>JAAALK010000081.1:57194011-57677959 GCA_019279435.1 Zizania palustris
GGCTCTAGGTCATCAATTAGGTCGCAATGTGGAAGCCTATATGGATGATATTGTAATAAAGAGTGCTTTAAAGCACCAACATAGCCTAGACTTAGCGGAAACATTTAATAGCCTTCGGGCATATGGGATCCGTCTTAACCCCGAGAAATGCATCTTCGGAGCTAAGGCTGGGAAATTGTTAGGGTATTTAGTTTCAAGCAGAGGGATTGAAGCTAGCCCTACTCAAATAACTGCGCTACAAAAGATGGCTCCTCCAGAAAATTTAAAGCAAGTGCAAAAGCTGATTGGACGTCTGGCAGCACTTAACAGGTTTTTAGCAAGGTCTGCGGAGAGAAGCTTGCCTATATTTAAAGCATTGAAAGGGTCCGAAGATTTTGCATGGACACCGAAGTGTCAGAAAAGCTTCAAAGATATTAAAGAGTATCTCAGTAATCTTGCTACACTCACGGTGCCTACTACGGATGAAACCCTACTCCTTTACCTTGCAGCTACAGGCTCTGCTGTCAGTGCAGTCCTTGTGAGAGAAATGGATTTCAATGGGAAGTTGGTGCAAAATCCTGTTTATTTTGTGTCCGAAGCATTATCAGGAGCGAAGACAAGGTATTCCGAACTCGAAAAGTTCGTTTATGCTCTGATAATGGCTTCGAGGAAGCTAAGGCATTATTTTTTAGCTCATAATGTAATTGTACCAACTTCGTATCCTTTGGGAGATATGCTCCGAAGTAAGGATTCCACTGGAAGGATTGGAAAGTGGGCAGTTGAGCTAGCACCAATCGGCATATCCTTTCTGGCAAGGACAGTAATCAAATCGCAAGTCTTAGCAGATTTTGTAGCAAAATGGACTCCACCTGCAACTTTGGTTCCGGAGAAGTCAAGTGACGGAGTTTGGATTGTTTTTTCCGATGGGGCTTTCCAAGCATCCGGAGCAGGAGTTGGAGCAGTGTTGATTTCACCTTCAGGGCAAAGAGCAATGTACTCCGCAAGACTCAACTTTAAGTCTACCAATAATATAGCGGAGTATGAAGGGATTTTACTGGGACTCCGAAAAGCACGTGCTCTAGGGGCTACATGAGTTGTTATAAAGACAAATTCTCAAATAGTAGCTGGGCACGTAGATAAAAGCTTTCAAGTGAGGCATCCACAGCTTGCAAAGTACTTAGAAGAAATCCGTAAGATCGAATCACAATTCAAGGGTATTTCAATTCAGAGTATACCAAGAACAGAAAATGTGCAAGCGGACATCTTAGCAAAAGCTGCAGCCGGAGCTATAGATATACCAGAATAAGCTTTTTATGAGGAGCTCAGTACACCTTCGGTGCCTCAAATTCCCTTCGCAGAGATTCTTTGCATTCCAAGTACAGATTGGAGAAATTCGATCATGGAACTTTTGCAAGGAGGAGCAAATTCGTTTGAAGAGCCAAAGTTTTCAAGATTGAAACTCAGGGCTAGGAATTATCAAATAATCAACGGTATATTATACAAGGCCGGAGTATGTTCCCCTCTACTTCGATGTATATCTCAAGCCGAAGGTCAAGAAATTCTTCGAGAAATCCATGAAGGACTTTGCGGTAGCCATTTGGCCCCTCGAGCTTTGGCAGGAAAAACACTTCGCCAGGGGCTTTATTGGCCTACAATAACAACTGATGTGGAGAGTTTAGTCCGCACATGCCAAGGTTGTCAGTGGATGGGTCGACGGAGTCATCGCCCACCAACAGCTCTTCAAGTTATTGCTCCAGTATGGCCAATGGCCAGATGGGGTATGGATTTAATTGGTCCCTTTCCAGTTGCTAAGGGAAATTTAAAGTTCGTAGTGGTAGCCTTTTGAATATTTTTCTAAGTGGGTAGAAGCAGAGCCCTTAACAGCTATCACTTCAAACAATGTACATAAATTCTTTTGGAAAAATATCATTTGCCGGTTCGGAGTGCCTAGACAACTCACAGTTGATAATGGAACACAGTTCGATGCAGAACCTTTCAGGAAGTTTTGCAAAGATCTAGGCATCCAGTTATGTTTTGCTGAAGTGAGGCATCCTCAGTCTAATGGAGCTGTAGAAAGAGCCTATGGAAATATTTTGTCAGGGCTAAATCGAAGGATAGTAGGATTAGCAAAAGGACTGTGGACCGAAGAACTTTCGAAGATTTTGTGGTCCATTCGGACTACGCAAACAAGGTCCACAGGTTTTACCCCATTCAGATTGCTATTCGGAGATGAAGCCATGACTCCAACGGAGCTCAAAGGAGGATCACTTCGCAGCACCGAACCAGAGATTGAAGAAGAAAGACAAGCTTCGCTAGATTTATCGGAGGAGACAAGACTTCGAGTTGTGGCTAATTTATCAAAATATCACCAATAGACGAAGGCTTGGTTTGACCCGAAGTTTAAGTTCAATGAGCTTAAACCGAGTCATCTCGTTTTGCGAAGCATCATAGCACCAGGAAAATTAGGAAATAAATGGGAAGGTCCGTACCTAATTGTTCGTTCAGGACGTCCTGGCTCTTTTAATCTAGCTAATTTAGAAGGTGAAGAGTTAGCGCATACTTGGCATGCGGAGCACCTAAAGCGATACTTCCCATAAGGGCTCCTTGTAAATCACTTGTAATCATCTTCTGAATTAATAAAGCATATGGTTCAGATAGTGCCTTCCCCTCATAAACTTCCAGCTTCCGAGTGGACGCACTGAAACCGCGGGGTTAACCGAGAGGGAAGTGTCATAAAGCTGAATCATATTTTTGGACTTCGAACCATTGGTTCGAAGTTTCCAACGTGGGGGCTGACATAATCCGGAGTCCAAGCCACCGGCTTGTAGGCATCCATAAAAGAGCCCAAAACCACATCATACGGAGTCCAAGCCATCGGCTGGTAGACATCCGTAAAAAGAGTCGAAGGTGACCAAAATATGCGGAGCCCAAGCCACTGGCTTGTAGGTATCCATAAAAAGAGTCGAAGGCGACCAAAATATGCGGAGCCCAAGTCATTGGCTTGTAGGTATCCGTAAAAAGAGTCCAAAGAGACCACTGCGAACTCCGAACCACTGGTTTGACAGAATTCGCAAAAAAGAGCCGAAGGTGGCCAAAACAAACAGAGTTTGAGCCATGAGCTTCGAATGTCTGTTAAGTTAGTCCAAAGTGATAAATTATCTAAGACACTAAAGTGTGCGGAAAGTTATCTCAAGCGATTTCTTTCAAAAACAAAGGGTACTAAGTTGCCATTCTTCAGACTACAAATAGTCGAAGACATTTTATAAGATTTTAAAAGATCTTTAAATTACAGAGGGGCTCCGAACTCCCAAAATTGTACTCCGAAGTTTTTCTTTGTGCCTAACCATCTTTGAATACAATTCGAAGTTGCTTACGCCCAAAGAGGGGCTAATAAATAGGGGGACAATTTTAATCGATATTTATTATTCAAACGAATATGATTACAGTTTACATCATGAAAAATTGGTATCTATACCAAGAAGGAATCGAAGACCTCTTCGATCTCTAGAGCTAAGGTTGGAATGACTAGTTCCAGTGCCGGGAGTTCTAACAACTTTACGTTTAACTCTTTTGCCTCCCTTCGAAGCTCTAAAGTCTTTTTGTTCTTGTTGAAGCTCGGCCCAAGTTCGAAGCCGTTCGAGGCTCCTTTCCCAGCTTCCAAGTTCTTCAGATTTTTTACTTCGAGCTTCATCTTCGTCTTTAGACCATATAACGTCTTCAGAAGACGAAGTTTCCAAGTTAACCTCTTTTTCTTCCTCTTTAATATAAGATAGTATATCTTTGCTTACTTCGGGCGTAATTGCACCGGAGCTATCTCGAGGAACTAAAAATCGAGGGCGCTTGTAAACTTTTAAAAGATCAAAGGTAGCCCATAATGAGCGAAGTTCGTCGTTAATGTCTAACACTTCGACATCTTCCATATGAGGCAAAGCCTAAAAACATGATAAACAAATTTTCATTCATAAATGTACATAAGCGTAAAGCTTTACATAGTCAAAGATCCTAAGACATATCTAAACCTGCGGGTTCGGAGGAGGCTGACTGCTCGAAGCTTGGGTCCGAGCCTGCTTTTGGCGCTGTCCTTCGTCAATCCAGGCCTTGATCGCAGAACGACCTTCGGCTCTCCATGAAGTTTGGAAGGCTTGCCAAGCAGCGGCCACACCTTCGGAAGGAGTGAGAAGCTGATCGTCGTCGAAGGTAATTGGGCCCTCTCCTGCGCTCGGAGCTATCGATCGACCTAGATCCTCGTAGTAACGAAGTAGTCCAACGGCAGCCACTTGTCCGGAGAGTTCTCCGTAACGAATGCCTGCTATCTTCATCTGCTTCGCTACTCCTTGAATCCTTTTCAGCCGGCGCAGCAAGGAAATGTTGTCATCTGAAGGAAGCATTCCAGTAGTACCGAAGTACTCCAAAATGCCTAGCAATTGATCCATAAGCTCCGCAGCTACCTTCTCAGACTTCAGCTTATCTTCGATTAGCGCATCCTTCGCCGAAGTTAGCTGTTCCAGAACTCCAGAGAGTCTAGCAGCCTCTTTAGTCAAGGAATTCTTTTGATTCAAAAGCTGGCTAGCTTCCTCTCGGAGCCTGACAAGCTCGGTCCCCGTATTAGCGTGCTCCGCCCGCATCTTTTCAACTTCTGCTCGAAGCACTATTCTTTCTGCTTCAAGCTCCTTGTTCGCAGCCTCCAAGCCTTGTCTGGCCCTGCGCTCCGTTGACACCATGTTGTCCATATGAGTCACTCGGCCTTCGGAGATAGTGAGATTCCGTTGAAGAGTTGCGTTTTCCTCTCGAAGGCGAGCGATTTCTCGTTCATTCGATATATTCGCAGCTCGGGCCAAGACTGTTTGCTGCGAAATGAAAAAACCAAGGTAAGAAATTATTTGTATGTAAATTTGATGTTATTTCATAGATGCTTCGTACCTGGTAGGCTGCACGTTCCATGGCAGCGTTAAGCTCCGAGCTCTCCTCCTCACTTAGGATGGCCACCAACTCCGTCTCCCCGACTTCGCGACTAGCTCGATCCAAAGGTTCGACTAAAGTCCGAAGCCCAGTTCTTCGCTCTAGGAAAGGAGCTAGAAGGGGGAGCATGCTTAAAGCTTGTTGGTCATCTTCGTGTGACGAAGGCCCAGAGTGTTGAGCTGTAGTCTTCGGAATCCCCGGAGACTGGCCCCCCTCGGTAGATTGGCTCTCATCTGTTGACTCAGACGGAGTTGATCCGGAGCTCGCAGCAGGGAGGGAGTCCATTTTTCCTTTGCCTTTTCCAGGCCCCATCTGAGTGACTCCTAGGATTGGCTCCGAAGTTGTCAAAGGTCCAGGGATTGTATCTTTCGGACGGACCTCTTCTATGGAAGTGGACTCTGTAAAAACAAAAGTATTATACATCGTATAAATACACAAAATAAATATAAAAGAATTATTCGAAGTTTACCTTCGACATTTTGACGGCGGGTGAGCATCGGACTGCTTGGCGGATCGAAGGCGAGATCTTCGTCCGAATCAAGCATCAAGTCTTCGACTGCCGGAGCGTTCTCCTGAACAGTCGTTGTTGCTTCATCCGTAATCGAAGCTGCAGGGACTTCGATTCCACTTTCATCCGCAGGAGCTTCGTCCTGAAGTAAATCCTCTTGAGCAGCCGGAGTCCTCGTTTGCTCAAGGTTGACTTGAGACTCCGGCACGCTCGCAGCATCTTCAATATGCGTATCTGGTTGAGCTGCATCTTCATCAATCAACCTCACAAGTAACCTGCCTTCGTCCTCCTGAGAATCGGAGATTGAAGCTCTTGGACTCGAAGGTGCAGGGTTTTTTGGCTTTCGAGCCACCTTTTTGACCGGAGTCTTGGCGGAGCTCGAAGTTCCTGCTTCAGCTTTCCTCTTCTTGGGCCCTTTTTCCAAAGGCACCCAATCTACCAAAGGAGGTGGAACCACTTCAAGCATCCCCCATACTCGGTTGGATCTCTCCCAACTACCAACCAACTTGATTCTCCATTCCTTTTCAGTTGGAGTTGGGACGCCCAAAATCTTCTCTGAAGCTCGTACGATCTGCTCTGAAGTTATAGGGGCTGAAGAGGCTGAAAAACAAGTTAAGTTAGTTGCTCCTTCGAATGAATATGCATAATATATGTTGTTTTCGAAGTTACCTGCAGGGCTTGAAGTCGAAGTAATTTTGCGAAGACCGCCTTCCGAGTCCTCTTCGAAAGTGATTGGCCAGTTGGCCATCAACGGAGGGATTTGGAGCCCGAGGAACTCTTCGGCTAAGTCTCCCATGCTTAACCTTCGACTGATCTTTTGAAGCAAGCTGAGGCGAGCTTCGAGCTGGCCCGGGTCTGGGTGCACAAGGGCTTCCTTTCGGAAGTTGATATCTTGAAGAGGTCCAGCTAGGCGATTGCTCGCCCCAACTTCGGCGTAAAACCACTTCAGGATCCAATCGGTGTACCATCTTGCATTGATGGCCTTAGCAGGAAACCGAAGGGCGTATTCATCCCGAAGTTTGAAATTGATGCTTCCGAAGACCACCACCAGCTTTTCACCTCCGGAGCCTACGAAGGTCTTCGGCTGGCACGAAGCTCTGTGTAGTGCTGCGAAGATCTCTGCCCTCCCTTCACAACCTTCGGCTCGCAATGCCCATTCGAAGATGGCGAGACGAGCTACTGCATTCGGAGAAAGTTGGGGGAGAGTGACGTGGAACAAATCCAATACCTCAGCCAAGAAATCCACTGCCGGAAGACCTAAGCCAGCTTCGAAGAAGGCTTCGAAGACGACCACTTCTCCGGGTCTTGGTGACGGGATAACTTCCTTTCCAGGTTTGCGGATCATAACTCCCGAACTAATTTTGCCCTCTACTGCGGCCGCCAGTGATTCTCTTTTGCAGGTTGAAGGCCCAGTTGGAAGGATTGATCCATGTATTTTGTTGATGCCGGGAAGAGGCCTTGATCGCCAACATTTTGAGGATTTCCTCCTCCCGCCGCCATGGTTGTCGCTGCGGGTGTTGGAGCTGCCGTCGCCAATGACGCAGCCGCTGCTACAGCAGCAGCCTGCTGTCGAGCCAGGGCTGAAGGTGCTCCAGAACCTTTGGTTTTCGCCATTGAAACAAATGAGTTGCTTTGGAAGAAGAATGGAGGCTAGGGATCAAAGAATGGCTTGTTTGCAAGAAAGCGGTGGGAAGGTACTCAGGAAAGGTCTAGGCCCTCTATTTATAGCCCAGACTTTACATTTTTTACCGTTTGTCCATGCCGTTTCGCATTCTTGCCCGTTACTTTTTTCGAAATTAACGCATTGCGTAACTTCCGTTAGAAGAAAGAAGCCAACGGCTATTTCTTCTAAGTCTAAAAAGGCTTTCGAGCTTCCTGAGTTAGTTCTAAGATGGTTCGAAAGTAATTGTCTTAAAACTGATTTGAAGTTTTATATCTCCATACATTTCGGAGATAGATTAAAATCTAATAACCCCTACACATGGTTATTTTTCTTCCGTATACTGCTCTCCTAACATTACAGGTTTAACGAAGAAGCGTATTCGAGGGGCTACTGTTGGGGGAAAATATTCCATCCTCAAGGTTATTGCAGTAACAACACAAAGACAGATAATGGATTCAAAGGTTTCCAACATGCATCTTCGGAGATCCCTTGAGTCAAGTTCGAAGTATGAAGACGGACCTTAGTTCGGAGTATATCCTCGAACTTGGACTCTTCCGGGAACTTCTTTGCCAGCTAAGATGGAAGACTTATCTTCTTTCTCATTAGATTAGTCTTTTACAATTTTAGCCCTATTGAGGGCACCGAATAGTTTCCACTATGTCGGTTGTAATAGAGGGGTAAAAAGGTCTTTTCCTTAATGTTTAGGCCTATAAATACCCCCCATTTTGCCCTGTAAAGAGGACAGAAGACAAGTTATTCAATACACACTTTCGAACTATTCTAAGTTATTATCCTTTCGGAGGCTTAGAACAGTTCACTTCGCAAACACTTCGTTTGTTAGTTTCTAATCCTCAGAAACCTGTTAGTGTAATCTTTTACGCCAACAGCCGATCTCTCGGATGCTTGTTGACGGTGGCGCCACTATTAACCTAATGCCTTACTCGCTATTGAAGAAACTTGGCATGGACGAGCATGATCAGAAGAAGACCAACTTGATGCTCAACGGCTTCAACGGCGAGAGTTCCAAGGCTAAAGGCGTGGTCTCCATGGAGTTGACAGTGGGCAACAAGACATTGCCAACAACATTTTTCGTCGTCAATGTGCAAGGTAACTATAGTGTGCTGCTTGGGCGCAACTGGATTCACGAAAATTGTTGCAATCCTTCTACTCTTCACTAGTGCCTAATTCAGTGGGACGACGATGAAGTAGTGATCATACCTGTAGACACTTCGGCCCAAGTGGCATTGGCTGATGTGTCCATCGACGTCGTTCACAACAAAGTAGAATGTCTATCAGGCAGAGATCTTTCGGATTATGATTTTGTTAGCGTGTACGGAGGATGTTTTGTACCAGTGTCTGTAAAGCCGGCTGGTGTAGCACAACTGTTTTTATATTAGTAGTCATGTCTAACAAGAGTAATCTGGATTGGCTAAAGTCTTGTGTAGAGCAGTACCAGTCTACTAAAGATGGTATTGCCAAAGCCATTGAGGACTTTAGCGAAGTAGAGAAATTAGGACAAGGTTTTGCGTCAGCCGATCCCTTTGAAGAAGTTGACATAGGCGATGGTAGCATCCCGATACCGACTTTTGTAAACCAACATTTACAGCCTGATGAAAAGGCCGAAGTAATAAACTTGCTTCCGTCGTATGTCGATTGTTTCGCATGGGAGTATAGCGAGATGCCGGGACTAAGCGGCGAGCTCGTGGAGCATTTACTACCTATCAAGTCTGGATTTAGGCCTTATAAACAGCCTCCTCATTGCTTTTATTCGGCCGTCCATGACCGAGTTAAAGAAGAAGTGGAGCAACTGCTCAAAGCCGAATTCATTAGGCCATGCAGGTATGCAGAATGGGTCGCTAAAATTGTGCCTGTAGAAAAGAAAGGCAGCGGCAAAATACGAGTTTGTATTGATTTCAGGGATCTGAACAAGGCCACTCTGAAGGACGAGTATCCGATACCGATAGCCGACATGCTAATCAACGATGCTTCAGGACACAAGGTACTAAGTTTTCTAGATGGCAATGCTGGTTATAATCAAATCTTTATGGCCAAAGAGGACGTCTACAAGACAACCTTTCGATGCCCTGGTTTTGTCGGTTTATTCGAGTGGGTCGTTATGACTTTTGGTTTAAAGAATGCTGGCGCTACGTATCAATGTGCTATGAACTTGATCTTTCATGACTTGCTAGGAGTTATGTTAGAAGTTTACATTGATGAAGTTGTTGTCAAATCGGATGCTATGGGAAACCATTTAGCCGATTTGAAAGTTTCTTTTGATAGGATGCGACAGTATGGCTTAAAAATGAGCCCACTCAAATGTTCTTTTGGCGTGTCAGCGGCAAGTTCTTAGGTTTCATAATTCATGAAAGGGGCATAGAGATTGATCCTATGAGGCTTGAGAAAATTAGAAACGTTGCGGCACTGACATGCAAGAAAGATGTACAGAAGTTGCTAGGCAAGATGAATTATTTGCGTCGCTTTATATCTAACTTGTCTAGCAAGATTGATGCCTTTGTTCCCATACTCCGGCTAAAGAACGAGGCTGAGTTCACTTGGGGGGCAAGTCAGCAAAGCGCTTTTGAGAAGATCAAGGAGTGCTTGCCTTCGCCGACCATGGTGAGAGCACCCAAAGCCGGTATTCCGTTTCGACTGTACATCATTACTGAAGATAGCGTGTTCAGGGCCGTGCTAACCCAAGAGGTAGAAGGAAAAGAGAACATCATCACATTCTTGAGCCGCCGCCTGCTGGACGCTGAGACCAGTTACTCGTTTGTGGAACGTCTATGTTTATCACTTTACTACGCATGTACCAAATTACGCCACTATCTTCTCCCTACTACATGTGTTGTCGTTTGCCAAACCGATGTTATAAAGCACATGTTACAAAAGCCGATTCTAAGTGGAAGAATCAGAAAGTGGGCTTACACTTTGATTGAGTATGATTTGGCCTATAAACCCCTAAGAGCTATGAAAGACCAAATTGTAGCCAACTTTATAATTGATCACCACATAGATGTCAGTTGGAGTGACAATGTTGCTTTAATTGAGGTAGTACTGTGGAAACTTTACTTTGATGGTTCTCATATCACCCAGTGGGGCGCACTTCGAAACTTCGGCTCGTTTAGAATTTCCCTCTACTAATAACCAAGTTGAATTTGAGGCTTTACTGCTAGGGTTTGAATTGTTTGAATCCATGGGTGTTAAGCATGTTCATGCACATGGTGATTCCCTATTAGTTGTGAAACAAGTGGCTAAGAGTGCTCAATGTTTTAATGGCTTGCTAAACAGCTACTTGGATAAGTGCCTAGACATAGTTGCTACTTTTGATGACTTCAACATTTCTCATGTGTCAAGAGAGGCCAATTCAGTTGCAAATGATTTTGCTCAGTAATCATCTGGCTACCAAGTCAGGAGAGGAAAATTTTCTGTACGAGAAAATCCGATGTTTGGACTCACAGCCAAAGCCAGTGACTTCGGACGGGCACACCCTCCGGGTCGAACCACTTCGGCCGCTAGAGACTACCGCGCGCCGAGACACTTGGGCCGGAGTACTCCGCCCACCAAAGGGTTTGGCATGCCGGAGCCCATGAGCCGAAGTCCCCGAGACAGTAAGGATTTCCGGGAGTCCGGACCCTCCGGCAGGAGGCTTCAGCCTGAACAGCTTCGCACAACCGGTCCCAACAGGCTTCGGCAGAAGCAAGAAGGGCTTGGGGGACACTCTGAAATTAGTAGCTTAGACATTATTCTAGGGAGTGAGCTAGCAAAACTCTCAGAGGTCTATAAGGGTGATTGGAGAAGTACAATCGTCCAATATTTGAGAAACCCTAGCCAAAGGGTTGATCAAAAAGTTCGACGGCAAGCGGTTAAATTCGTGTTGCTAGATGATACACTATATCGCCGGACTATTGATGGAGTATTGTTGAAGTGTTTAGACAATGAACGATCCCAAGTGGCTACGGGAGAAGTCCACGAAGGGCTTTGTGGCACTCATCAGTCGGCCCAGAAAATGAGTTGGATGCTCAAGAGAGCGGGTTTCTACTGGCCGACTATGACTGAGGATTGTTTTAAGTATTATAGAGGGTGTTAAGCATGTCAGAAGTTTGGCAATATTCAATTAGCTCCTGCTTCATTACATAACCCTATTGTCAAGCCATGGTCATTCCGAGGTTGGGGTTTAGACTTCATCGGCCAAATCCACCCTCCTTCCTCAAAAGGGCATCGGTTCGTGTTTATGGTGATGGACTACTTCACCAAAAGGAACGAAGCCGTACCTCTCAAGAACATGACTCACAAAGAGGTACTTGATTTTATTTTAAAGAATATTATACATAGATTCAGTATTCCTCAAACCCTTACTACAGATCAAGGCAGTTCATTTGTTTCTAAGGAAGTGAGGGACTTTGCCGAATTTTATGGTATTAAGTTAATAAACTCTTCACCTTACTATGTTCAGGCCAATGGTCAGGCCGAGTCTAGTAATAAAATTGTGACTAAGCTCATTAAGAAGATTGAAGAATTCCCTAAGAGGTGGCATGAAGTGCTTTCCGAGGCACTATGGGCTTGTAGAATTGCAAAGCACGGTGCTACCAAAGTTTGTCCATATGAGTTGGTATATGGACAAGAAGCCGTTCTACCCGTAGAAGTAGATCTTGGCTCTTTAAGAGTTCTAAAGCAAGATGGCTTATCGGTCAATGAATATGAAACACTTTTAAAACATAGTCTAGAAGAAGTGACCGATAAGAGGTTGAGGGCTTTAGAAGCCATAGAAGTGGACAAGAGGAGAGTAGCTAAAGCCTACAATAAGAAGGTTAAACCAAAATCGTTTCAAGTAGGTGACTTTGTTTGGAAGACGATTTTACCCTTAGGCACTAAGAGTCCCAAATTTGGTAAATGGTCGCCTAGTTGGGAAGGTCCTTTCAAAATAGCCGAAATCGCTCCTGGCTATGCATATGTGTTAGAATCTCTGCAAGGAGAGTGGTTTCGAAGAGCTTTGAATGGTAGATACTTGAAGAGGTATTTTCCCAAGTGTGTGGCAAACAATTTGAAAGATGTCAAAAGGCAGATATGGAAGGTATCGTCTTTAGCCCATTATGCTTTTACTTTACTTAGTTCAATAAAAGGCAGGGGGCATGTGTTGATAGCGAAAAATGGCATTAATGGTTAAGATTGTCAAAATATCAATTTTTGGTAATTTGGGCTGAAAATACACATTTCCCGGGTTGGGATGGAGCCCTATAGGGTCGAAGGTCCACCAGGCTATGGGCTTCGGAAGCTTCCAGCTGGCCACTGAGCCTTTGTCCCGAAGGCCTTCGGAGGCCCACTCTGCCGAAGCTTCGGCCCGAGGAGCAAGCTTCGGCGGGCCTAGCTGAAGGCCCACTTCGGGCAGAGTTAGAGATTGAGTCCGATTTTGACTAAGTCTTTTCACGGGTGATCAAACTGAATCCTACTAAATTAGGCTTAAAGATTAGAAGTCTAGCCCCTATAAATATAGGGGTGAGGCCGGTTCATAAACTCCCCCCAACACAAATCAACACAAAACCCTAGCTTTGAACCGTACCTTTATTTTACCTTTACTTTCTGCAATCTCCGTGGGTTTGCCTAGAAGCCCTCCGACGGCCACTTCGGAACAGTGGCAATCCTTGTTACTTCTCTTGTGACGTATCCATTAATCTACGTAATATATTTTTATCGCTTTGTTACTTCGCCTGTGAATTATCCGCTAATCTGCGTAATAGATTGCTACCTTCGCCCCTAGTGCAACACTTAGCAGGATTCGGTCCTCAGGCCAAATTGGTACTTCGAATCTACTCTACTGCAGGTTTCCACGTTCAGAGCTACTTCACCGGAGGTGTATGGAGCTGAGAGATCGGTTTTAGAGGTCACCAGAACACCCTTCGGCGAGATCGTTGCTTCGACCGCTGGTGCCGAACCGTCATGTTTTTGTCGGTTTGACCAAGTCCCGTACGCCAACAAGCTTCGCAACAGGCTTCATCATGACAGGCTTCTCCACGCCCACACTCCGTGTTAGGTGAAGTCACGCCCGCGCGCTACGCCTAAGTCATTATTTTGTACCTTACTGTATCGGAGACGTTACGCTGAACCCCACTGTTTGGAGGTGATTGTCACGTCTAGATCAGTTCGGAGCTAATCTTCGACCAGATCATTCTGATCGTCGAAGGTACCCTTCGGTGGGACAATGCGCACCGGACGCCGAGGGTACCCTTTGGCGACACCCTTCGCACTATACTTCGAATCAGTCGGGCTTTGAGAACCCAAGGGCTGGTTTCGGAGTCTGTGATGAGTGATTGACATATTTTATCCTCTAGTTTCGAAGTGGTACCTCCGAAGGGGTTCAGAGGTTGTTTCACCAAAGGGTTCGGTGGGTTCTGTTGCTGCGGCTATTGCTGCGGAGTGTGACTATCGGAGGGGTCCAACAGTACACGATGACTTGGTCGTACCAAAGGGCTCGGTACATTGGGCGGTACACTGGAGTGTGTACCAGAGGTTGTTTGCCCAGAGAGGTCTCCGGGGTACTGGATACACTTGTCTATTTGTTTGTGGTGCGTAGGTGACTTCGTAGGAGATGGATGGTTCACAGCAAGTGAACCTGGGTCAAGCGGGAGTTTTGTTGTCAAGCGAGCGGGGAGCTCTGTCACGAAGGCTACGAGGGGTCAAGGTCGGTCCTTGGGTCAAGGTGTGCCAGGCGAAGGCAGAGAGTGCGGAGCGTGGCTCCGGCTGAAGGTACCCCGAGACGAAGTCCTCGGAGGCGAGGCACTTCGAAGGGCACTCCGAATGGAGTGACTTCGGAGTATGGTGGATGAAGTCCTCAGCAATGAGGCAAGGCGTTCGAAGTGTGCTCCGGAGGGAGGCACTCGAAGATTCAACCGACGAAGGTCTCAGAAGTCGACGTGCATCGAAGGCATGGTCCGGGTGAGGTTCGTCGAGAAGTGTGCTTGGAGAGAGACACTGCGATGAAGTTCTCATGGAATGCTTCATGCAGAGGCCTTGGACGAAGGAGCAACATCGAAGGTTGGTACTCCGAAGGTGGTGCTCTGGAGTGTGGCTGACTTGAGGTACTTCGGCCATGCATGGCTTCGGTACACGGACTGATGGAGTTCAAGCTGGGAGTAGCTGCAAAGCCGTGATGGTCCACTCCAGAGGTGATGGCGCGAAGGCTCAAGGGCTTTAACGGTTTCGGCTAAAAACCGTCACTGTATCGAAGGCTGACTTCGGTGAAGTGAAGGCTGTCAGGCTCAAGGCTTCTCGCCAAAGCTACCGCACCCCTCGCGTGTGAAAGGGGGCTTCAGAAGACTCCAAAACTACAAAGGCTGATCGTGTCTGCTCTGCAAAAGCTGATGTTGTCTCCTCTACGAAGCTGACAAAAGAAGCCTCCAAATAAAGTAGACTACCATGTGTACCCCCTGTTCTACTGAGACAAAAATAGTGTAAACCGTAGGGGTAAAGTAGTCTATTCATAGGGCTGAATAGTGCCTATAAGTAGTGAAGGATGGCTAGGCCTGAGTAACACTTTGAGCAGCAATTTTAGAACTGTTGTGCTAGCCATCACATTCATGTATTCAGATCTATGAGTTCATTTTGTGTTCCCTGTTCTTGCAATGAATCTTTGATTCTGTTCTACTTTCACTACTGTAACTTGTATTTTGTGTTACACTGCATGCTTTGATTCCTCTATGCACCATTTCCTTCTGGGTGAGTTTGTGCACTGGTTCTCTTCTGGAGAAGTGTATGAGAGGTCTGTGCATGTGAAGTGTGTGATTTATAGTGTGTTCGCTCTGTGTAAACTGAGGCAACCCCTCACCATTTACTAGCGAAGCACTGAGTGGTCCGTAGTCGAAGCTTGTTTTCTTCCCTTGTCGAAGTCCTCAATGCAGTGTGTTCTGTGTGAGTTTAGACCTTCGGAATACGAAGCCTAGTACCAGTTGCTAGTGCAGAGTATCTAGTCGAAGTCCTTAGAGGGAAGTCATCTCTTGCGAAGGGTGAAGTGCGAAGTCTGCTCGAAGGCACCTAGTGTGCAGAGCCTGCACTGACTTAACATAGTTGAGTTTTTGGTTTTGTGGGTGGAGCGAAGTCTTCTTGACTTCGAACTTTTGCTCCTCGCGAAGCTTGGTTTCGGAGCTATGAAATACCTCCGAGCCAGACCTCCGAAGGGTGTAATCGAAGCCTATTCCGCAGAAGACAGAATTAAAACAGAAGGCTATTTTTAGCTTGAAATTTTAAAAGCTCCCATTCACCCCCCTCTGGTCGCCGTTTCCGGTCCAACAGGTTTAGTCCAGCTTTTGACTTGTTCCGTTTAATACATTTCTTTCGGCTAATTGGATTATTTCTGTGTGATCTGATTACCTGGCGACTCCACCCCCCTTACCATGGCTAAGGGTAGTCGGAACACGACGCCGATGTTGTGTTACACTTAGGCTTGTCACTAAGTATCCACACACTTTTGGATCATCGAACTGACCCAAGTGTGGGGGCACATTTCTGTGTCAACAATAGTGTATCATATCCCATGAAAAAAATTGAAATTTTTCTAAGTCAACGAGCTATTTTTAGTTAATTAATTATTTTGTAGAAGTTAAATCTGGATAATCTGAATTTGAATCGGTATCCGTTAGATACCATCAATGTCATATCCGTTTCTTATACTAAAAAATACATATCCATTTTCGGTTATGGTTACGGTTTACGATTTATGATTTAGGGTTTAGGGTTATAGTTTACTGTTTACAGTTTAGCATTTAGGGTTTTTGGGTTATGGTTTATGGTTTAGAGTTTACATTTTATGTTTTATGGTGTATGGTTTAGGCTAGCCTTTTTAATAATAAATAATAAATGTTAAAATACAATGGTAGCCTTTTTAAGAACAAATAATAAATGTTAAAATATAAAGGTTGGCTTTTTAGTAATAAATAATAATTTGTTTAAAATAATATATTAGATACTAACAATAAGTTTGAAAATATGTTTTAGTAATGGTTCTGAATAGAACCAGCACCGACAACACTGTCCGTGTCTGTTCTATATAGAATTGATACTATTAGAAAAATCAGTGTCGATTTTAGTTAGAACTAACACTAATAGCGACACCTCAGTGCTAGATATGATATAGAACCAACATTGATATCTGTTGCTATATAAGCTCCAGGGACTTAGCTGTATTTCCCCATCCGTACTTGTCTTCTCTCGTAGTCGTCGTCTCCACCATCTCTTGTTACGACCATGCCACCACCATCCAACCTTTTTCGCCAGTGCCAACCTGGCCATCACTGACTCTATACCCCCTCTGCTCTCCTTCACCGATGCTGCATCCGACTATCTGATCGCTTTCGTCAACACCGACTCTGCCCGTCCGTTTGCCTTTGATAATGCATCTGACTGTCCAGCTGCCATTGACTCCTATACACAAATGGAGAGCACCATTTTAGTGTTTGTGCTCCATCTAGGGTTTCCATGTGACCATGCACATTGCAATGTAATCGACAGAATCTTGCGTGGGGGAAGGCTTCATTGTTTGGGGTTCTCAGATTTGTTGTGGTGTGAGCTAGAACAACAGAGCAAGCTCGAATGCACAAACCAATTGGGTTGCAGAGTGTTTGTGTCTCTTCGTGTGGCTTGATAATGGTTTAATTTGTCTATGCTTTTGAAACAATAAATAAGCAGCAACCATGTGTAGCTATTTGTGTGTGCGCTATGTATGCTTGGTTGCTTTTCAAATAAGAAGCAATGAACTACGAATTATTGAGTATGATGTTCATCTTTTTCTCAAATTATATGTGTGCACAACATAATGACAACAGGACTTGCTTCTTTTGCCTATCAGAACCATATGATTTTTGAATAATATTTAAACAGAAAAAAATATTATGACCAATATAAAGATCTTATAATATTTTCTGTTTAAATATTTGCAAGGACAAAAACTATTGAGGAGCATTTTTAAGGTTTTGGAGGAGATATCATATTTTTATTGTATAATCATTTCATGTGATAGACAATATGTGATATTGTCGACTGTCGAATGCTTCCTATGATATATATCTATAACAGAATGTATCTCTTTTTCCTGTAGATGTATGTCTATGTATATATACAAATCTAATCACTCTACTAATCGATTTCAATGATCAGTATTACTTTTATGATAATTCTTTGATATTATAATGCACGTCAAAATGACATACATAAAGTATTACATTCACGAAACAAACTAAGAGACTGATAAATTGTTAAATGCTAGTGTTCATCACATTTCACCAAAAGTATCTTACTCTTACTAAAAGTACCCTACCCTTTCCCTATACCATATATACTTGCTATCACAAAACCCCTATACACTATACCACACAACTTATAACTTGTACCTCATGTATTTTATATGAGTTTCTTGAATCTTATGAGTACTTATGAATTTGGAATTTTCATGTAGGAATGACACCCAAAAAGTCAAGCCATCATACACGTGCTCGCCCCACCCCCACAACGATAGAATAACCAAGACAACAAGAGCATATAGATCTATATCTAAATCCACTCAGAGATGAAGATTGCAACCAAATATTTTCATCAAGTTAGTAGACTTAGTACCCCAGCTAGATATTAAGCTTGAGACAATAAACAATCTACAACAAGAGCATAAGATTGATGAAGTCAATGAGTTAGAGCAGGGGCCGGTATGGTAAATGAGGTAGAGCAGTGTGTAGAGGATGCTGCTGATCCTATTGATCAAGGTGCAATAAGCCAAGAGAGGAGTGGACATACATGGTCCTAGTGTGATGCCCGAAGGATGATTCATAATAGTAGATGTTACCCAAGATTTAAGTATGGGAACATGAAAACTTGTGTCATATCTATAATGGGGACATCATTCAAGACATTCAATGGGAATTTATAGATAGAGTAATAATTGAATGGTCGAACACCAAATTGGGGTGACTACCGAACAGTTAAGTAATACTAGACTCAATTCATTGAGTATAGGAAGTCAAAGAAAGCGACTAAACTGAGTAAACCAAACAAGTCCAACTCGTAGAAGAACATATGGTTGCACTGAACTGGCAGGATAACATAAGAAAAGTATCTAGGATGCACTAGGGGCAAGGAATGATTCCATGGAAAGAGGGGTTCATAGAAGATGAGGCCTCCTATAGGAACTGTTGGGGGAAATACTTCATCGTCGGGGTCACTGCTGCAACAAGACAAAGGCAGGTGATTTAATCGAATGTTTCCAGCATCTAACTCCGAAAGTGTACTGGAACAAGTTCAAAGATTAAAGGCGAACTCTAGTTCGCAGTATATCTTCGAACATTAACCCTTCAGAGAGATTCCTTGCCAGCTAAGAAGGAAGACTTATCTTCTTTCTCATTAGATTAGTCTTTTACCGTTTTAGCCCTATTAAGGGTACCTAATAGTTTCCACTATGTCGGTTGTAACAGAGGGGTAAAAGGGTCTTTTCCTTAAGGTTTTGGCCTATAAATACCCCCCGTTTTACCCTGTAATGAGGATCGAATACTGAGTTATTCAATACAATCTTCGAACTGTTTTGAGCTATTATCCACCTCGAAGGCTTAAAATAGTTTACTTCACAAACACTTCGTTTGTTAGTTTCTAAGCTTCAGAAACCTGTTAGCGTAATCTTTTACGCCAACAGTTGGCGCCGTCCGTGGGGAATTTAGTCCAAAAAACTTCGTTCTCTACCAAGTGGGTCCTAGATGAACGCCTCCTTCCAGTCTCGCCTTGACTGGGTCGCTACTCCAGACCTTCATCCTCCTCGTAGTAGACGGGCTCTGATGGTGTAAGTCAACGGGGTGAGTACTGATGTACTCAGCAAGCCACCGAATGCAAATATAATGCAAGGTAATAACAAGGGAGAAAGTGGCTAGTTTTGCGGAAGCAGCATAATTGTAAAGCATTAAGTGTGATCAATTTATTAGTACTGAAAAGTAAACATGTGTATGCATCATCATCTTCTAACTCGAGGAGTACGTTTTACCTCCCCGCACAACAGTCCCTACATGCCATGAATAGCTCATCCATTCAAACAATTGTAAACTAACTGCGAGTAGTCACACAACCCGCCCTTGACCATGGGCTCGGCTTTTCGAAAAGATTAAATTACTCTGATCAGAGATGTACCACAGTACACACAAGGCACGCACTCATCACCTACACCAAAGTGTAACGAGATGACCCATCTCACGGGAACTCATGCCAAAACCTTCCATATGGTCTTCCCTGACTTCAACAGCACCCTCTTATAGGTTTCGTATCGTGTCTCGCCATGTCGAGTTTCCACAATACCCCCCCTTGAGCCATCGTCGGTACAAGGCGCCCTGAGGGCTAGCCCCTTGCCCCCTCCACTATGGTGCCGAGAGCCGGAGCGTTCCACACTTCCAGTTAGGACTTACCCATTAGACTTGTGGTTGGTACGGAAGTGCTTTGCAACAGATCCCGCAGACCGGTCCTTATAGTGCCCCGGGTGCGTCATACCAGTCCTATAGCAGTTGTGCCGGTACATTGGGCACTAGCTAATAGATTTTATAGTAGAGTGACAAGGAGTTAAGGCTCAATAAGCATGGCTTGGGTTTGCACACAAGGACGGGGATCTAATAATTATAAGAGTAAGGCTTGATTATTGGACTAATGCAATATTAACCTATGAGTTATAGCGATAATTATTAAAACATGGGCTCAATGATGATCAACTGTTCCAACAGAGGTGGTCGATGACTTGCCTTGATCAGCAAATGGGGAGGGAGGAACCTCGGGGTAGAACTCTAGCTCCTCAACGAACTCGTAGTCTTCTCGATACGGAAAATAAACAACACATTCAATAAACATATAAAAATTCACCAAATAATAAACATACATATGTGTGGGTTTTATTGTGTGAAATAAAGTTTTAATATTTTGATGTTTGGTGAATAAACAGTAAACTTAATTTCTTAGGGCTTTTCTAATTTATTTTTCTGAATTGATAGTTTATCCCTAAGGGGTTTTTATTCATTTATTTATTAAAAATATTTTGGGTAACAGTAACATACTGTTTTTATGGCATTAATGTGTAGAGAATATTATTCTTGATTTAACAAAATTTGAATGGTGAAATTTGGAGTTAAAATGAGCAAGTTATGAATTTTCAAAGTTTTAAATCAATTTCTGGAATTTTATTTAAACTAAAAAAGGGCTCAGGTCCACGGTGAGCCAGGCCCACGGTGGACAGGCACACTGTGCGCGTGAACCGGGTCAACCAGGACCGTCGGATCTGGATCCGGCGATCGCGCGCGAGGCGGGAGGGTTTAATGAAATCGGACGACCAGGATTAAAACAGAGCGAAGGGGTACGCGTGGACGCACCAGATTGCTCCAGGGATTTAAGTCACGATCAACGGCCGAGATGACACCGTACCCCTTCGATCAGATCTGAGGGCCCTGATTAAATCCCAAAGGGGTTTAATCGTAGCCCTCCGATCGTGATCGGACGGCCAGAGTGCGATCCGGCACGGCACGACGTAAGGGGCGCGTACCCCCCTTCGTCTCCGGTGACGGCGGGCTCGGGTGCGGCTACGACGGCGGCGGCGAGGGCCTAGGGGCCTAGCTAGGGCCAAAAATGGAACACGGAGGTGAAGGAGGTCATGACAGTACCTTTGGTGGCGACGATGGGGCCCGAAGGTGACCGACGGTGAGCGTAGATGATAGAGAGGATTCGGGTGGTTGACGGCGACGGCGATCCGGCGGTCTTCTCGGCCGATGGAGGCGTGGCCGAGGACGAGCGGGCGTCGACGGTCGCTTGGGTGGCGGTGGCTAGGGCGAAGGGGGTCGGGGTTGACGGCGATGTCTCACCGGAGTCGAGGCAGAGAGGGAGCCCAAAAAACGGGGAATGGAGGCTCTGTTCTTGCTCGGCACGGGTTGCTTCGGTGTGGGCAGAGGGCGGCGTCTACAAGGGTACTTATAGGGGGTCGCCGGCATCCAGATGGCAGGGAATTCTGGGGAACCCGAAGGTTGGTTTCCATCTCCGGCGAGGGTTTCCAAAAGCTTCGGATAGCTTTCCCTAAGCGCGAAAACGCGTCGCCATGGATGGAAAGGAGGCGGTGGCGTGCGGGGAAGGTGATCCGGGGGGTGATCCGGGGCGATCGCGGGCGGCTGGCGGCAAAAAACAGAAGGTGATCGCCGGGAGGAAGGAAGGGGTGATCCCCTTCGATCGGAGACGAAGCTTCTGACAGGTGGGCTCCACCTGTCAGAGGTCGAGGGGGATAACGAGCGCCGACAGGCGGGCCCGAGCGGTCGGTGGGTGAAAGGCGGGCGCAGGAGGCTGCCAAGTGGGGCCGGGGCGAGCGCGGGCGGGAGAGAGAGGCGGGGAAACGCGCCGACAGGCGGGTCCCACATGTCAGTGACGCGAGTGCTGGGCTGGGTTGGGCCGAGGCGCTTTGGAGGTTGAGGCCCGTTAAGGATTTTTATTCTTTTCTGATTTAAAATAAATCCAGTAATTCATATATTTGGTTGAGGGTTGAATCACTGTTGATAAAAATTTGGAAAAATTCCTAAAATTATATTTTGGTCTCTAGTTCATCTCATAAAATTTTCAAGTCAATATTCTGAATATTTCTTCCTGTTTGGCTTTAATAAGGATCTTTTAGAATTCCTTTTTATCATAAAATTCATAAAAGATTTTAATAATCATTTCCTTTTATTTTATTTGTTTTTATTTCTTGGGGTGTTACACAAAGTCATAATCTGAGAGATCTCTACCTTACAAGCATTCTACCTTGTCAAGGACGGTGTCGATAGACACATCAGCCAAAGCAATGTGGCCCGAAGTGTCAACTGGTACAACTTCATCATCATCGTCCCACTGAATCAGACACTGGTGCAAAGTAGATGGAATACAACAATTGTCATGGATCCAATCATGCCCAAGTAGTACACTATAATTACCTTGACCACCGTCAGCTCCAGAGAAAGTACGCCCTTCCTCTCAGAACTCTCGCTGTTGAAGCCGTTGAGCATTAAGATGGTCTTCATCAAGTCGTCTTCACCCTTGTCGAGCCTCTTCAAAAGAGAGTACGACATAAGGTTTACGGTGGCACCTCCATCTACGAGCATCCTAGAGATCGGCTTCCCGTAAATATGCCCTTTAACATAGAGAGGCTTCATGTGACGAGTCGTATCCTCGGGCTTCTCAAAAACAACTTCATGTGGTCGAGGTTTAGTTGAGCGACCTTAGCCTCCTCACCTGGCAGACAAAACTCAGTGGTAAGCATCACCACATTCACATCCATCGGCTGAGGTAGCCCCTCTAAGGCGGGCGTGTAGTCGTCATCCGTTAGATAAACATCGTCATTGCTTGGAGTAAGAGTCGGGTTGTTTACGGCAACCGTCTTGGGCTTCCAAACCTTCTTCTTCCTCGTTCGGGGATGGATCTTGATACGAGGATGTGCCCAACCTTCACGGCGTAGAATCAAAGATACTCATGAAACCTGACGAGTCTTGTGCAGCCAACCATTTCATGTGCAACAACCTGCAGCACGGAGTTCGCCCAACCTCACATTGTCCACACAACCAAGTCAAGCAGATTACAATCCTCGTTGCAATCACAAAGGGCTTGCAAGAACAATGGGAAGGAATGCACAATTCTCAGAGATGATTCAGCTAGTAGCTAGAACACTCAAGAACGTGCATAAAGCATAGTTGATTCATTCTCAAAATTTTGTCCTCTCTACACATTAAGAAAGATCATATTATATAGAAGGGATTGAGAGGGAGATGGAGAGGTGTTCAGGACGTTTTATATGGCATTAAGCCAATATTGGTGCGCAGCACCCTAATTAAAGCAAATGAAACGTTTGACAGTTTCTAGTCTCCACATTAAGTCGATGATAACTCTCTATTCTGGTGGAATTATTGGGTGAGGCCAGATCCGTTGGAAAGCTTATGAAGTAAGCGTTCCAAGCTGTGGTCGAACACATTTATTGGATCTAATATGCGGTTTCTATGAGCATTTTATTCCATACTGGTCACTTGAATCTGAAATGGTCTTCATTGCATTCATTGCTTGATTGATGGCTGTTGATGAAGTACTGCTCCTTTGGCCACTCTTCAACGTTGTCATACCTAAGAACAATTAAATTACAGGCATAAGGTAGCAACTTATTTTCATGTGTAATGCTATTCTTATTTAGGAGCGAGTTCACCTGTTGATTTATTTGCTTTGCACGAGCGCGAGTTATTGCTCCTTCAAAATGATTTGGAATATCTTGATCATTGGGGGAAAGAAATGTTGTTGATGCTAGGATTTCCGTATCATCCTCCCCTTCTTGAAAAGGAGTCGTCCTCGACTCTATTTGTTCTGGTCCAAAGAATGGTGACAAATCAACAACATTGAAAGTAGTACTCACATTATAGTTATCTTCAAGAAGCTCAATCTTGTAGGCATTGTCATTTATCTTCTCTAATACTTTGAATGGACCATCAGCACGTTGCATAAGTTTGGACTTGCGCTTCTCTAGAAAACGCTCTTTGCGTAAATGCACCCAAACTAAATCTCCTAGTTTGAAAAGCATCTTCTTTCTTCCTTTGTTTGCCTTTTGAGCAAAATAGTGTGCCTTCTTCTCTATAACTTCCTTGGTCTTCAGATGCATAGCTTTCACAAACTCTGCACGCTCTGTTGCCTCCATGTTTGCTGTCTCTTGAAAAGGAAGCAGCAAAAATCAAGTGGTGTGATTGGCTTAAAACCATACACCACTTCAAACGGGCACAATTGTGTTGTTGAGTGAACAGCTCTATTGTATGCAAATTCAACATGTGTAAGGAAGTCATCCCATTCTTTCAAGTTCTTCTTAATCATTGTTCACAGTAACATGGAGAGTGTACGGTTTACCACCTCTGTTTGACCATCAGTTTGCGGGTGACAAGTTGTTGAAAATAGCAATTTTGTGACAAGCTTGGCCCACAATGTCTTCCAAAAGTAACTCATAAACTTCACATCATGATCCGAAACAATGGTTCTAGGCATCCCGTGCAATCTTACAATTTCCCTAAAAAATAAATCAGCAATATCTGAAGCATCGTCGGTCTTGTGACAGGGAATAAAGTGTGCCATTTTAGAAAACCTATCCACCGTTACAAATATGGAATCTCTCCCCCCTCTTTGTCCTAGGAAATCCCACAATAAAGTCCATGCTAATATCTTCCCAAGGTGCACTACGAACAGGAAGTGGAGTATACAAACCATATGGGTTAAGTTTGGACTTAGCTTTATGGCTTGTGGCACAACGCTGCACAAATCGTTCAACATCTCTCCACATCTTTGGCCAATAAAAATTATTGGACAGCATGGCCAAAGTCTTTTCTCTCCCAAAATGTCCCAGTAAACCACCGCCATGTGATTCCTGCAACAACAGCAAACGTACGGACGAATCTAGAACACATAGCTTGTTAGCATGGAACAAGAACCCGTCATAAACATGAAATTTTTTCCAGCCTTTCCCATCATTACATTTAGTGTACGGTTCAGCAAATTCTTTATCTACAACATACAAATCTTTCAAACTTTCTAAACCTAGAACGTTAATATCAAGTTGAGATAAAAGAACAATCCTACAGGACAACGCATCAGCAACCACATTTTCTTTGTCGTTCTTGTATTTCACAATGTATGGGAAAGATTCAATAAATTGAACCCATTTAGCATGTCTACGGTTTAGTTTAGCTTGCCCTCTCAAATATTTTAGTGCTTCATGATCAGAATGTATGATAAATTCTTTGGGCAATAGATAATGTTGCCAAGTGTCTAGAACACGGACCAAAGCATACAACTCTTTGTCATAAACAGGATAATTTAATTGAGCACCACCAAGTTTCTCGCTAAAGTATGCTACTGGTTTTCCTTCTTGTATCAAAACACCACCAATACCCAAACCACTAGCATCACATTCAATTTCAAATGGTTTGTCAAAATCAAGAAAAACAAGCAAAGGTGCTTCAGTGAGGCATTTCTTAAGTTCTTGAAATGCTTTTTCTTGTGACTTACCCCAAACAAAATCAACACCTTTCTTGGTGAGCTCATTTAAAGGTGCAGCAATGGTGCTGAAATTCTTCACAAAACTTCGATAGAACCCAGCAAGACCATGAAAGCTTCTCACTTGACTGACATTGACAAGTGTTGGCCAATTCTTGATTGCTTCAACTTTAGATTCATCCACTTCTACTCCCTGTGCAGAAACAACAAAACCTAAAAAGACAACCTTGCTTGTGCAAAATGTGCATTTCTCCTTGTTAGCATACAACTTTTCAGATCGAAGTACTTGTAGCACTTGTACAATATGGTCAGCATGCTCTTCTTTGCTACGACTATATATCAGAATGTCATCAAAATAAACCACAATAAATTTTCCAATGAATGCTCTCAAATATGATTCATTAGTCTCATGAATGTACTAGGTGCGTTAGTTAAACCGAAAGGCATCACTAGCCACTCATACAAACCAAATTTTGTTTTGAATACAGTTTTCCACTCATCACCCTCTTTCATTCTTATTTGATGATACCCACTATGCAAATCGATTTTCGAGAAAATACCAGCACCACTTAATTCATCAAGCATATCGTCTAACCTAGGAATAGGATGTCGGTATCTAATTGTGATGTTGTTAATCGCTCTACAGTCTACACACATGCGCCATGTACCATCTTTCTTAGGAACTAGAATAATAGGAACTACACAAGGACTAAGGCTTTCACGAACATACCCTTTTTCAAGGAGTGCTTGTACTTGTCGTTGTATTTCTTTCGTGTCCTCCGGATTGGCTCGGTACGAAGGTCTGTTTGGAAGAGATTCTCCTGGTATAAGGTCGATTTGATATTCAATACCTCGAAGTGGGGGAAGACCAGCTGGTATTTCTTTTGGAAAAACATCACCAAACTCCTGCAAAACATTTGTGATGGCACTTGGAAGAGAGGAGATATCATTAGTAGAAAACAATACATCTTTGTATACTAGCACAAAATGCACACAATTTGAGTTTTTATTTATTTCTCTTAGTTCTGATTTAGTGGCTAGCATAACTAACTTTTGTTTCTCACCCATTTTATTCTCATTCTCATTTGATTTGTAACTCTCATTTCCAGAATTGGCTTTCTCAGTTTTATTTTTCTCTTGCTCCTTAATACTTCCAACATTTACCTCATTCTTTTGCATTGTATCAGCATAAATTTGAGTAAGAGACATTGGTCGAAGGACAAATTCTTTGTTGTTCCACTTAAATGAATATTGATTAGTGCGACCATCATGTAGAATGCCACAATCAAATTGCCATGGTCGACCTAGCAGCAAATGACAAACTGTCATAGGAACAACATCACATTCTATTGTATCATTATACTCACCAATTTTGAAAGGCACCTTCACCATATGTTGAATCTTCACTTCTCCACAATCATTCAACCACTGTACATGGTATGGATGCGGGTGCCGTAGCTGTTTCAATCCAAGTTTTTCACACTTTTCTTTGCTAGCTAAATTATGACAGCTTCCACCATCTATGATTACCTTACATACACGACCATTTACCTTGTCTTTTGTGTGAAAAAGATTGCAGTGTTGTTCATGATCTTGTTTTGGTTGTACTCTTAACACTTTCTTTGTAACAATGAGAGATTGACCACTCTCAAAATCACAGTAAGTCGTCTTGTCATCTTCACTTGCAGATTTATACTCACCTCTCTCCGTTATTAGCATTGTGCGGTTGTTTGGACACTCCCTTGAGATATGTCCTCGACCCAGACACTTAAAACATTGAATAGCACTACTCTTCGTTGTAGAACCCATGGAAGAAGCACTTGCTGTTGTAGCTTGCTTCACATTTGGGGTAGATTGCTCTTTTACACTTCGAGCTGCATGGGGAATGGAAGAAACACTTGCACCAGAACTGTTAGCTCGAAAAGAATTGAACCAAGAGGGGGATTTACCTGCTGTAGGTACCAGATTGTTTTGAGTGTATTGGGAGGCAAAAGAATTCTTTGTTACCTTCGATTCTTGTTGTACTTGTCATTCAGCTTTGATTGCTTGATGCACTAATTCAACCACATTTTCATATGGCTGAAACTCAACGATGCGCTTAATAGGATGGTTCAAACTAGCCAGAAAGCGTGCCATGGTTTGCTCTTCATGTTCATATACGTTGGCACAGATCATGGTCATTTCCATCTCCTTGTAATATTCATCCACGGTGCGACCTCCTTGCCTATGCCCCTGCAATTTATCAAATAGATCACGCTTGTAATAATGAGGGACAAACCTTTCTCTCATCTCAACCTTCATTTCAGTCCACGATGCTACAGGAGGTTCGTCATGATGCACTCTTTGATTCTGAATTTTTTCCCACCAAATCAGTGCATAATCTTCAAATTCAAGTGATGCCATTGCAAGCTTCTTTTCTTCCGTGTAGTTGTGCATCCGAAATATTTTGTTGACTTTTAGTTCCCAAGTTAAGTATTCTTCAGGATTATTGGTACCTACAAATTTAGGCATAGAAAATTTAAGTTTACCAAACCTATGTTCATCATGATGATTGTTGTTGTTGCGATGATGGTGTTGATTTGCTTGATTGCGCAAGGGTATGTTAATATGTATTGGTTCATATGCAGCTCTTCCACGACCCATGCCATGACCACGCTCCCTTCCTGCATTATTATTATTATTTTCATCACCAACCCTTATATTTCTAACAAGTGGAGGGTTTATATTCACAGCATGAGCCCTTCGAGCAGCGGCTTCCTCATCGGTCTCATTTATTAAAGGTTCTTGTTCAGCTTGTGGTTGTAGCTGTCATACAATGTCAACAACTATGTTAGTGTGGAATACGTTCAGTTGTTGATTTACTTCAATTTGAAGATCTTGTATGGAGTTATTCAATTCTTCTCTCAACTGCTCATTTCCAACAGTGATCTCTCGTCGTAGTGTCTCTCTTAATGCACAATATTCAGTCCAGTTAACTGCGGCATCTGGAGCACGTCCACTGTTCCCTGAATTTTCACCTTGACCTGACATGGTTAGTTGGGCAAACAGCAAATGAAAAAAAATGTGTGGATAGTACTCTCAACCTCACTTATCCTTACCACCGAAGTTCTTACTTACCCTCTGCTGATTGATAAAGGAGTTCACACATGAATGGAGAGGCAGAACAATATGAGGTTTAGCGAACTCACAACTGAGATCAAAGCCTACAATGATTTTATTTGTGGAGCTTGGTAGGGGAAATTTTCTCCTACACAATCTAAATTCTTGATGTAGTCTTACTAAGTAGTTATCCACATGAGAACACACAATCTAGTTGCTTAACACAAGGTTCGGAAGATAAACAAAAGCAACTCACACACAAAGATAATGGAACTAAATGCAATCAAAGGGGTGAGCCAACAGTAGATATGAGTTACAAAAAATGGCTCAATTGCAATGGTTATGGAAAGACGCTAGCTAATTAAACTGATTTAAAATAGGGCATAAGATTGCACCAACAGAACTGTTCTCCCAATAATGCAAAAACACAATAGCCCCTCTCTTCTTTTTTTTTCACATAGTAGGTCGTTTTTCTTTTTTTAGCATGTAAAACAGTAACTTCATTTTTTATACTCTTGTCATCTGTATTGTGATTTTCAACACTGATTTATATCTTTCCTTTCTATTAAAATTGTGAGAACAAGATCACCAAGTGCAGCCCTATAGAACAGATCAGCTAGTCTTTGTAGGATCAAAATATTCGCAAAAGGCAGAATGGCTATCAAAAGAATTCAGGCTTTTCTTTTCAATAGTAAGAAGCCAATAATTTGACAACTTAGTAGGATTATTTTTTATTTTCCAACAGAGATGGGTAAACAATAATCTGAGTTTGCTTGTGGGAATTACTACTGATATATTAAACTGATCAATGGGGAATAAAAATAAGTAACGTGAAGGACAATGAACCGTTCAGCAACAAGAACACGATCTCTTGGATTAAAACTTAGCAGAACACACAAGAACAACAGATCGTAAACTATGGTTCAATATTTTTGTGAGACCATTTTCAAATAGGACGAAAATGAAACTACAACTAGGGATAAAGATTCTACCGTGACAACTGAGGCTCTGATACCAAATGATACGAGGATGCGCCCAACCTTCACGGCATAGAATCAAAGATACTCGTGAAACCTGACGAGTCTTGTGCAGCTAACCGTTGCATGTGCAACAACCTACAACATGGAGTTCGCCCAACCTCATGTTGTCCACCCAAACAAGTCAAGCGGATTACAATCCTCGTTGCAATCACAAAGGGCTTGCAAGAACAACGGGAGGAATGCACAATTCTCAGAGATGATTCAGCTAGTAGCTAGAACACTCAAGAACATGCATAAAGCATAGTTGATTCATTCTCAAAATTCTGTCCTCTCTACACATTGAGAAAGATCCTATTATATAGAAGTGATTGAGAGGGAGATGGAGAGGTGTTCAGGACGTTTTACATGGCATTAAGCCAATATTGGTGCGCAGCACCCTAATTAAAGCAAATGAAATGTTTGATAGTTTCTGGTCTCCACATTAAGTCGGCGATAACTCTCTATTCTGGTGGAATTATTAGGTGAGGCCAGATCCGTTAGAAAGCTTATGAAGTAAGCGTTCCAAGCTGTGGTCGAACACATTTATTGGATTTAATATGCGGTTTCTATGAGAGTTTTATGCCATACTGGTCACTTGAATCTGAAATGGTCTTCATTGCATTCATTGCTTGATTGATGGCTGTTGATGAAGTGCTCCTCCTTTGGCCACTCTTCAACGTTGTCATAACTAAGAACAATTAAATTACGGGCATTAGGTAGCAACTGATTTTCATGTGTAATGCTATTCTTATTTAGGAGCGAATTCACCTGTTGATTTATTTGCTTTGCACAAGCGCGAGTTATTGCTCCTTCAAAATGATTTGGAATATATTGATCATTGGGGGAATGAAATGTTGTTGATGCTAGGCTGTCCGTATCATATCTCCTCGAAAATGGTGTCCTGCTCATCCTCGGCCTTATTCCCGCGCATCTCCTAGGCTCAAAGATGTTATAGCCGCCTCTTTTGTGATTTTGTCATACTTGGGGGTCCCATGAAGGCTGCGGCTTCATGCAAGGGGCGGAAAATTTGCTCGTAGAATTCTTGGCCGAATGGAAAGCACCCGAATCGGCCTCGGCATTTTGGCGCTTAGCAGAAGTGTTTTCCTATGTACAGTTAGTCGGACCGGCCTTACTAGGCCAGTTTGACCGGGTGCTGTCGGTTGGACCGGCAATGGTGGGACAGTCTGACCGACTAGTGCTAGTTGCATGAAAAAAGCCGGTCAGACCGTCCACAATAGGCCGGTCAGACCGAAGTGGCGAGGGGGTCTCACCGGCCCAGGGGTTGTGGTCAGACCGGCAATCTTCTCCTATTTGGTTGTTTTTTGTGGCTCGCCTCCGCCTCGCTCCGATGGGGCCCTTAGGGATTGGCAAGTTATAAAATTTGGAGGGCACAAATGGAGCAATGTAGTATGGAGCAAGATACCCGGGAGGTGGAAAGTAACATGGAGGCCATTGTGCCATCGTAAGATGATACGGTGGTGGAGGAAACGGTGGCTCCAATGGTCTCACCCATCGTGGGCCGAACCTACTCTTCTGAGGAGGGTTCAGCCTCACTGGAGGTCTTGGCCGATTGTTCACCTTCTCGTCCATCTTCTTGTGTTTTTACAACAGCACGTCATATGTCACCTTCGGCTTCTTGCGGGTAATAGCTGAGGATGAGGCATTGTTGTTCACTTTCCACACTCCTACCTCAGGGTTCTTCAGCACGATTGTGTGTATACTGGATCTCCAATCACGACCTCCTTCCCTTTAGCCGACCCGACCTGCTCAAGCCGAATCAGCACCTTCTTCCCGTCGAGAACAATGGTGTTTTTTATTCAGTAAAAAAAATCAAATATTTTGTCGCACTTGGTCACATCAAATGAATACTTTACTTCACTGTGCCGACTCTTAGAGGGAGACGGCCATAACTTAGAGAAGGTGACGGGCTTGGCCTTACTAGACCAAGTCCACTCTACGGTATACATGTCGGCCGAGTCATTCTCGCTCTCCAATGATTCCTCATTGGAGTGCTCCATGACGTGCACCTCGGCCTTAGGTTTTCTAAAGGTCTTAGTAAATTTCCTACTTTTAGCTTGGCTTTCCTAAACCAGAGCCTTCTGTAGGACTTGACTAACTTTGAAGAAATCATGGCCATCTAGTTTCTCCATAAGTTCGGAGTGTCAACCGTTAAAAGCTAGGTCGACCAAGTCTCTATCAGAAATGTTCAAGGTAAAACATCAGTTTCTAGTGTCCCAAAAGCGCTTAATGTATTCGGAGACACTGTCGCTAGCCTTCTATCTAACCGATGTCAAGTGTGAGAGCCTTAGTTCTGTTACCCCAGTATAAAAGTAATTGTGGAACTTCTGTTCCAACTGGGCCCAAGTCTTAACAGAGTTCAGCGGTAACGCAAAAAACCAAGTGAAACCGGTGCCGGAAAGCGATAGGGAAAATAGTCTAAGCTTCAATGCGTCCGACCGACTAGCCTCACCAAACTGCACTAGGAATTGGCCCATGTGCTCTACGGTGGTCTTACTGCCTTCACTATCAAATTTTGTAAATTTGGGAACACTAAAGCCGCATGGGTACGGGATCATGTAGAAAGTGGTCGGGGTATGGATTGTGTTAAACCCAACTCGACCCCTAGTTGTCCAACCCGCACACTCTCTAAACAGTGAGCGAATTCACTCCTCGATGTCATCTACGCCTCCCACCTCCATGCGTCTCTCATGTGGGGGCGCAACACTTGGTGATATATCAGCGTGTCGGCCGTGTGTCTCCTTCTCTCGTGTTGGTTCATGATACAGGACGTGCTCGGGCCTATGTGGGTGCGCGGGAGTAGGAGGTGCAGGCAGCACGGGAAAAGGTAGCATAGGCGCGAGCGGCGGCAGTGCATAATAGGTGGTAGGGGCGGTCTGACCGGCCATAGGGTCGGTCTGACCGAGGGTTTAATATCCGGTCAGACCGGCCTGATGGATAGTCAGACTGACTGTTGCCAACTGCTGAGGCTGGCACACGCCGGTTTGACCGGCGTAAGGACCAGTCTGACCGATAGGGCCATACGCGGTCTTGGCCATGGACGGTGTGGACGGAGACACGACGACTTTTCTGGTACCCCTGCCGGTTCTACTATATATGTGATGAATAGGGGGTACACTTGCGATTGGAGTTGGAGAAACGGCCTCCGAAAAGCTGAATATCCTAAACATCGCCTCCATTCTAGAGTCGACAATGGCGTCTATGCGATTTGCAACAGTAGCGCTAACGGCTTGGTCCACTATAGCGGCTATCTCTTGCTTGATGTCTTTAGAGGATAGTAGAGGGGACGATGGAGTTACCTTGCTCCTAGAGAAGTCGAGGATGTCGATGTCGCGCCTAATGAAGCCCGCACAGATATTGGTGAAGCGCCGAAGTAGGAGAGCGCGTAGTCCATCCATCTTGGCCTTGATCTCTGCCCTATCTTCCTTGGAGAGTTCTTCGAGGGTGGGGATGATGATGTTGCTATTGTTGATCTCCGTTGATGTAGATGTAGTAGATTTACCAATCATCGATGTAGTAGTGCTTGGCATGTTTATCCCTAGCTGAGTCACCAAAAAGTGTGGTGACACTAAAATCTGACGAACAAAGCGCAAAACACCCTGACACCGATTTGATGATCCAAAAGCATGTGGATACTTAGAGATAACCCCTAAGTGGAACACGGCGCCGACGTCGCGTTCCGACGACCCTTGATAGTGATAAGGGAGGGTGGAGTCACCAGGCAATCAGATCACAAAATTATAATCCAATTGGCCGAAAAAGGAAAAAAGCGATCAACCGGCCAAACCAAGGTCGGTTGAACCAAAATAGAAGGGTTGGTCAAACCGGCCTAGAGGTACCGGTAAGACCGATAGTAATCCGGCGGTCCAACCATGCAGGCAGAAAGGGACTCGCTTAGGGCCGACTGCATCTAGCCAGATAGACCAACCGTGCACCGTCGGTTAGACCGATGCGTGCTAGAATGGGATGATGGCCCGGCACAATCCGGTGAGACCGACTGCCTGCTGTCGGTTAGACCAATAGTGATTGATCTGATCGCCCGGGTCCTCTGTCAATCACCTTGATGTTGGTATCTTTGTGTGGGAGTTCTTGGCGAATATGGGAGAAATGAAACACTACAAAAAAAAACACCAAGAAACTAGAGGCAATTCGGCCAAGAGACCGAATCACCGGTAAAAACTAATAAAACAGTAGAAATCTGTTACGTGGATGAAACAGGTGATTCACAAGTGAATCAACAAGGCTTACTGTGATTACGATGCGATGGACGAAGAGTTTACAGCACAAACTCACAAAGATGTACGAGCTAAGCTAATCCTTGGGAAGGGAAAGTAGATTGAAATGGTAAAAGTGTGATTCAAGGTAAAATAATAGATTGGATCTATTAGGTTTCGGGGGGTCCCTTGAATCGGCCTTGCCCCTATATTTATAGGGGTTGGACATGACGTGCCTGGTCTCTAATTTTAGTAAGATACGAGTTCAAGTCTGTTGGGGGAAAATATCTCATCTTCGGGGTTATTGCTGAGGCAGCATAAAGGCAGACAGCAAGTTCGAAGGTTCCCAAGAGATCATCTTCGAAGATACCCGGAACCAAGTTCGAAGTACGAAGATAGGCATTCGTTCGGAGTATATCTTCGAACTAAGGCTTTTCAAGATCTTTTCTGCCAGCTAAGATGGAAGACTTATCTTCTTTCTCATTAGATTAGTCTTTTACCATTTTAGCCCTATTAAGGGAACCGAATAGTTTCCACTATGTCGGCTGTAATTGAGGGGTAAATAGGTCTTTTCCTTAATGTTTGGGCCTATAAATACCCCCCATTTCAACCTGTAATAGGGACCGAATACAAGTTATTCAATACACACATTCGAACTATTCTAAGTTATTATCCTTTCGGAGGCTTAGAACAGTTCTCTTCGCAAACACTTCATTTGTTAGTTTCTCTTCTACAGAAACCTGTTAGCATAATCTTTTACGCCAACAGTTGGCGCCGTCCGTGGGGAACCTAGTCCGAAAAACTTCGTTCTCTACCAACTTCTTACATCATGCCTCCTAAGCGGAGTGCACCTCGCAATCCCACTCGGAGGTCCTCTCGGATCTCCGGAGAGATACCCTTCGACACAGTTGAAGTCGGAGGGTCTTCGGCTTTCCCTCCGCAAACTCCGGAAGGGGCTTCTATCCCTCGAGCATACGAAGCCTCTCCGCCAACCCCTTCCCTACTCCGACAGCCCGGAGTCACTTCTCCACCCTCCATCTCGATTCAAACTGATCCTACCAGTTCTCAAGACCCGGAAGGTCCTTCCGGAGGAGATGAAGATAACCTTGAGGATATGGCCACTCAAATGGCCAACCTTCAAGCTGAGGTAGCAAAGTGGCGACAAGAAGCTGCGAACAGGCTTCGCTCTCAAGCCATTCCAACTATCCCAGAAGTGCCCGAAGACGACGATCTTGATTATCCCGAAGCCACGGAGAACGCCTCTTACGACAATGAATCTCCGTTGCATCCTGAGCTGCAGAAGGTTCGCTTTGATCCAAAGTTTAAAACTTCGAAGCTCTGTAAGTATGCCGAAGATGAAGATCCCGGAGAGTTCGTTCGTTCTTATGCCCTAGCGATTGAGGCTAGCGGCGGAGTTAGAGACACTATGGCGAAGTGCTTCCCGTTAGCTCTTCAAGGAGTGGCATTGAGATGGTTCTGGTCTTTGAAGCCAGGATCAATCAATTCATGGTCGCAGTTGAAGAGGAAGTTTATAAGTAACTTTCAAGGCACCTTCGTGCCTCCTATGTCAACAGGAAGCCTTTTCCAGGTGAAACAGCTCCCCGGAGAAACATTGAGGTAGTACTTTAAGCGCTTCGCTCATACGAAGTCGCAAATTCGGGGGCTGTCCACATCTTCAGTGGTTGATGCGGCTCGGGAAGGCGTCAGTCATCAAGGCCTTCTGGATAAACTGCATCGGAAGAGCATCTCCTCAGTCTCTCAGTTGATGTCATACTTCGAGGAGTATGCGAGGTCAGAAGAGGGTTGGCTTCGGAGGACTGCTCCTACTTCGTCCATATTGCAAGAAGTCAAAGCAGAAGTGAAAACTTCGGCACAACCGCAGGAACCAGTCTTTGAAGTGCAACATGATCGGAGAAGAGGGAAAAAGCACCCTCACTCTGAAGTCTTGAATATTGCACCCCCACAGAAGTTTGCACCAAGAGCTCCATAGTCTACGGGGAACAAGGCCAGCGGCTGGAGGCCGCCAGGGAAAACGGCTGGCAAGGGCCAGACCCTTTTCTGCTGCATTCATGGAGAAAATCGAAGCCATGCAACTGACACTTGCAAGGCTATCCTTACCCTAAGGGGAGAGTACTTGGAGAGAACTTCGGGTCGAGGCAGTACCGACCGAAGTCCAGCAGCAGCTCGCCCAGAGCCGGTCCAGGCTGTGGCGCGGATAGAAAATTTTGATGCTGCAAGGCACCCTCCGGTGGCCAATGTTATGCCACCTCCGAAGCAAGAGGAAGGGCAAGATATAGGAAAAAGAGTAGTTCTCCCTATTTCCGGAGGAGGTACCCTCGGAAGCATGTCCAAGAGACAGCGAAGAGAGTACGTTCGGGAAGTAGGTCATATTGGGACTTCGTCATCTGCAGCTGCAATGCCGGAGTGGTCTCACGTTCCGATATCTTTCTCTGCGGAGGATGCAGCTGGTATTAAGTTCCCGCACGCAGATCCATTGGTTATCACTGCTGATATTGCAGGGACTGAAGTCCGAAGGGTGCTAATTGACGGAGGTAGTTCGGCAGATATCATTTTTGTGCAAGCCTTCGATCAGTTATGCATTTCCAGGAAGCATCTCCTTCCAGCGGCTCGTCCTCTGCAAGGCTTCGCAGGACCTCCGCTTGATGCACTTGGCCAGATAGGCCTGGAAGTTACCTTCGGAGAAGGTTTATTAGCCCGGACTGAAGAAGTTATCTTTGATGTGATAGATGCCCCATATGCTTATAATGTCATCTTCGGACGGGGCATGTTGAACCAGTTCGGAGCTGTGGCACATCACAATTACTTGTGCATGAAGATTCCCACACAAGCAGGACTCCTTACAATCTTCGGAGATCAAGCCATTGCTCGGAGGGCGGAATATGGTCATGGTCCCCCTCTTGATCCGAGGCAAGTAAACAGTGTGCAGGATAATGAAGAAATTTTTTCAGCCTCCTCCGAAGCTTCGAAGAAGTCTTTTCCGAGACCAAGTCCCGAAGGAGAGATTGCAACGAAGGTCATTGTTAAAGATGGTAAAGAGTACACTTTTCAATTTGGTAAAGATTTACCTCCTGAAGTTGCAACCTCCTTGGAAAAGGTAGTGGAAGAAAATTTGGATGTCTTCGCTTGGTCTGACGAAGATATCACCGGAGTCGATCGGGATATCATTGAACACAGTTTACTTGTAAACCCGAAGGCCCGGCCTGTTCGACAAGGACTCCGGAAGATGTCCGCAGAGAGAGCTGCTCTAGCTAAGGACGAAGTTGAAAAACTGTTGAAGGCTGGGATTATCAGAGATGTGGCTCACACAGAATGGTTAGCCAACCCAGTCTTCGTCAGGAAGAAGTCTTCTGGGAAGTGGCGCATGTGCATTGATTTCACATCCTTGAATAAAGCATGCCCACGTGACCCCTACCCCATGCCTCGAATTGATCAACTGGTTGACTCCACTGCAGGTTCGGAGTTATTAAGCTTCCTTGACGCGTATTCTGGTTATCATCAAATATGGTTGAAGCGCGAAGATGAAATCAAGACAAGCTTTGTAACTCCTTCGGGAGTCTTTTGCTATGTAAGAATGCCCTTCGGCCTAAGAAATGCCGGGGCTACTTTTTCAAGATTAGTTGCTAAGGCTCTAGGTCATCAACTAGGTCGCAATGTGGAGGCCTATATGGATGATATTGTAATAAAGAGTGCTTTAAAGCACCAACATAGCCTAGACTTAGCAGAAACATTCAATAGCCTTCGGGCATGTGGGATCCGTCTTAACCCCGAAAAATGTATATTCGGAGCTAAGGCTGGAAAATTGTTAGGGTATTTAGTTTCAAGCAGGGGAATTGAAGCTAGCCCTACTCAAATAACTGCGCTGCAGAAGATGGCTCCTCCGGAGAATTTAAAGCAAGTGCAAAAGCTGACTGGACGTCTGGCCGCACTTAGCAGGTTTTTATCAAGGTCTGCGGAGAGGAGCTTGCCGATATTCAGAGCTTTGAAAGGGTCCGAAGATTTTGCATGGACACCGGAGTGTCAGAGAAGCTTCGAAGATATTAAAGATTATCTCAGTAATCTTGCTACACTCACGGTGCCTATTGCGGACGAAACCCTACTCCTGTATCTTGCAGCTACAGGTTCAGCTGTCAGCGCAGTCCTTGTCAGAGAAGTGGATTTCAATGGGAAGTTGGTCCAAAATCCTGTCTATTTTGTATCCGAAGCATTGTCAGGAGCGAAGACAAGATACTCCGAACTTGAGAAGTTCGTTTATGCTCTGATAATGGCTTCGAGGAAGCTAAGACATTATTTTTTGGCTCACAATGTAATTGTACCAACTTCGTATCCCTTAGGAGATAAGCTCTGAAGCAAAGATTCCACTGGAAGGGTTGGAAAGTGGGCAGTCGAGCTAGCACCCTTCGGCATATCTTTCTTGGCAAGGACAGCTATCAAATCCCAAGTCCTAGCAGACTTCGTAGCAGAGTGGACTCCACCTGCGAATTTGACTCCGGAGAAATCAAGTGACGGAGTTTGGACTGTTTACTCCGATGGGGCTTTCCAAGCATCCGGAGCAGGCATTGGGGCAGTGTTGATTTCACCGTCAGGGCAAAGAGCAATGTACTCCGCAAGACTCAACTTTAAGTCTACCAATAATATAGCGGAGTACGAAGGGATTTTATTGGGACTTCGGAAAGCACGTGCTCTAGGGGCTACAAGAATAATTATAAAGACAGATTCTCAGATAGTAGTAGGGCACGTAGACAAAAGTTTTCAAGTTCGACATCCACAGCTTGCAAAGTACTTAGAAGAAATCCGCAAAATCGAAGCACACTTCAAGGGTATTTCCATTCGGAGTATACCAAGAGCGGAAAACGTGCAAGCGGACATTTTAGCGAAGGCTACAGCCGGAGCTGTGGATGTGCCCGAAGAAGCTTTCTATGAGGAGCTCAATATACCTTCAGTACCACAAATTGCATCTGCAGAGATTCTTTGCATTCCTAGTGCAGATTGGAAAGATTCGATCATAGAACTCTTGCAAGGAGGAACAAATTTGCCCGAAGAGCCCCAGTTGTCAAGATTAAAGCTCAGAGTCAGAAACTATCAGTTAATCAACGGTATATTATACAAGGCCGGAGTATGTTCCCCTCTACTCCGATGTATATCTCAAGCCGAAGGCCAAGAAATTCTTCGAGAAATTCACGAAGGCCTTTGTGGAAGCCATTTAGCCCCTAGAGCTCTGGCAGGAAAAACACTTCGTCAGGGGCTTTATTGGCCCACAATAACAGCTGATGCGGAGAGCTTGGTCCGCACTTGTCAAGGATGCCAGTGGATGGGTCGACGGAGTCATCGCCCACCAACAGCTCTTCAAGTCATTGCTCCGGTATGGCCTATGGCCAGATGGGGTATGGATCTAATTGGTCCCTTTCCGTTAGCAAAGGGAAATCTGAAGTTCGCAGTGGTAGCTATTGAATATTTTTCTATGTGGGTGGAAGCAGAACCCTTAACAGCTATCACTTCGAACAATGTACAGAAATTCTTCTGGAAGAACATTATTTGCCGGTTCGGAGTGCCTAGATACCTCACAGTTGATAATGGAACACAGTTCGACGCAGAACCCTTCAGGAAGTTTTGCGAAGACCTAGGCATTCAGCTATGTTTTGCTGCAGTGAGGCATCCTCAGTCGAATGGAGCCGTAGAGCGAGCCAATGGAAATATTTTATCAGGGCTAAATCAAAGAATAGTAGGATTAGCAAAGGGACTGTGGACCGAAGAGCTTCCGAAGATTCTATGGTCCATTCGGACTACACAAACATGGTCCACAGGTTTTACTCCGTTCAGACTACTATTCGGAGATGAAGCTATGACTCCAACGGAGCTCAAAGGGGGATCATTTCGCAGCACCGAACCGGATATTGAAGAAGAAAGACAAGCTTCGTTAGATTTGTCAGAAGAAACAAGACTTCGGGCTGTAGCTAATTTATCAAAGTATCATCAGCAGACGAAGACTTGGTATGACCCGAAGGTTAAGCTCAATGAGTTAAGACCGGGTCATCTTGTTCTACGAAGCATTATAGCACCAGGGAAGTTAGGCAATAAATGGGAAGGTCCATACCTAATTGTCCGCTCAGGGCGCCCTGGTTCATTTAAATTAGCTAATTTAGAAGGTGAAGAGTTAGCACATACTTGGCATGCGGAGCACCTAAAGCGATACTTCGCATAAGGGCTCCTTGTAATTTGCTTGTAATCATCTTCTAAATTAATAAAGCATATGACCCTGATAGTTGCCTTCCCCTCATAGACTTCCCGCTTCCGAGTGGACGCACTGGAACCGCGGGGTCGACCGAGAGGGAAGTGTCATTAAGCTGGGTTGTATTTTCGGACTTCGAACCCATAAAGTTCGAAGCATCCGACGTGGGGGCTGACATAATCCGGAGCCCAGGCCACCGGCTTGTAGGCATCCGTAAAAGAGCCCAAAACCACACCCTACGGAGTCCAAGCCATTGGCTGGTAGACTTCCGTAAAAAGAGCCGAAGGTGGCCAAAACCTACGGAGTCCAAGCTGCAGCTTGTAGACTTCCGTAAAAAGAGCCGAAGGTGGCCAAAATCTGCGAAGTCCAAGCCATTGGCTGGTAGACTTCTGCAAAAAGAGCCGAAGGTGGCCAAATTATACGGAGTCCAAGCCATTGGCTGGTAGACATCCGTAAAAAGAGTCCAAAGAGACCATTGCAAACTCCGAACCATTGGTTCGTCAGAGATCGCAAAGACAAGCCGAAGGTGGCTAAAGCAAAACAGCATTTAAGCCATGAGCTTCGAATGTCTGTTAACATAGTCCAAAGTGACAAATTTTTTAAGACACTAAAGTGTCCTGAAAGTTATCTCAACTGATTTCTTTCATAAAAGAAAGGTACTAAGTTACCATTCTTCTGACTGCAAAAAGTCGAAGACATTTCATAAGATTTCAAAAGATCTTTAAATGACAGAGGGGCTCCGAACCCCCAAAAAATTGTACTCCGAAGTTTTTTCTTTGCGCATAACCATCTTTGAATACATTTCGAAGTTGCTTATACCCAAAGAGGGGCTAGTAAATATGGAGGCAATTTTAAATCGGCATTCATTATTGAAATAAATGTGTTTACAGATTACACTATGAAAAATTGGTATCTATACCAAGAAGGAATCGGAGACCTCTTCGGTCCCGAGAGCTAGGGGTGGAACGACTAGTTCCAACATCAGAAGTTCTAAGAACTTTACGTTTAACTCTCTTCCTCCCCTTCGAAGCTCTAAAATCCTTCTGCTCTTGTTGAAGCTCGGCCCAAGTTCGAAGCCGTTCGGGGCTTCTTTCCCAGCTTCTAAGATCTTCAGATCTTTTATTTTGAGCTTCACCTTCGTCTTCAGACCAATTAGTGTTTTCAGAAGACAAGGTGTTTGCGTTAACCTCTTTTTCTTCCTCTTTAATATAAGACAATATGTCTTTGATTACTTCGGGCGCAATTACGCCGGAGTCATCTCGAGGAATAAGAAATCGAGGACGCTTATAACTCTTTAGAAGTTCGAAGGTGTTCCATAATGAGCGAAGTTTGTTGTTAAGCTCTAACACTTCGATATCTTCCATAAGAGGCAAAGACTAAAAATATGACAAACAAGATTTTCATTGATAAATGTTTACAAGCATGAGCTTTACATAATCAAAAAATCCTAAATAATTCCTAAACCTACGGGTTCGGAGGAGGCTGACTGCTCGAAGCTTGGCTCCGAACTTGCTTCTGGCGTTGGCCTTCATCGATCCAAGCCGTGATCGCAGAACGACCTTCGGCTCTCCATGAGGTTTGAAAGGCTCGCCAGGCGGCAGTCACGCCTTCGGAAGGATTCAAAAGCCGCTCGTCGTCGAAGGTAATGGAACCCTCTGCGCTCGGAGTGATTGTTCGGCCCAAATCCTCGTAGTAACGAAGTAATCCGAGGGCAGACACTTGTCCGGAGAGTTCTCCATAACGCATGCCTGCCGTCTTCATTTGCTTTGCTGCTCCTTGGATCCTTTTTAACCGGCGCAACAGAGTGACGTTGTCATCTGAAGGAAGTGATCCAGTAGTACCGAAGTACTCCAGAACACCTAGCATCTGTTCGATGACCTCCGTAGCCACCTTCTCCGACTTAAGCTTTTCTTCAATTAGTGCATCCTTGGTCGAAGTCGTTTCTGCCAAAACTCCGGAAATCCTAGCATTCTCCGTAGTTAAAATATTCTTCTGGTTTAGGAGTTGGCTAGCTTCCTCTTGGAGCCTTACAAGTTCGGACCCAGCACTAGCATGCTCCGACCGCACCTTTTCAATTTCAGCCCGAAGCACGATTCTTTCTGCTTCGAGCTCCTTATTAACAGCCTCCAAGCCCTGTCTGGCCCTACGCTCCGTTGAAATCACATTATCCATTTGAAGTACTCTAGCTTCGGAGAAAGATAAGTTGCGTTTAAGAGCTTCATTTTCTTCCCGAAGCTGAGCAATTTCATTTTCGTTCGATAAAGCTGCAGCGCGGGCCAAGACCGCTTGCTAAGAAAAGAAAAAACTGAAGTAAGAAATTATTCATTTATAATTTGCTATTGGTTCGAAGGTGCTCCGTACCTGGTAGGCTGCTCGTTCTAAAGCAACGTTAAGCTCCGAATTCTTCGCCTTGCTTAATTTTGCTACCAGCTCTGTCTCCCCGACTTCCCGACTCACTCGACCTAAAGGTTTGAGCAAAGTCCGAAGCCCTTTTCTTTGCTCCAAAAAAGGAGTTAAAAGAGGGAGCAGAGCCGAAGCCTTTTGGTCTTCCCTGCTTGGCGAAGCTCCGGAGCATTCTCCTGAGGTCCTTGGAACTTCCGAAGATGGCCCCCCCTCAGTTGATTCACTTTCATCTGTTGACTCAGACGAAGTTGATCCTTGAGTAGGGAGAGGCTCTATGTGTCTTTTACCCCTTCCAGGCCCCTGTTGAGTGACCTCCGGGTGCGGCTCCGAAGTTGTCGAAGGCCTTTGAATTGTGTCTTCGTGATGTACTTCTTCAGCAGCGGGCTCTACAAAAGCAAAAGTATTATACATTGTATAATTTTGCAGAAAATAATAAAGAATTATGCGAAATTTACCTTCGACATTCTGGGGGAGATCGAGCACTGGACTGCTCGGAGGATCGAAGGTGAAGTCATCATCTGAATCCACAGTTAAAATTTCTGCTGCCGGAGTATCTCCGTGAGCAGTCCTCCCTTCATCCACAACTGAAGTTGTAGGAACTTCAACTTCATTTTCGCCCATAGGGGCTTCGATTTGCTCCTCTTGAGTATCCGGAGCTCTCACTTCTTCAATGTTAGCTTGGGGCTCCGGCATACCTGCAGTATCTTCAATGTGAATATTTTGTTGAGCTGCATCTTCATCAATCAATCTCACTAATAGTATACCTTCATCTTCTTTAGAACCGGAGATTGAGGTTCTTGAGCTCGAAGGCGCAGGATTCGAAGGTGCGAGATTTTTTGGCTTTCGAGCCACCTTCTTCACCGGAGTCCTTGTGGAGCTCGAAGCTCCGGCTTCAGCCATCCTTTTCTCGGGTCCTTTCTCCAAAGGCACCCAGTCCATCAGAGGGGGCGGAGTCAACTCCAACATTCCCGATACTCTGTTAAATCTTTCCCAACTCCCGACCAATTTAATTCGCCATTCTTTTTCAGTCGGAGTTGGGGCACCCAAAATCTTCTCCAAAGCCCTCACAATTTGCTCTGAAGTAATAGGAGCTGAAGAAGCTAAAAATAAATAATTCAAGTTAGTTTTTCTTCGAAGTAAATATGTACAATGCATGTTGGTTTCGAAGTTACCTGCAGGGCTCGAAGTTAAGTTAATTTTGCGGAGACCGCCTTCCGAATCATCCTCGAAGACGATAGGCCAGTTGGCCATCAGCGGAGAAATTTGCAGGGCGAGGAATTCTTCGGCTAAGTCCCGCATGCTTAACCTTCGGCTAATCTTTTGAAGCAAGTTAAGACGAGCTTCGAGCTGGCCTTCGTTGGGCTGCACTAAGGCTTCTTTCCGGAATTGAATTTCTTTAAGGGGCCCGGCCAGAGGACTGCTTGCTCCAACTTCGGCATAAAACCATCTTAGAACCCAATCGGTATACCATCTGGCATTGATGGCCTTGGCAGGAAACTGAAGGGCATACTCATCTCGAAGTCTAAAGTTGATAGAGCCGAAGGATACCACCACTTTCTCACCTCCGGAGCCTACAAAGGTCTTCGGCTGGCAAGTTGCTCTATGAAGTGCAGCGAAGATTTCTGCCCTCCCCTCACAACCTTCGGCTCTCAGCGCCCATTCGAAGATAGCTAATCTAGCTACTGCGTTCGGAGATAATTGGGGGAGGGTTACATGGAACAGATCAAGTACCTCCGCCAGGAAGTCCACTGCAGGGAGGCCCAAGCCAGCTTCGAAGAAGGCTTCGAATACCACTACCTCTCCGGGTCTTGGTGATGGAATCGATTCTTTGCTCGGCTTCCGAATCATAACTCCATTGCTAATTTTTACCCCCGCTGTGATTGCCAAAGACTCTCTCTTGCAGGTAGAAGGCCCCAACTCAAAAGATTGATCCAAATACTTTGTCGATGGCGGGCACAGACCTTGGTCATCGGCGATTTGGGGATTTCTCCCCCCTGCCACCATGGATGTCGCCGCCGGCATCGGAGGTGCTGCCGCCAACGCTGCCGCCGCTGCTGCTGCGGCCGCTTGCTGTCGGGCCAAAGCCGACGGAGGTGCAGATCCCTTAGTCTTCACCATCGCGACCGCCGGATTGCTCTGAGGAAATGGAGGTTAGGGCTCAAGAACTCAAAGGGCTAAAAAGTTTTTGATTGCGAGAACGCGATGAAAAGGTAACCAGGTAACTTCTAGGCCTTCTATTTATAGCCTAGACTTCACATTTTTACCGTTAACCCATGTCGTTTCGCATTCCTGCCGTTACTTTTCCCTGAAATTAACGCTTACTGTAGTTTCCGTTAGAAACAGAAACTTAACGGCTATTTTCTCTAAGTCTAAAAGACTCTCGAACTTCTTGAGTCGGTTCTAAGATAGTTCGAAAAGCAATTACCTTAAGACAGATTCGAAGTTCATATCTTCATGCATTTTGGAGATAAAATAAAAACCAATAACCCCTATGCTTGGTTATCTTTTCCTTCCGTATACTGCTCTCCTAACGTTACAGGCCAAACGGAGAAACGTATTCGAGGGGCTATTGTTGGGGGAAAATATCTCATCTTCGGGGTTATTGTCGAGGCAGCAAAAAGGCAGATAGCAAGTTCGAAGGTTCCCAAGAGATCATCTTCGAAGATACCCGGAACCAAGTTCGAAGTACGAAGATAGGCATTTGTTCGGAGTATATCTTCGAACTAAGGCTTTTCAAGATCTTTTCTGCTAGCTAAGATGGAAGACTTATCTTCTTTCTCATTAGATTAGTCTTTTACCATTTTAGCCCTATTAAGGGAACCGAATAGTTTCCACTATGTCGGCTGTAATAGAGGGGTAAATAGGTCTTTTCCTTAATGTTTGGGCCTATAAATACCCCCCATTTCACCCTGTAATAGGGACCGAATACAAGTTATTCAATACACACATTCGAACTATTCTAAGTTATTATCCTTTCGGAGGCTTAGAACAGTTCTCTTCGCAAACACTTCGTTTGTTAGTTTCTCTTCCACAGAAACCTGTTAACGTAATCTTTTACGCCAACAAAGTCGTTAGAAATTACATAGGAATAAAAATACCCCGAAATCACTAATCTGACTCGGATTCAGATTAATCCGGTCAGATAGCCTTATAGGGCCGGTTAGACCAAAGTGGGCCCATCAGACCGGTGGTACATGGTCGGTCCGACCGGCCTGTGCTAGGACTTGGCATATTTTCGGTCCAAATTACCAATTTTTACTTTTTGACAATTTTGACCATTAATGCGATTTTTTGCTATCAATAGTGGTCGATCTACGTCAAGTCCTAGAGAGGGCTCAGAAATATGGACTGAAGATGAATCCTGAGAAATGTGCCTTTTGTGTATCTGCGAGGAAGTTCCTAGGCTTTATTGTGCACGAGAGAGGGATTGAGGTCAGCCAACGTTAATCGGGAAGATAAATTTTCTCAAAATATTCATAGCCAACCTCTCAAAAAAATAAAGTTGTTCACCCCACTGTTGAAGTTGAAGGCTCGCTAGGAATTCGCATGGGGAGACAAGCAACAAAAAGCTTTTGACGAAATCAAAGAATACCTAAGTTTGCCACCAGTGTTAATGCCGCCACAAAAGGGGACCCCATTCAAATTGTACCTATCTATCGATGATGATTTTATCAGCACGTTGCTAATTCAGGAGGTCGACAAGAAGGAAAGGGTGATCTTCTATCTCAGTAGAAGGCTCTTAGACGCCGAAAATCGGTATTCGGCGGTGGAAAAGCTCTATTTATGCTTGTACTTCACACGCACTAAGTTAGACATTATCTACTTTCGACAAAATGCACCGTGGTGTGCAAGGCCAATGTCGTTAAATATATGCTATCGGTGCCTGTACTGAAGGGACGTATTGGAAAATGGGTCCTCGCTCTGACCGTATTTTACCTCAAGTATGAATCGTCTAAAGCAATAAAAAGGCAAGCAGTGGCCGATTTCATTGTTCAACATAGGGACAAGATCGTAACCCATGTGGAGGCGATACCATGGACATTGTTCTTCAACAGATCGGTATGCTGGCACAGATGCGGTATTGGCCTGGTGATTATCTCCCCTCGAGGGGCACCGTTTGAGTTCGCATACACCATCAAACCTTTCTCCACCAACAATCAGGCCGAATACGAAGACGTGCTAAAAGGATTGGAACTATTAAAAGAAGTTGGTGCAGATACAGTTGAAATTCTCAGCGACTCTCTACTGGTCATGAGACAACTGTCAAAAGAGTATGAGTGCAAGGATGATGTACTAAGAAAATATTATTATCGGTGTCGAGCTGTTATAACAAGCTTCCGCAACGTGGTTTTTACCCATATCCCAAGAGAGCAAAACTCAGAAGATAATGATTTGGCCCAAACAGCATTAGGATACAAGCCGATGGTATGATATTATTAATTATTTGCAAGACCCTTCGATATTGGAACCAAGAAAACATAGGTATCAGGCAACAAGATATGTCATCATTAGCAAGGATTTTTACCGTTGGACGGCCGATAGTGTCCTCCTCAGATGCATAGGCATCGAAGAAGCCAAAATTGTGATATGCGAGGTTCATAACGGTGTATGTAGGACACAACAGTCGGCCTAGAAAATGAAATGGCTATTACGGAGGGTAGGTTACTTTTGGCCGACTATGGTGGAGGACTACATAACATATTACAAGGGTGTCAGGACTGCAAAAAATTTTGGGTCGTCCAGAGGGCTCCCGCATCGGTGTTGAACCTGATAATCCAACCTTGGCCCTTCAGGGGGTGGGTCATCGATATGATCGGTCAAATCTACCCAGCATCAAGCGGTTTACACAAATTCATAATAGTAACCATAGACTATTTCACAAAATGGGTAGAGTCATTCCACTCAAGAATGTTACGTCCACCGATGCTATCAAGTTTATCAAGGAACACATAATATACCTATTCGGGGTCCCACGGACAATCACCATTGATAAGGGACAATTTTCGTATCAAAGGAGTTTTAGGAGTTTGCAACCGATATAGGGATTAAAGTTTTAAAGAAGAAGGAGGATGAATTTGGCCGATGAAGTCTAAAACCCAACCTCAGAACGGCATGGTTTAATAATAGGGTTAAGTGATGAAGCAGGAGCTAGCTGAATATTACAAAACCTTAGTCATAGTCGGCCAGTAGAAACCTGCTCTTTTGAGCATCCAACTCATTTTTTGGGCTGACTGATGAGTGCCACAAAGCCCTACATGAACTTCTCTCGTAGCTACTTTGGATTGTTCATCATTTAAACACTTTTAAAGTACTCCATCAATAGTTCGGTGATATAATACATCATCTAGCAACACAAATTTAAATGCTTGTCGCCTAACTTTCCGATCAACCCTTTGACTCGGATTTCTTAAATACTAAATGATTGGGATTCTCCAAACATCGTCATGGACATCCGGAGGGTTTGCTAACTCCTTTCATAGAGTGATGTCCATATTGCTAACTTTAGGGTACCCCTCGAGCCTTTCCTGCTTCTGCTGAAGGTTGGTTGTATTAGCCGTGCAGAGACCATCAAAGCGAAACCTCCCGTTAGAGGGGTCCGGCGTGTGCGGGCCTCCATCATCTAGAAGACTTCGACATGAGGATTCCGGTGCGCAGGGCCCTTCGGCGAATGAAGGGCTCTGACACGAGGGTTCTAGGATGCAACACCCTCCGGTGGCCAGAGGGGTCTGACCCAGATGGTCTAGCGAACCTCGCCTCTGCCCGAAGCTTCTGGCTTCGGTAGTGAGACCAAGCACTGGTTTCTCTTGTACAAAAAACTTTCCCCTCTTGACTTGATAGCCAGATGCTAGCTGAGCCAAATCATTTGCAATCGAATTGGCTTCTCTTGACAAGTGAGAAATTTGGAAGTCGTCAAAAGTTGCAATTATGTCTAAACATTTATCCAAGTAACTATTTAGCAAGCCATTAAAACATTGAGTACTTTTAGCTACTTATTGTACTACTAACATAGAATCACCATGCACATGAACATGTTTGGCGCCTATGGATTCTAGCAATTCAAGTCCTAGCAATAAGGCTTCATATTCAGCTTGGTTATTAGTAGAAGGAAATTCTAAACGGGCCGATGTTTTGAAGCGCATGCCGTTAGGTGATATGAAAACTACCCCGATACCTTGGCTGTTGGAACAATTGCGTTAGTTCCAGCAGGTTTTTCTGTGGTGGAGTATGATATGGAGAATGAACCTCGATGGGTTCTCACAGGGAGAGATAGGGTTTATACTGGTTCGGGCCTCCCCTAGGGGATAATAACCCTACGTCCAGTTTGTGGTAGATTTGGCATGGTGTGCCTTGATGTGGAGAGGATAACTCCAGGGTCTCATGGCCCCCTGGAGCGTGTGTCCATTACAAGGGCCTGGCCCTGCTTTTATAGGCACGCGGGCCTTAAGGAAAAGACCAAGATACCCTCCATGGGCCCTTAGGCTCATAGGGGTAGACAGGGAAAGGGGGCTGGCTACTGTACACGGGTACCAGACAGCTTTATAGCTTTACAGACGTGTCAGGCTGCGCCAGCCTTTGACCAGCTAAACGACAAGCTAGGAGCGGAGGGGGCTTCGGAGTGCACCCGAGGGGGGGCTCCGAAGTGCTGCTTCGGCGGGTGTCCTCCGGTTTTGGCTCCGGAGGGTGGCCTCCGGAGGGTGGCCTCCGGAGGGTGGCCTCCGAACTGGACTCCAGAGGACGGCCTCCGGGCTTGGCTTCCGGAGGGTGGCCTCCGAAGGGTGGCCTCCGGAGGGTGGCCTCCGAACTGGACTCCGGAGGGCGGCCTCCGGGCTTGGCTTCCGGAGGGTGGCCTCCGAAGGGTGGCCTCCGGAGGGTGGCCTCCGAACTGGACTCCGGAGGGCGGCCTCCGGGCTTGGCTTCCGGAGGGTGGCCTCCGAACTTGACTCCGGAGGGCGGCCTCCGGGCTTGGCTTCCGGAGGGTGGCCTCCGAACTGGACTCCGGAGGGCGGCCTCCGGGCTTGGCTTCCGGAGGGTGGCCTCCGAACTGGACTCCGGAGGGCGGCCTCCGGGCTTGGCTTCCGGAGGGCGGCCTCCGAACTGGACTCAACTAAGGGCTTCGAGCCGAACCTCCTGGTTTAGGGGGGCTTCGAAGCTACAGGCCTCGGGAAGCATCTTGGGACCTGGAAATAATACTCGAAGAAAACAGGCTCCGACAGAACCCGGCACTGGGCCGAAGGCTGTCGGAGGCTGACGTCATTTGGCCCTTGTGTAAGGGAAATATATTCCCCCAACAGTAGCCCCTCGCGTGTAGGCCTTCGGAACGGAGGGGTGCACGCGTCCTTAGGACAAATGACCTGGAAACATAACTATAGAGAAAACATACCTTCGGCGCCTGGACCGAGGGCGGCCTCGACATCCGGGAGCAATAAATGCCCGCGCTTACCGTCAGAACGGCCTCGGGGCTCGGGGAGCCCGCGCGGCTCCGCAACGGTCGAAAATGTTACCGTTACCTTGCTCTGGGCCGGTTCGCCTTTGCTGAGGGCCCATCTGGCGGTGGGTTCGGCCCACGACGGTTGGAATTCTCACCGCGCCTATAAATAGAGACTTACCGCGTGCGGCTTCGGCACACCTTCATTTGCTCTCTTCTTGTTGCCTTGCAAACCTCGCTCTGCTCCTCTTCTAGCTTCGCTCCGAGCCCCCCCTTCGCTTAGCTCTAGCTCTTCGCGCCGAAGTCCCAGCGACATGCCGAAGAAGGCGGTGGCGAAGCCTCTTGCTTTGGGCTCGAGCTCGGGCTCCGCCCAGGTGCAGGCGGCGGCGGCTGCGGCGGCGAAGACTGCGCCCAGGCGGATGGGGCCGAGGGACCTTCGGACCCCCTCCGACAAGTTCGAGCAGACCCTGGAGATGAGGGCCTCGATCTCCACGGAGGAGTCGGTCCGGAAGGCCTGCGAAGGGAAAATTGCGGCGAAGATCCAGCTTCGGGTCCCGGAGAAGTCGGAGGCTGAGCCGAGGCCTCGCGCTGACGAGGTGGTGGTGTTCGAGGCCTTCTTCGAGGCCGGCCTTGGTCTGCCAGCAGTGGGGATGCTGAGCGAAGTCCTCAAGGCTTACAACCTCGAGCTTCCACAGCTTTCGCCCAACGCCGTGGCGAGGTTAGCCGTTTTTGAGTGGGCCATGAGGGCCGAGGGCTGCGAGGGCCGCGCGGACGTCTTCGTTGCCCTCCATGATGCCAACTGCCAACCGAAGCCCCGGGAGGGGCCGGACCGCGTCAAGAGGGCGCTTGCCTTCGGCAGCGCCAATTTTCAGCTTCGGAAGGAGTACCAAGACGCCTTCCCAGCGAGGGCCGTCAACAACAAGTGGCACTCGAGGTGGGACCAAGAGTGGTTCTATGCCTCCGTCGGAGCCAACTCCCCCCTTCGGAGCACCAACGCCCATATTTTGTATCGGCGCGAAGGGGTGGTGAAGACCAGCGAAGGCCTCCTTCAATCGAGGATCTCGCTGCTCCGAAGGGTGGCAGCGAAGATGAGCATGAGGGACCTCGCAGAGGAGTTCCTCACCCTTCGGCTAAGCCCCCTCGCGCGCTCTTGGCCGGAGGGTCTCTTCCAGGCTTCGGATCGAGGTGAACTCAGCGAGCTGACCTTCGACCGCTTTTGTAAGTCTTCGCGCTCTTCTTGCTTTTAATACTTAGAATACTTTGCTCCTAACTTCAACCTTTTCGCGTAGCCGACCTCGACATGAGGACCCCGGAGGAGGCCATCGCGGCGGCGGACCGAGTCGTCGGGACTCCGACTCCCGAGGAGCAGAACCAGCGCCTCGCCCTGGTGGGGTCCTGGGAGCGCTGGAACAGAGTGTGGACCGCGCTTGGCCTCGGAGGGCTCCCCGTTCTGCCGGACTTCGCCCACCTGGCTGCCTCGTCGGCCGGAGCCAAGAGGAAGAGGGGGGACGAGGACGAAGCGGACGCCTCGGGGGAGGTTGCGGCGAAGCCCGCAGCTACTCCGACCCCCAAGAAGGCCGCGAAGCCCCTGGCGGCGAGGGCTTCGGAAGAGGAGGCCGATGCGCGCACTCCGGCTGCCAGGGAGGCCACTGATGCTCCGGCGGAACCAACTTCGGGCGCGAAGGTGGATGCGCCAGCTTCGCAGCGAGGGAGCTGGAGGACACACTTAGCCCCTGGTTCCTTCCAGGAGATCTCTGATGATGGTGAACCCTTTTTTTCTCTTTGCAAGCCTCTCTTCAATATGCAGGTTTTGACTTGGCTTTTCGCAGAGGACGAAGATGATGCGAGGCCCGCTGCGGCGAAGCCGGCCGGCGAAGGCGGGTCGAAGTCCGCCGAGGCGGAGCCCGCGGAGGCTTCGAGCAGCAGCAGCAGTAGCAGCAGCAGCAGCGAGTCGGAGTCCGGGAGCACTTCGTCTGACGGCGAAGGCGGCGGGGGCCGCGTGGACCCTCGAGGCGAAGAAGATGTCGATGTGGTGGGCTTGAGCCCCGCTTCGCCGAAGCCCGCGGAGGGGACCGTGGCCGTGATTCACCCTTTCAAGCCGAGGGGAGGTGTGACGGTGGCGGCGATCCGCGGTTTCCGCGAGGCTTGTGCTTCTGCGGAGGAGGGGGACTTGGTGGCCCAGCTTAGCCACCAGGACCCCGCGGATCTCTTCGTCAGCTCGAACGAAGTCCTCCTGCGGGTGAGCGAAGCCCCTTGCAACTTCGAACTATATGTTAGCTTTTCCTTGGTACTTATGACTTCTTCAACTTCTGCAGGCCCTCGCACTGAACGCAGCCGCTTCGACTGCTGCCGACAGGCGGTTGGAGCGCCTCGTAGCGGAGAAGGAGGCCCTTCGCCGCGAGGTTTCAGAGGAAGCTGAGGGGCGGAAACGGGCCGAAGCTTCGGCTGCGGAGGCGAAGGAGGCGAAGGAGGCCTTGGCCTCGGAGACGGCTCGGCTTCGCGCGGAGCTCCAGGCTTCGAAGGATGCCGAGGCCCGACAGGCGAAGGAGATCGAAGAGCTCCATCAACGGGCTCGGGACCTCGAGAGCTTCGTCGTGGCCAACCTTGGCGAGGCCACCCAGAGCCTGACTGAGGTCCTTGAGAAAATAGGGACCGAGTGCCGGGCTCCGGAGTTTGGCGACCAAGACCCGATTGGGGACCGCGCCGATTATTTGAAGACGGCGGCTTCGATTGCGGACGAAGCGCTGACAGGCTTCGCTCTCATGGCCGGTCGCGTCGCCGGTCAAGGAGTGTTGCACATGCTCCACGCCGCGGGGTGTGACCACCTTCGGGCGGCAACCTCCGTGGCCCCTGTGGCCTTCGGGGGTCCGCACTTGGTGACGCCTCCGGGCGAAGTCCGCGGGGCCTGGCGGCGGCTGCAGGATCCCTGGAAGGAGCAAGGCTGCGAGGCGGTCCTTGACCTTATGAAGGCCCTCCGACAACGCCGGTTCAAGGGGCCCACTGACCCGGACAAGCCTTCGACCTCGACGCCTCCGCCTCCGAAGGTGTAGATCTCCTTAGGCTTCCTTGTAATACCTAGCTGTAGGCTTGTAAAGACTTATCAGTTCATTAATACGAATGCGGGGGTTTTTTATACCTGCCCAGGCTCAGCCTTCGAGCGTAGACCTCGAAGTCCTCGAGGACTCTGAAGAGCTTCAACAGCTGTGGGCGATCCTTGAAGTAGCTAGGTCCGAAGGCCCCCCTCGGTTTAAGCTGCCGAGGGGGTCTCGGGGCGAAGCCATCTCCGAAATAGCTCAGGATTTGCTAGCCGCTGTGAAGACGGAGCCCCTTCAAGGTTCTTTACCTTTGCCTCCGCGAGCGGCCTTAGCGAGCGACGAAGCCCTAGATTTTTCTGCCTTCGATACGGCACCGCCTGCTTCGCGAACTTGGAGCGACCTGCAAAGCGGAAGCCGAAGCCTGCGGGCTTCGGAGCCTGGACGAGCCGGTCGAGGGAGAGCGGGCTCCGATGAGGCAACGTCCAGCCGAGGGGGTCCCCGCCGAAGGAGAGGCAAGCGAGGGACGGGGCCTCGCACTCGGTTCTTCTTAGGCTTAGATACAGATTCCTCGTAGTTTTGTCTTCGAAGTATATTTGTAACATACTTCTCAATTCTCTTAATGAACGGAGTTTATTATACTTGCATACTTCGTTTGTATGCTTCGCATTGTTTGGCTTTGAACGCTTAGCTTGTCACGCTCGTACTGTACTCTACATTCGCACACCTCGCCTATATGCTTCCCCCCTTTGCACGTGGCAGTTAGGGACTTAGCCGTTGCTGGTACGGGCAAAAAATAAAATATGCGAAGGGTGCGCCTTTTGGCGGCTTGATGCATGAAGTTTTATTCAAGCGAAGGCCCCTTTGGGCTTCGAATGCCTTAATTGGGTGCGAAGCAATGCTTCGGCTGCTGAAATTCACTGAGCGGAGCCCTCTTTTGGGCTCCGTACGCGCTAACTTGGTGCGGAGCAGGGCTCTGGCATAACCAAGTTTAGCGAGGCATGCTTCGGCACGCTAGGATTTGGATGTTGTGCATGAGCGAGGCTCTGGAACGCACTTAGATTTTAGCGAAATAAGACTTCGAGACGCTCGGGCGTATATTATATTAACACGCGAAGCAGGGCTTCGGAGCGTGCTTGGGTAACGAAGCTGGGCTTCGGAGCTTGGTCCTGTAATGAGAAGGATAATTGGTGTGGATTCACCGAACCTGTGATAATTGTGAGCCACCTTCGACTCTGAGCCACCTTCGACTCTGGGTCACCTTCGACCCTGGGATGCTTCGGGTGCGGAGCCCGGAATCCCTGGGATGCTTCGGGCGCGGAGCCCGGAATCCCTGGACGCGTCGGGCCAGTGGCCCGGAGTCCTTTTAGCCCACTGCTACGGGCCCGGGGGCACTGTGTAGCCTTCGGAGGGGTACTCCGGGTTTTATAAAGCGAAGCAAGACTTCGGTTTTGAATAAGGCGAAGCGTGGCTTCGGTTTTAAATAAGGCGAAGCGTGGCTTCGGGTTTAAATAAGACGAAGCATGGCTTCGGTTTTTGAACAAGGCGAAGCGTGGCTTCGGTTTTTGAACAAGGCGAAGCGTGGCTTCGGTTTTTGAACACGGCGAAGCATGGCTTCGGTTTTAAATAAGGCGAGGCGTGGCTCCGGGTTTAAATAAAGCGAAGCGGTGCTTCGGGTTCAAATAAGGCGAAGCATGGCTTCGGTTTTTAAGTAAGACGAAGCAAGGCTTCGGGTTTAAATAAGGCGAAGCATGGCTTCGGTTTTAAGTAAGGATTAGCATGGCTTCGATGGCTTTGGGCGGTACTTACCTTGTAGCCCTCGGGGCTTCGATGTCCTTTGAAACGTGGAGCGGAGCCCCTTGCCGGAGAGCGGGCTCCGGTATGCGAAGGGTGGAGGAAGGCGAAGGTGGCCTTCGACCTGCACCCGAAGCCCCTTGTCGGGGGATGCGCGAAGCGAGAAGGCCTCGGCGCTCCCCCCTCGGGCGCACTTCGGGTTGCAGGCAGTGGTAGAGAACTTAGCTTTTAGGACTAAGATCCCCACGGACGGCGCCAACTGTTGGAACAATTGCGTTAGTTCCAGCAGGTTTTTCTGTGGTGGAGTATGATATGGAGAATGAACCTCGATGGGTTCTCACAGGGAGAGATAGGGTTTATACTGGTTCGGGCCTCCCCTAGGGGATAATAACCCTACGTCCAGTTTGTGGTAGATTTGGCATGGTGTGCCTTGATGTGGAGAGGATAACTCCAGGGTCTCATGGCCCCCTGGAGCGTGTGTCCATTACAAGGGCCTGGCCCTGCTTTTATAGGCACGCGGGCCTTAAGGAAAAGACCAAGATACCCTCCATGGGCCCTTAGGCTCATAGGGGTAGACAGGGAAAGGGGGCTGGCTACTGTACACGGGTACCAGACAGCTTTATAGCTTTACAGACGTGTCAGGCTGCGCCAGCCTTTGACCAGCTAAACGACAAGCCAGGAGCGGAGGGGGCTTCGGAGTGCACCCGAGGGGGGGCTCCGAAGTGCTGCTTCGGCGGGTGTCCTCCGGTTTTGGCTCCGGAGGGTGGCCTCCGGAGGGTGGCCTCCGGAGGGTGGCCTCCGAACTGGACTCCAGAGGACGGCCTCCGGGCTTGGCTTCCGGAGGGTGGCCTCCGAAGGGTGGCCTCCGGAGGGTGGCCTCCGAACTGGACTCCGGAGGGCGGCCTCCGGGCTTGGCTTCCGGAGGGTGGCCTCCGAAGGGTGGCCTCCGGAGGGTGGCCTCCGAACTGGACTCCGGAGGGCGGCCTCCGGGCTTGGCTTCCGGAGGGTGGCCTCCGAACTTGACTCCGGAGGGCGGCCTCCGGGCTTGGCTTCCGGAGGGTGGCCTCCGAACTGGACTCCGGAGGGCGGCCTCCGGGCTTGGCTTCCGGAGGGTGGCCTCCGAACTGGACTCCGGAGGGCGGCCTCCGGGCTTGGCTTCCGGAGGGCGGCCTCCGAACTGGACTCAACTAAGGGCTTCGAGCCGAACCTCCTGGTTTAGGGGGGCTTCGAAGCTACAGGCCTCGGGAAGCATCTTGGGACCTGGAAATAATACTCGAAGAAAACAGGCTCCGACAGAACCCGGCACTGGGCCGAAGGCTGTCGGAGGCTGACGTCATTTGGCCCTTGTGTAAGGGAAATATATTCCCCCAACATTGGCCATTCTTGCAAGCTAAACCATCACAATAAAGTCTCCATGGCACTACCTCAATTAGAGCAATATTGTTCCTCCAATTGACATCTATGTGGTGATCAACTATAAAATTAGCGACAATTTGGCCTTTCATAGCTCTTAGAGGTTCATAAGCCAAATCGTACTCAATCAAAGCGTAAGCCCACTTTCTGATTCTTCCACTTAGAATCAGCGTTTGCAACATGCATTTTATGACATCAGTTTGGCAAGTGACAATACATGTAGTGGGGAGAATATAGTCACGTAATTTTGTACATGTGTAATAAAGTGATAAACATAAATGTTCCAACAACACGTACCTGGTTTTAGCGCCCAGTAGGCGGCGACTCAAGAATGTGATGATGTAATCTTTCCCCTCCACCTCCTGAGTTAGCATGGCTCCTATCACGCTATCTTCTGCAGCGATGTATAGCCAAAACGGAATTACGGCTTTTGGAGCTCTCACCACGGGCGGTGATGATAAGCATTCAAAGCGCTTTGCTGACTTGCCCCCCAAGTGAACTCGGCTTCACTCTTTAGCCGGAGTATAGGGACAAAAGCATCGATTTTGCTGGACAAGTTAGATATAAAGCGACGCAAATAATTCATCTTGCCTAGCAACTTTTGCACATCTTTCTTGCATGTCGGTGCTGCTAAGTTTCTAATATTTTCAAGCCTCTTAGGATCAATTTCGATACCTCTTTCATGAATGATAAATCCTAAGAACTTGCCTGCCGACACGCCAAAAGCACATTTTAGTGGGTTCATTTTTAAGCCATACTGCCACATCCTATCAAAAGCGACTTTCAAATCGGCTAAGTGGTTTTCCATAGCGTCCGATTGGACCAAGACATCATCTATGTATACTTCTAACATAACTCCTAGCAAGTCATGAAATATCAAGTTCATAGCATGTTGATATGTAGTGCCAGCATTCTTTAAACCAAAAGTCATAACGACCCACTCAAACAAGCTGACAAAACCAGGGCATCGAAAGGCTGTCCTGTAGCCGTCCTCTTCGGCCATAAAAATTTGATTATACCCAGCGTTTCCATCAAGAAAACTTAGTACCTTGTGTCCTGAAGAATCATTGATTAGCATGTCGGCTATTGGCATGGGATATTCGTCCTTTAGAGTGGCCTTGTTTTGATCCCTAAAATCAATACAAACTTGTATTTTGCCGCTCCCTTTCTTCTCTACAGGCACAATGTTAGCGACCCATTCAACATACCTGCATGGCCTAATAAACTCAGCCTTGAGTAATCGTTCTATCTCCTCTATAACTCGGTCATAGATGGCCTAATTAAAGCGATGAGGAGGCTATTTATAAGGCCTAAATTTGGGTTTAATAGGTAGCCGATGCTCCATGAGATCGCGGCTTAATCCGGGCATCTCACTATACTCCCATGTGAAACAATCGACATACGACCAAAGCAACTTTATTACTTTGGCCTTCTCGTCAACCTGTAAATGTTGGTTTACAAAAGTTGGCCTTGGGCTGCTACAATCGCCTATGTTGACTTCTTCTAAAGGATCGGCCGACGCAAAACCTTGTCCTAACATATCTACTTCGCTAAATTCTTCGATGGCCTCGACAATACCGTCTTTAGCAGACCGATATTGTTCTACACGAGAATTTATCCAGTCTAGATTACTTCTGCTAGACATGATTACTAATTTAGAAATAGCCGTGCTACACTAGCCAGCTTCACAGATACTGGTACAAAATGTCCTCCGTACACGCTAACAAAGTCATAATCTGAAAGATCGCTACCTAATAGACATTCTACCTTGTTGTGGATGGTTCAATGGACACATCGACCAATGCGACCTAGGCCGAAGTGTCAGCTGGTATGACTTCTACGTCATCACCGTCCCACTGTATTAGGCATTGGTACAAAGTAGAAGGAATACAACAATTTGCGTGAATCTAGTCACGCCTGAGTAGTACGCTATAGTTACCTTGCACGTAAATGACGAAGAATGCCATTAGCAATGTCTTGTTGCCTACTGTCAACTCCATGGAGAGTAAGCCCTTGGCCTCAGAACTCTCACCGTTGAAGCCGTTGAGCATTAGATTAGTTTTCTTTAAGTCCTCCTCGCCCCTACCAAGTTTCTTCAATAGCGAGTAAGGCATTAGGTTAATAGTGGCACCACCGTCAACAAGCACTTTGGAGATCGGCTTCCCATCAATGTGTCGTCGTCGTTGCTCAGACTAGGAGCCAGGTTGGTTATCTCAACTGGCTTGACCCTCCATACCTGTCTTGCCACTGGCCGAGGGCGGATCTATTCAAAGATGGTGTTTCGTTCGTCCTTAGCTTTCTTCTCGCGCATCTCCTATGCCCACAGGCATTGTAGATGCCTTTTCTATGATTTGGACATGCCTGGAGGTTCCCAAGATGGTTGTTGTTTTGTACCAGGTGCCACTATTATGTTTTGTACCCAAAAGGCCGCACATGCTTTATAATCGAAGGACACCTTGCTGCGGGCCCTGTCAGTCGGACCGGCCTCGTTCAGCCGATCAGACCAGGCTCTGGCGCTGCCTCGGTTGCATCAGGGGACTTACCTCCATCGTGCTTCAGCGAGGGGGCCCTCGAGATTGGGACTTCCTGAGACCCTACTTTGATGGTGATGGCTTCGGACTCCCTATCCTTTGCCTCTTCATGTCCATCTCCCTTGGCTTTGTCCTGTGTGAGTCAATTTGGAGGTACTACGGATAGCTTGTGGATTATGTCTCCCTTCGCCGCTTCTGTTTGTCCCTGCCAGTTATAATACTCCGAAGGAAAACAAGGGACAACGTTATTTTGCGAAGGGTACTCGGGTTGTGAGGTGTACAGAGCCCATAGGGTCCCTGCCCAATTGTATGGCGGAGGCATCAGTGGCTCTAGTGGCTTCACCCACTACGAGACGAACACATTGCCTAAAGAGGGGCTCGGCCATGTCGAAGGAATTTCAGACCATATCAACGAAGGGTCCTGCCAGGCCAGAGGTATGTTTGGCCACTATGGGCTGAAGCCTCCCACCGATGGGTTCGTCCAAAGCGGAATTGAGCTCAGCCACTAGGGTCTGAACTCATTGTGTGAAGGGTTCGGATATTGGGGTCCGAACTCGTTCTGCGTAGGGTCCAGCCACTGGGGTCCGAATACACTATGCGGTGGGTTTGGCCACTAGGGTCCAAAGCCACCGTGCGAAGGGTTCGGGCATTGTGGCCCGAAGCCACCGTGCGAAGGGTTTGGCCACCGCGGCCCGAAGCCACCCTCCGACTGGAGCCCTATTTCCTTAGCTTTTTTCTAATGTTTGTTCAACAACATATGATATTTCACATTTGGCTTCTTGCAAGCCTTAGCCGAAGGAAACATGTGGACATTCCGTTTCCATACTCCTACTTCAGGGTTTTTTAGCACGAGTGTGCGTGTTCACGATTCTCCAATAATGACCTCTTTCCCTTTAGTTGACTCGGCCTGCTCTGGCCGAATCAACACCCTCTTCTCGTTGAGGTCGATGGTGTTCACGGGAAAGGGGTCTTTGTCCAGCTTCATATTTGGATTGGGTCTATTTTCAATCGTCCTTCCTCTATGGCCGATTGAACGTGTCGATGAAAAACATTGCAGTCGTTAGTATAATGTGAATGTGAATCATGCCACTTACATTAGGGGCATTTCTTTAGCTCGTCGGTATATGGAATGACTTGGCCTTTAGGCAACCTGAGAAGATGGTTCGTCAAGAGGAAATCAAATATTGTATCGCTCTTAGTTATATCAAATGAGTATTTGACTTCGCTAGGCCGACTATTAGTGGGAGATGGCCACAACTCGGAGTAGGTAACGGGTTTGCTCTTAGCGTTCCAAACCCATTCGGCTGCATACATGTCAGTCGAATCTTCTTCTCCCTCCGATTCTTCCTCGTAGAAGTGCTCCATAATGTGGACTTCGACCCTAGGCTTGTTAAACGTTTTAATAAACCTCTTATCTTTGGCCTGGCCTTCTTGGACCAGAGCTTGTTGTAACTCTTGACTAACCTCTAAAAAGTTCTAGTTGTCTAGCCTTTCTTTAATATCGGAACGCAACCCGTTGAAAGCTAGATCCGCCAAATCCCTCTCCGAGATATTAAGACTAAAACATCGGTTTCTGGTAACTCTAAAGCGCTTGATATACTCAGGGACACTCTCGCTAGATTTCTGTCTAACCGATGACAAGTGTGATAGCTTTAGTTCCGTCTCACCTATATAAAAATAGTCATGGAACTTCTTTCCAATTCAGCCCACATTCCGATAGAGTTTGGCGGGAGCGCCGAAAACCAAGTAAAAGCGGTGCCGGATAGTGAAAGATAAAATAGTATATGTTTTAAAGCGTCCGACCCACTAGCTTCTCCACACTGTGCTAAGAACTGACTAACATGCTCTAGTGTCGTTTTGTTACCCTCACCGTCGAACTTGGTGAATTCAGGGACTCTATAGTTGCGAGGGTAAGGTATCATGTCGAAATGGTCGGGCTATGTCTTCCAGTAAACCCGAGCTCGACCCCTAGGTACGAAGCCGGTGCACTCTCTAAATAGCGTGCGGATTCGTTCCTCTATGTCATCCTGGCCTTGTTCCTGCCCGCGTCTCTCATGCGGGGCCGCGACACGTGGCGGTATGTCGGCGTGTCGGCCATGGGGGTCATCCTCACATGCTGGCTCTAAGTATGTGACGTGCTCAGGACTATGCGTTTGTGTGTGCGGTGCAGGCAACACGGGAAGAACTGGTGCATGTGTAGGTGGTGTGCAATAAATAGGGTTAGATTGGACATGCGTGTAGTGGCTTGTCTCAACCGTATATGTTGGGGATGGAGACATGATGGTCTTGCTAGTATTACCACCGGTTCTGCTATATATATGATTTATCGGAGGTGCACTAGCAATTGGAGCTAGAGGAACGGCCTCGGTAAAGCCAAACCTTCTAAGTGTCGCCTCTACCTGAGAGCTAACTGCCGAATCTAAACGGTTGGCTAGCGAAGCGCTAACAGCATGGTCTACCAATGCGGCTATTTTTTGCTCAATCTCTAAAGAAAATAAACAAGGTGATACTGGTGTTACCTGGGTTCGAGCGAGGTCGGGGACGTTGAAGTCGCGCTTGATGAATCTCGCGTGCGACTTGACATAGCTACCAAGAATGTGGTCCTGTAGCGCTTTCATCTTTGCTTCGATCTCTGCTTGGTCTTCTTCAGGGATATCTTCAAGGGTGGGCATCATGATGTTACGATTGTTGATATTTGCGCCCCTCATGTGATCCAACAGCGATATAGATGTAGTAGTCATCGTAGATGTACTCATCATGTTTGGCGTACCAAGCAAAGTCGCCAAAAAGTGTATTGACACGAAAACGTGCCCCCGCACTTGGGTCAGTTCGATGATTAAAAAGTGTGTGGATACTTAGGGGCAAGCCTAAGCGTAACACAACACTGACATCGCGTTCTGACTACCCTTAACAGTGGAAAGGGGGGTGGAGTCACCAGGTAATCAGATCACACATAAATAATCCATTTAGCTGAAAAGAAATATATAAAATAAAACAAACCAACAAGCTGATCGGAGCCTAACTGATTCAAAGTGTACTATGCGAAGGGGTTCACCGAAGGGGGCCTTCAGCGTCTGGTGCGAAGGGTCTCGCCGAAGGTAGTCTTCGGCGTTCGGACTGATCTAACCGAAGGTAGGCTCCGAACAGATCTTGACATGAAATCACCTCCGAACAATAGGGTTTGGTGCGAAGTCTCTGGTATGACCAAATATCCCGAACGCAACGCCTCGGCATGACTTCGTCCGAAGCAGAGTACATGTGTGGCGAAGCTTGACGTGACGAAGCCTGCTGCGGAATGTACTGGTGTGCGGGACTTGGTCAAACCGACAAAAGCGTGACAGTCCAGCACGGGTAGTCGAAGGAAGTATTCCACCGAAGGGTGTTCTGACAACCTCCGAAACCAGCTTCCTGGCTTCGAACACTTCTGGCGAAGGGGCTCCGAATGTGGAAACCTGCAACAGAATAGAAATCAAGTGCCAATTCGACCAGGAGACCAAATTTTCTAAGTATATCAGTAGGGGAACAAAGGTAGCAATCTGTTACATAGATTAACAGATACTTCAGAAGCGAAGTAACAAGGTGATAGCAATCTGTTATGTAGATTAACGGGTACTTCACGAGCGAAGTAACAAGGCTTACCACGGTTTCGGCGTGGCCGGTGGAGGGCTTCCATGCAAACCCATGAAGGTTGCAGAAAAGTAAATAAAAGTAAAGGTACGGTTCAAAGCTAGGGCTCTGTAATTGATTTGTGTTGGGGGGGTCTAATCAAACTTAGGGATAAAAATTAGCCAGAATCAGACTCAAACTCTATCTCTAAAAATCAATCCAGACTGGGCCTTCGTTAAAGCCGGCCCAAGCCTACTCCTTGGGCCGAAGCTTCAGCGAGGTAGGCCTCCAAAGGCCTTAAGGCTGAAGGTAGCAAGCCGTTGGAAGGCTTCCAAAGTCCAAGGCTCAATGGGCCTTCTGCACTGCAGGGCTTCGGCCTGATTGGGGACACTTGTATTTTCAGCCCAAATTACCAAAATTAATATTTTGACAATCTTGACATATAATGCCAATTTTTGCTATCAACAAGCTGCATCAGTCCAGTTTGATCTCTTAGATTGATGTGATCTAGGTGTGATAGTTTGAGGATTCATCAGTTAAGCCAGACATCTCTTGCTATTGTATCTCTTTCATGTTGTACATCATTCATCTAACTAAATCATGTCTGATTCTTTGATATTGAGAAACCAAGGGTTGGTTTCAGTGTTTGTGATGAGTGATTGACAGGCTTTTTACCCTCTGGTTCGAAGGGTACCTCCGAAGGGTGTTCGGCGGTTGGACCTCCGAAGGTGTTCGGAGGAGGGTACCTCCGGAGGGGTTTCGGAGGTTGTACCTCCGAAGGGTGTTCGGAGGTGGTTTCACCGAAGGGTGTTCGGTGGTTTGGTTGCTGCAGCTGTTGTAGCGGAGTGTGCCTGTCGGAGGGGTCCGACAGTACACGATGACTGGGTTTGTACCGAAGGCTTCGGTACTTTGGGCGGTACACCGGAGTGTGTGCCAGAGGTTGCAAACCCGGAGAGGTCTACGGAGTACTGGATACACTTGTCTGTTTTGTCTGTGGTGCGCAGGGACTTCGGAGGCGACAGACAGGTTCGTAGCAGGTGAACCTGGGTCAAGCGGGAGGCTTGATGCCAGGGGAGCGGGGAGCTCCATCACGGTGGCTGCGAAGGGGTCCGGGTCGGTCCTCGAGTCGAGGTGCGCCAGGTGAAGGCAGAGAATGCGGAGCGTGGCTCCGGCTGAAGGTACTCCGAGACGAAGTCCTCGGAGGCGAGGCACTTCGAAGGTACTCCGGAAGGAGTGACTTTGGAGTTGGATGGATCAAGTCCTCTGCGGAGGCAAAGGGTTCGAAGTGTGCTCCGGAGGGAGACATTCGAAGGTTGCCCGTTGAAGGTCTCAGAAGTCAAGGCGCATCGAAGGCATAGTCCGGGTGAGGCTCGTCGAGGAGTGTGCTCGGGGAGAGACACTGCGACGAAGTGCTCATGGAATGCTTCATGCGGAGGCCTTGGACGAAGGAGGGACTTCGAAGGGTGGTACTCCGAAGGTGGGGCTTCGGAGTGAGGAATGCTTCGGAGCAAGGCTAGCTCCGGAGCAAGGTTGTCTTGTGGTACTTCGGCCTGCATGGCTTCGGTACACGGACTGACGGAGTTCGAGCTGGGAGTAGCTGCGAAGCCGTGGTGGTCCACTCCGAGGGTGTTGGTGCGAAGGCTCAAGGGCTTTGACGGCTTCGGCTCAAAACCGTCACTGTATCGGAGGCTGACTTTGGTGAAGCGAAGGCCATCTGGCTCAAGGCTTCTCACCGAAGCTACCGCACCCCTCGCGTGCGAAGGGGGGCTTCGGAAAGGTCAAAGGCTGCAAGTCTGACAGTGTCTGCTCTACAAAAAGCTGGCGCTGTCCCCTCTGCAAAGGCTGACAGAGAAGCCTCCAATAAAGTGGACTACCTTTTGTACCCCTTAGTTCTGTAGAGACAAAATCAATGTAAACCCTAGGGGTAAAGTAGTCAATTCCTTTGGGTGAACTGTGGGCTATAAATATGGGGGCTCGGTAGGTAACATTTAACACTTTGAGCATTTACTGTTGAGCTCCTGTAGCCACACTTCGCTGTATTCATCCAGAGTTCAATTCTATTTGTGTTCCTTGTTCAAGCAGCGAAGCCCTGCTTCTTTGTGCTTTTTGCTTGAGCTCGCGTTACATACCTCGCTAGTTGTAGTGCACCGAAGCCTGTCTAGGCGAAGGTCGTTTTTGTGCGAAGTGTGTTTTCAGTGCGCGTTCGCTCTGTGTAACTTGAGGCTAGACCTCACAGCTTACTAGCGAAGCCCTGATCGTAGCCTGTTTTGTTTCTTGTGTCGAAGCCCTTAGCGAAGTTCATTTGTGTGCGTTTAGACCCTCGTGTACGAAGCCCAGCACTAGTTGCTGCTGCCAAGTACTTGGTCGAAGTCCTCAGAGGGGTATCCACTCTTGCGAAGGCTGAAGTGCGAAGCCTGCTCGAAGCACCCTGTGTGCGGAGCCTGCACTGACTTACAGAGTAGATTTTCGAGGGTTGTTAGTGGAGCGAAGTCTTCTTGGCTTCGAACTTTTGCTCCTGCGAAGCCTGTGTTCGGAGCTGTCCAAGCACCTCCGAACCAGACCTTCGAAGGTAGTGTTCGAAGCCTGTTCGGCAGAAGACAGGATTAAAACCGAAGGCTGTTTTTAGCCCGAAATTTTAAAAGCTCCCATTCACCCCCCCTTTGGTCGGCGTTTCCGGTCCAACAATTGGTATCAGAGCAGGTTAAGATCACCAGTTGACCTTAACCAGTTTTGTGATCTGTTGGCGACATGGATAGAGGCAGTAAAATTCCTTTGTTCGATGGGACAGATTTTGCATACTGGAAGGTGCGCATGGAGGCTTACTTGTTAAGCCAAGGAAATGCAATTTGGGAGATTGTGGATTCACAATACTCTATCCCTGATACTCGCACTACTCAAACAGAAAAAGATCAGTATAATGCCACTCCAAGGCTAGGAATATACTGTTCATTGGTTTGAGCCGGAGTGAGTTTGATAGGGTGCAGCACCTTAGGACTGCTAGGGAAATCTAGACAACACTCACTATTTTTCATGAGGGCTCTACACAGATTAAGGCCAGGCGCCAAAGCACATACAATCAACAGTATCAGCTGTTTGTGCAGGCACCTGGTGAATCTATAGATGCCATGTTTTCTCGCTTTGACGCGATAGTGAGTAACTTGCGATCCAACGGGACGCTTGCTTACAATGATCATGATAGGGCTATCAAGCTTCTCTATGCTCTTGACCGTAGCATATGGGAAGTGAAGATATCCAGCATTGAGGAGTCTGCAGGTTATGACACTTTGACCTGTGATGAGCTCTTCAGCAAGCTGAAGTCCACAGAGATTGCCAAGGCATCTCTTGCAGTGCACAGAAGCTCTTTGCCACAGCCATTGGCATTGGTTTCTAGCACTAGCCGTGGCACCACTGCAGAACCAAGCACATCTGGCACTTGTGTTTTTGCAGATGGTTTTGCTTTGTCCTCCCTGGTCTCCGTCACAAAGGAGCAGGTGGACACTCTGGATGATGATGAGCTTGCTCTCATTGCCAGAAGGTTCACCCGTTTTCATCATGAAAGACGGGATCAGAGGAGAAGTGGTTTTAGTGGTTGTTTTGAATGCGGTGACACTTCTCACATCAAGGCTAATTGCCCCAAGCTCAAGAAGAGAGATGAGAGTGAGCGCCCCAAATACCACAAAAAGGAGAGGAAGCCTTTTGTGAAGGGCAAGCGCGGCAAGATGGATAAGAGAGTAGCCAAAGCCGCTTCCAGAGCATTTGTTGCTACTCTCAGCGACATCGACACTTCCTCAACTGAGGAGTCGAGCTCTGAGGAGGAGGAGTCCCCAAGGAAGGAGGACAAGAAGGACAAGAAGGGACGAGACTTCACCGGCCTTTGCTTCATGGCCGACAGCGATCACAGCGGCGATGAGCTAGACTCATCTGAGGTAACTCTATCATCTGACCAGCTATTGATTAAATTAGATGAGCTGAATGAAGTAGTTCTTGGTCAGGATCGATTACTTGTTCAAGCCGCTAGAGAAAGAAAAGACCTTAGACTTAGGCTAGAATCTGTTTCTACTGAATATGCCATGCTTAAGTCTAAGATTAATGATGCTGAATGTGAATCTTGTTCTGTTGTCATGGGTGAGCTTGCTCAGTTGCGATCTGTACATGCTCAAACTCTCTCTGAGCTTGAGACTGCACAGAAGCAGCTTTTGGAGGTGGATTCTAGACCTCATGATGTTATTGATTGCATGAACTGCTCTTTATTACGCGAAAGCATTAATTTACGTGATAAGCATGTTCATGATTTAGAGGCTAGATTGGAAAGGGCCGGTAGTTCTAAGGATGTGCAGCCTGTGTGTGACACTTGCATCACCCTTAAGGACCAACTAGGCACTGTTAGAGAGCGAGCTGAAAACCTCATGTCAGAAAATGAATACCTTCTTTCCGTGGTAAACAAATGCACTGAGGGAAAGGGTAGGATGGATTTGCTCTTGGCCAAGACCAATTTGTGTGCTGACAGAGCAGGGGTAGCTCTAGGTTTGGGTTTTGAGAGGATTCCTTCAGATAGTAAGACCAAAACTGTTTTTACCTCTCCCACTACCCTAGAGAAAGAGAGAGCTCTGTTAGACACCCCATCAGCCAAAAAGCCTACCCAACCACCAAAGAAAGCCACTCCTCCTGCCAAGAAGAATCCTCCCAAGAAAACCACTCAAAGAAAACCCAAGGAGCCTGTGAGAGTTGTTCCTGTGACCCATGAAAGTGCCCCTAGGAGAGTGTTTCACTGTTCTTACTGTCAGCGGGCGGGTCATTTGGTTGGGTTCTGTTTCCGTCGCATCAAAGATGAGCGACGCTCTCAGGCGATGAGTTACCAGGACATGCATTACCCATCTTTAGGTATGCATGAGTCTAAGTTTTACTATCGTCCTGCTTTTGAGGCTCCTCGTACTTCTCGGAGAGGTTTTGCTCCTCGAGGTGTTCACCATGTTCCATATGGTGGTAGACCCCGGGCGAGTAGCTTTGTACCTCGTCAGAGTAGGAGACCTCGACATGTTGTTCGTTCACAGCATGTAGGTAGACCTCGCACTTTGCATCATCTTGATTTTCCTGTGCGTAGACAGTCTACTTTTACTATGCCTACTACTCGTATCACTCAGTGCTGGATGCCGCGTCATTATTTCACTCACCCCAGCACTGAGCGATCGAGACATTCCTATCATGTGTAGGCGACAGATCGAGGCTTGGAGGGCACGTGGATCATGGACTCCGGTTGTTCGCGCCACATGACCGGAGATGCAGCATGGTTCTCCAGCCTCACCACAACCAAGCAAAGGGAACATATCACCTTCGGAAACAATCGAAGGAGTAGAGTGAAAGGTAAAGGTGTGGTAAGAATTAACTCGAATTTCACTCTCAAAGATGTTGCTTTGGTTGAAAACCTGGGATACAATTTGCTGTCTGTATCTCAGTTGCTTGATGAGGGCTTCGAAGTGCGATTCCATCGCGATACTTCGCAAGTGCTCAATTCTGATGGCGTTGTGGTGTGTAAGATCTTTAGAGTTGGGAGAGTTTTTGGAGCTGATTTTTCTGAGTCGTCTGGATCTTCTCATTGTCTTGTTGCACATTCGACTTCTGAGCTTTGGAAGTGGCATAGGAGACTAGGGCATATGAGCTTTGAGTTGCTCGCTCGTCTGAGCGCCCTAGGTCTGATCCGAGGATTGCCCAAGCTCAAGTTTGAGAAGAATTTAGTTTGCGCTCCTTGTCGTCATGGAAAAATGATCGCCGCTTCGCATTCGCCAGTCACCACAGTGATGACTGAACAACCCGAAGAACTTCTTTACATGGACACTATAGGTCCTTCTCGGGTCAGTTCTTTAGGCGGCAAGTGGTATGTATTAGTTATTGTCGACGATTTCTCTCGCTACTCTTGGGTCTTCTTTCTTGCCAGCAAGGATGAAGTGTTTTCACACTTTCGGAGTTTGGCTTTGAGACTTTTCACTGAACTCCCAGGTGCATTGAAATTCATTCGAAGTGATAATGGCACCGAGTTCAAAAACAATCTCTTTGTTGACTTTTGCATGGAGCATGGCATAGAACATCAATTCTCTGCTCCGCGGGTTCCTCAACAGAACGGTGTTGTTGAAAGGAAAAACCGCGCTTTGGTTGAGATGGCTAGGACGATGCTTGATGAGCATAGGACTCCTAGGAAATTCTGGGCTGAGGCCATGAACACTGCTTGTTACATCTCAAACTGTATATTCTTGCGCTCAATTTTAAATTTGACATCTTATGAGCTGCGTTTTGGGAGACAGCCCAAGGTTACTCATTGTTGGGGGAAAATATCTTATCTTCGGGGTTATTGCCGAAGCAACATAAAGGCAGACAGCGGATTCGAAGGTTCCCAGACGATCATCTTCGAAGATACCCGGAACCAAGTTCGAAGTACGAAGATAGGCATTGGTTCGGAGTACATCTTCGAACTAAGGCTTTTCAAGATCTTTTCTGCCAGCTAAGATGGAAGACTTATCTTCTTTCTCATTAGATTAGTCTTTTACCATTTTAGCCTATTAAGGGAACCGAATAGTTTCCACTATGTCGGTTGTAATAGAGGGGTAAATAGGTCTTTTCCTTAATGTTTGGGCCTATAAATACCCCCCATTTCACCCTGTAATAGGGACCGAATACAAGTTATTCAATACTCACATTCGAACTATTCTAAGTTATTATCCTTTCGGAGGCTTAGAACAGTTTGCTTCACAAACACTTCGTTTGTTAGTTTCTTTTCCACAGAAACCTGTTAGCGTAATCTTTTACGCCAACAGTTGGCGCCGTCCGTGGGGAACCTAGTCCGAAAAACTTCGTTCTCTACCAACTTCTTACATCATGCCTCCTAAGCGGAGCGCACTCCGCAATCCCACTCGGAGGTCCTCTCGGATCTCCGGAGAGATACCCTTCGACACAGTTGAAGTCGGAGGGCCTTCGACATTCCCTCCACAAACTCCGGAAGGGGCTTCCATCCCTCGAACATACGAAGCTTCTCCGCCAACCCCTTCCATACTCCGACCGCCCGGAGTCCCTTCTCCACCCTCCATCCCGATTCGAACTGATCCCACCAGTTCTCAAGACCCGGAAGATCCTTCCGGAGGAAATGAAAATAATCTTGGAGATATGGCCACTTAAATGGCCAACCTTCAAGCTGAAGTGGCAAGGTGGCGACAGGAAGCTGCGAGCAGGCTTCGCTCTCAAGCCATCCCAACTATCCCAGAAGTGCCCGAAGACGACGATCTTGATTATCCCGAAGCCCCGGAGAACGCCTCCTTCGATAATGAATCTCCGCTGCATCCTGAGCTGCAGAAAGTTCGCTTTGATCCAAAGTTTAAAACTTCGAAGCTCTGTAAGTATGCCGGAGATGAAGATCCCGGAGAGTTCGTTCGTTCTTATGCCCTAGCGATTGAGGCTAGCGGAGGAGTTCGAGACACCATGGCGAAGTGCTTCCCTTTGGCTCTTCAAGGAGTGGCATTGAGATGGTTCTGGTCCTTGAAGCCAGGATCAATCAATTCATGGTCGCAGCTGAAGAAGAAGTTTATAAGCAACTTTCAGGGCACCTTCGTGCCTCCTATGTCAACAGGAAGCCTTTTCCAGGTGAAACAGCTCCCCGGAGAAACATTGAGGCAATACTTTAAGCGCTTCGCTCATACGAAGTCGCAAATTCGGGGGCTGTCCGCATCTTCAGTGGTTGATGCAGCTCGGGAAGGCATCAGTCATCAAGGCCTTCTGGATAAGCTGCATCGGAAAAGCATCTCCTCGGTCTCTCAGTTGATGTCGTACTTCGAGGAGTATGCGAGGTCAGAAGAGGGTTGGCTTCGGAGGACTGCTGCTACTTCGTCCATATTGCAAGAAGTCAAAGTAGAAGTGAAAACTTCGGCATAGCCGCAGGAACCAGTCTTCGAAGTGCAACATGATCGGAGAAGAGGGCAAAAGCACCCTCGTTCTGAAGTCATGAATATTGCACCCCCATAGAAGTTTGCACCAAGAGCTCCACAGTCTACGGAGAACAAGGCCAGCTGCTGGAGGCCGCCAGGGAAAACGGCTGGCAAGGGCCAGACCCTTTTCTGCTGCATTCACGGAGAAAATCGAAGCCATTCAACTGATACTTGCAAGGCTATACTTACCCTAAGGGGAGAGTACTTAGAGAGAACTTCGGGTCGAGGCAGTACCGACTGAAGTCCAGCTGCAGCGCGCCCAAAGCCGGTCCAGGCTGTGGCGCGAATAGAAAATTTTGATGCTGCATGGCACCCTCCGGTGGCCAATGTTATGCCACCTCCGAAGCAAGAGGAAGGGCAAGATAGAGGAAAAAGAGTAGTTCTCCCTATCTCCGGAGGAGGTACCCTTGGAAGCATGTCCAAGAGACAGCGAAGAGAGTACGTTCGGGAAGTAGGTCATATTGGGACTTCGTCATCCGCAGCTGCAATGCCAGAGTGGTCTCACGTTCCGATATCTTTTTCTGCGGAGGATGCAGCTGGTATTAAGTTCCCGCACGCAGATCCATTGGTTATCACTGCTGATATTGCGGGCACTGAAGTCCGAAGGGTGTTAATTGACGGAGGTAGTTCGGCAGATATCATTTTTGTTCAAGCCTTCGATGAGTTATGCATTTCCAGGAAGCATCTGCTTCCAGCGGCTCATCCTCTGCAAGGCTTCGCAGGACCACCGCTTGATGCACTTGGCCAAATAGGCCTAGAAGTTACCTTCGGAGAAGGTTTATTAGCCCGGACTGAAGAAGTAATTTTCGATGTGATAGATGCCCCGTATGCTTACAACGTCATCTTTGGAAGGGGCATGCTGAACCAGTTCGGAGCTGTGGCGCATCACAATTATTTGTGCATGAAGATGCCCACACAAGCAGGAGTCCTTACAATCTTCGGAGATCAAGCCATTGCTCGGAGGGCGGAATATGGTCATGGTCCCCCTCTTGATCCGAGGCAAGTAAACAGTGTGCAGGATAATGAAGAAATTTTTTCAGCCTCCTCCGAAGCTTCGAAGAAGTCCTTTCCGAGACCATGTCCCGAAGGAGAGATTGCAATGAAGGTCATTGTTAAAAATGGTAAAGAGTATACTTTTCAATTTGGTAAAGATTTACCTCCTGAAGTTGCAACCTCCTTGGAAAAGGTGGTGGAAGAAAATTTGGATGTCTTCGCTTGGTCTGACGAAGATATCACCGGAGTCGATCGGGATATCATCAAACACAGTTTACTTGTAAACCCGAAGGCCCGGCCTGTTCGACAAGGACTCCGGAAGATGTCCGCAGAAAGAGCTGCTCTAGCTAAGGACGAAGTTGAAAAATTGTTGAAGGCTGGGATTATCAGAGAAGTGGCTCACACAGAATGGTTAGCCAACCCAGTCTTCGTCAGAAAGAAGTCTTCCGAGAAGTGGCGCATGTGCATTGATTTCACATCCTTGAATAAAGCATGCCCACGTGACCCCTACCCCATGCCCCGAATTGATCAACTGGTTGACTCCACTGCAGGTTCGGAGTTATTAAGCTTCCTTGACGCGTATTCTGGTTATCATCAAATATGGTTGAAGCGCGAAGATGAAATCAAGACAAGCTTCGTAACTCCTTCGGGAGTCTTCTGCTATGTAAGAATGCCCTTCGGCCTAAGAAATGCCAGGGCTACTTTTTCAAGATTAGTTGCTAAGGCTCTAGGTCATCAACTAGGTCGCAATGTCGAGGCCTATATGGATGATATTGTAATAAAGAGTGCTTTAAAGCACCAACATAGCCTAGACTTAGCAGAAACATTCAATAGCCTTCGGGCATGTGGGATCCGTCTTAACCCCGAAAAATGTATATTCGGAGCTAAGGCTGAAAAATTGTTAGGGTATTTAGTTTCAAGCAGGGGAATTGAAGCTAGCCCTACTCAAATAACTTCGCTGCAGAAGATGGCTCCTCCGGAAAATTTAAAGCAAGTGCAAAAGCTGACTGGGCGTCTGGCAGCACTTAGCAGATTTTTATCAAGGTCTGCGGAGAGGAGCTTGCCTATATTCAAAGCATTGAAAGGGTCCGAAGATTTTGCATGGACACCGGAGTGTCAAAAAAGCTTCGAAGATATTAAAGAGTATCTCAGTAATCTTGCTACACTCACGGTGCCTACTGCGGACGAAACCCTACTCCTGTACCTCGCAGCTACAGGTTCAGCTGTCAGCGCAGTCCTTGTCAGAGAAGTGGATTTCAATGGGAAGTTGGTCCAAAATTCTGTCTATTTTGTATCCGAAGCATTATCAGGAGCGAAGACAAGATACTCCGAACTTGAGAAGTTCGTTTATGCTCTGATAATGGCTTCGAGGAAGCTAAGACATTATTTTTTGGCTCATAATGTAATTGTACCAACTTCGTATCCTTTAGGAGATATGCTCCGAAGCAAAGATTCCACTGGAAGGATTGGAAAGTGGGCAGTTGAGCTAGCACCCTTCGGCATATCTTTCTTGGCAAGGACAGCTATCAAATCCCAAGTCCTAGCAGATTTTATAGCAGAGTGGACTCCACCTGCGAATTTGGCTCCGGAGAAGTCAAGTGACGGAGTTTGGACTGTTTACTCCGATGGGGCTTTCCAAGCATCCGGAGCAGGCATTGGGGCAGTGTTGATTTCACCGTCAGGGCAAAGAGCAATGTACTCCGCAAGACTCAACTTTAAGTCTACCAATAATATAGCGGAGTACGAAGGGATTTTATTGGGACTCCGGAAAGCACGTGCTCTAGGGGCTACAAGAATAATTATAAAGACAGATTCTCAGATAGTAGCAGGGCACGTAGACAAAAGTTTTCAAGTTCGGCATCCACAGCTTGCAAAGTACTTAGAAGAAATCCGCAAAATCGAAGCACACTTCAAGGGTATTTCCATTCGGAGTATACCAAGAGCGGAAAACGTGCAAGCGGACATTTTAGCGAAGGCTACAGCCGGAGCTGTGGATGTGCCCGAAGAACCTTTCTATGAGGAGCTCAATATACCTTCAGTGCCACAAATTCCCTCTGCGGAGATTCTTTGCATTCCTAGTGCAGATTAGAAAAATTCGATCATGGAACTTTTGCAAGGAGGAACAAATTTGCCCGAAGAGCCCCAGTTGTCAAGATTAAAGCTCAGAGCCAGAAACTATCAGATAATCAACGGTATATTATACAAGGCCGGAGTATGTTCCCCTCTACTCCGATGTATATCTCAAGCCGAAGGCCAAGAAATTCTTCGAGAAATTCATGAAGGCCTTTGTGGAAGCCATTTAGCCCCTAGAGCTCTGGCAGGAAAAACACTTCGCCAGGGGCTTTATTGGCCCACAATAACAGCTGATGCGGAGAGCTTGGTCCGCACTTCTCAAGGATGCCAGTGGATGGGTCGACGGAGTCATCGCCCACCAACAGCTCTTCAAGTCATTGCTCCGGTATGGCCTATGGCCAGATGGGGTATGGATTTAATTGGTCCCTTTCCGTTAGCAAAGGGAAATCTGAAGTTCGCAGTGGTAGCTATTGAATATTTTTCTAAGTGGGTGGAAGCAGATCCCTTAACAGCTATCACTTCGAACAATGTACAGAAATTCTTCTAGAAGAACATTATTTGCCGGTTCGGAGTGCCTAGATACCTCATAGTTGATAATGGAACACAATTCGACGCAGAACCCTTCAGGAAGTTTTGCGAAGACCTAGGCATTCAGCTATGTTTTGCTGCAGTAAGGCATCCTCAGTCTAATGGAGCCGTAGAGCGAGCCAATGGAAATATTTTATCAGGGCTAAATCAAAGAATAGTAGGATTAGCAAAGGGACTGTGGACCGAAGAGCTTCCGAAGATTCTGTGGTCCATTCGGACTACGCAAACAAGGTCCACAGGTTTTACTCCGTTCAGACTACTATTCGGAGATGAAGCTATGACTCCAACGGAGCTCAAAGGGGGATCAATTCGCAGCACCAAACCGAACATTGAAGAAGAAAGACAAGCTTCGTTAGATTTATCAGAAGAAACAAGACTTCGAGTTGTAGCTAATTTATCAAAGTATCATCAGCAGACGAAGGCTTGGTATGACCCGAAGGTTAAGCTCAATGAACTAAGACCGGGTCATCTTGTTCTACGAAGCATTATAACACCAGGGAAGTTAGGGAATAAATGGGAAGGTCCATACCTAATTGTCCGTTCAGGGCTCCCTGGTTCATTTAAATTAGCTAATTTAGAAGGTGAAGAGTTAGCACATACTTGGCATGCGGAGCACCTAAAGCGATACTTCGCATAAGGGCTCCTTGTAATTCGCTTGTAATCATCTTCTAAATTAATAAAGCATATGATCCTGATAGTGCCTTCCCCTCATAGACTTCCAGCTTCCAAGTGGACGCACTGGAACCGCGGGGTCGACCGAGAGGGAAGTGTCATGAAACTGGGTTGTATTTTCGGACTTCGAACCCATAAATTTCGAAGCTTCCGACGTGGGGGCTGGCATAATCCGGAGCCCAGGCCACCGGCTTGTAGGCATCCGTAAAAGAGCCCAAAACCACACCCTACGGAGTCCAAGCCATTGGCTGGTAGACTTCCGTAAAAAGAGCCGAAGGTGGCCAAAATCTGCGGAGTCCAAGCCATTGGCTGGTAGACTTCCGTAAAAAGAGCCGAAGGTGGCCAAAATCTGCGGAGTCCAAGCCATTGGCTGGTAGACTTCCGTAAAAAGAGCCGAAGGTGGCCAAAATCTGCGGAGTCCAAGCCATTGGCTGGTAGACTTCCGTAAAAAGAGCCGAAGGTGGCCAAAACCTGCGAAGTCCAAGCCATTGGCTGGTAGACTTCTGCAAAAAGAGCCGAAGGTGGCCAAAATATACGGAGTCCAAGCCATTGGCTGGTAGACATCCGTAAAAAGAGTCCAAAGAGACCATTGCAAACTCCGAACCATTGGTTCGACAGAGATCGCAAAAATGAGCCGAAGGTGGCTAAAGCAAAACAGAATTTGAGCCATGAGTTTCGAATATCTGTTAATACAGTCCAAAGTGACAAATTTTTTAAGACACTAAAGTGTCTTGGAAGTTATCTCAAGTGATTTCTTTCATAAAACAAAGGTATTAAGTTGCCATTCTTCCGACTGCAAATAGTCGAAGACATTTCATAAGATTTTAAAAGATCTTCAAATAACAGAGGGGCTCCGAACACCCAAAAAATTGTACTCCGAAGTTTTTTCTTTGCGCATAACCATCTTTGAATATATTTCGAAGTTGCTTATACCCAAAGAGGGGCTAGTAAATATGGAGACAATTTTAAATCGGCATTCATTATTGAAATAAATGTGTTTACAGATTACACTATGAAAAATTGGTATCTATACAAAGAAGGAATCGGAGACCTCTTCGGTCCCTAGAGCTAGGAGTGGAACGACTAGTTCCAGCATTAGAAGTTCTAATAACTTTACGTTTAACTCTCTTCCTCCCTTTCGAAGCTCTAAAATCCTTCTGCTCTTGTTGAAGCTCGGCCCAAGTTCGAAGCCGTTCGGGGCTTCTTTCCCAGCTTCTAAGATCTTCAGATCTTTTATTTCGAGCTTCACCTTCGTCTTCAAACCAAATAGTGTCTTCAGAAGACGAGGTGTTTACGTTAACCTCTTTTTCTTCCTCTTTAATATAAGACAATACATCTTTGATTACTTCAGGCGCAATTACGTCGGAGTCATCTCGAGGAATTAGAAATCGAGGACGCTTGTAAGTCTTTAGAAGTTCGAAGGTATTCCATAATGAGCGAAGTTCGTCGTTAAGCTCTAATACTTCGATGTCTTCCATAAGAGGCAAAGCCTAAAATATGACAAACAAGATTTTCATTGATAAATGTTTACAAGCATGAAGCTTTACATAGTCAAAAATCCTAAATGATTCCTAAACTTGCGGGTTCGGAGGAGGATGACTGCTCGAAGCTTGGTTCCGAACTTGCTTCTGGCGTTGGCCTTCATCGATCCAAGCCTTGATCGCAGAACGACCTTCGGCTCTCCATGAGGTTTGAAAGGCTCGCCAGGCAGCAGTCACGCCTTCGGAAGGATTTAAAAGCCGCTCGTCGTCGAAGGTAATAGAGCCCTCTGCGCTCGGAGTGATTGTTCGGCCCAAATCCTCGTAGTAACGAAGTAGTCCGAGGGCAGACACTTGTCCGGAGAGTTCTCCATAACGAATGCCTGCCGTCTTCATTTGCTTCGCTGCTCCTTGGATCCTTTTTAACCGGCGCAGCAGAGTCACGTTGTCATCCGAAGGAAGTGATCCAGTAGTACCGAAGTACTCCAGAACACCTAGCATCTGTTCTATGACCTCCGTAGCTACCTTCCCGGACTTAAGCTTTTCTTCGATTAATGCATCCTTGCTCGAAGTTGTTTCTGCTAGAACTCCGGAAATCATAGCATTCTCCGTAGTTAAAATATTCTTCTGATTTAGGATTTGGATAGCTTCCTCTTGGAGCCTCACAAGTTCGGACCCAGCACTAGCATGCTCCAACCGCACCTTTTCAATTTCCGCCCGAAGCACGATTTTTTCTGCTTCGAGCTCTTTATTAGCAGCCTCCAAGCCCTGTCTGGCCCTACGCTCCGTCGAAATCACATTATACATTTGAACTACTCTAGCTTCGGAGAAAGACAAGTTGCGTTTAAGAGCTTCATTTTCTTCCCGAAGCTGAGCAATTTCATTTTCGCTTGATAAAGTTGCAGCACGAGCCAAGACCGCTTGCTAAGAAAAGAAAAAACTGAAGTAAGAAATTATTCATGTATAATTTGCTATTGGTTCGAAGGTGCTCCGTACCTGGTAGGCTGCTCGTTCCATAGCAACGTTAAGCTCCGAACTCTTCGCCCTGCTTAATTTTGCTACCAGCTCTGTCTCCCCGACTTCGCGACTCACTCGACCTAAAGGTTTGAGCAGAGTCCGAAGCCCGGTTCTTTGCTCCAAAAAAGGAGTTAAAAGAGGGAGCATTGCCGAAGCCTCTTGGTCATCCCTTCTTGGCGAAGCTCCGGAGCGTTCTCCTGAGGTCCTTGGAACTTCGGTAGATGGCCCCCCCCTCAGTTGATTCACTTTCATCTGTTGATTCAGACGAAGTTGATCCTTGAGTAGGGAGAGGCTCTATATGTCTTTTACCCCTTCTAGGCCCCTGTTGAGCGACCTCCGGGTGCGGCTCCGAAGTTGTCGAAGGCCCTTGAATTGGATCTTCGCGATGTACTTCTACAGAAGGGGGCTCTGCAAAAGCAAAGTTTACCTTCGACATTCTGGGGGCGATCGAGCACCGGACTGCTCGGAGGATCAAAGGTGAGGTCTTCGTCTGAATCCACAGTTAAAACTTCAACTGCCGGAGTATCTCCGTGAGCAGTCCTCCCTTCATCCACAACTGAAGTTGTAGTAACTTCAACTTCATCTTCGCCCACAGGGGCTTCGATTTGCTCTTCTTCTTGAGCATCCGGAGCTCTCACTTCTTCAATATTAGCCTGGGACTCCAGCATACCTGCAGTATCTTCAATGTGAATATCTTTTTGAGCTGCATCTTCATCAATCAACCTCACTAATAGTATACCTTCATCTTCTTTAGAACCGGAGATTGAGGTTCTTGAGCTCGAAGGCGCAAGATTCGAAGGTGCGAGATTTTTTGGCTTCCGAGCTACCTTCTTCACCGGAGTCTTTGCGGAGCTTGAAGTCCCTGCTTCGGCTATCCTTTTCTTGGGTCCTTTCTCCGAAGGCACCCAGTCCATCAGAGGGGGCGGAGTCATCTCCAATATTCCCCATACTCTGTTAAACCTCTCCCAACTCCCGAACAATTTAACTCGCCATTCTTTTTCAGTCGGAGTTGGGGCACCCAAAATCTTCTCCGAAGCCCTTAAAATTTGCTCTGAAGTAATAGGGGCTGAAGAAGCTAAAAAATAAATAATTCAAGTTAGTCTTTCTTCGAAGTAAATATGTATAATACATGTTGGTTTCGAAGTTACCTGCAGGGCTCGAAGTCAAGTTAATTTTGCGGAGACCACCTTCCGAGTCATCCTCGAAGACGATAGGCCAGTTGGCCATCAGCGGAGAAATTTGCAGGCCGAGGAATTCTTCGGCCAAGTCTCGCATACTTAACCTTCGGCTAATCTTTTGAAGCAGGTTAAGACGGGCTTCGAGCTGACCTTCGTTGGGCTGCACTAAAGCTTCTTTCCGGAATTGAATTTCTTTGAGGGGCCCGGCCAGAGGACTGCTTGCCCCAACTTCGGCATAGAACCATCTCAGAATCCAATCAGTATACCATCTTGCATTGATGGCCTTGGCAGGAAACTGAAGGGCATACTCATCTCGAAGCCTAAAGTTGATACTGCCGAAGGATACCAATACTTTTTCACCTCCGGGGCCTACGAAGGTCTTTGGTTGACATGTAGCCCTATGTAATGCAGCGAAGATCTCTGCCCTTCCTTCGCACCCTTCTGCTCTCAAGGCCCATTCGAAGATAGCCAGTCTAGCTACCGCATTCGGAGATAATTGAGGGAGGGTTACATGGAACAGCTCAAGTACCTCCGCTAGGAAGTCCACTGCAGGGAGGCCCAAGCCAGCTTCGAAGAAGGCTTCGAATACAACTACTTCTCCGGGTCTTGGCGATGGAATCATTTCTTTGCCTGGCTTCCGAATCATAACTCCATTACTGATTTTCCCTCCCGCTGCGATTGCTAGTGACTCTCTTTTGCAGGTAGAAGACCCCAACTAGAAAGATTGATCCAAATATTTTGTTGATGGCGGGCACAGACCTTGGTCATCGACGATTTGGGGATTTCTCCCTCCTGCCGCCATGGATGTCACCGCCGGTATCGAAGGTGCTGCCGCCAACGCTGCCGCCACTGCTGCTACAGCCACCTGCTGCCGGGCCAAGGCCGACGGAGGTGCAGATCCCTTAGTCTTCACCATTGCAGTCGCCGGATTGCTTTGAGGAAATGGAGGCTAGGGCTCAAAGAACTCAAAGGGCTAAAAAGTTTTGATTGCGAGAATGCGGTGAAAAGGTAACCGAGTAACTTCTAGGCCTTCTATTTATAGCCTAGACTTCACTTTTTTACTGTTAATCCATGTCGTTTCGCATTCCTGCCGTTACTTTTCCCCGAGATTAACGCTTACTACAGTTTCCGTTAGAAACAGAAACTTAACGGCTATTTTCTCTAAGTCTAAAAGACTTTCGAACTTCTTGAGTCGGTTCTAAGATAGTTCGAAAAGCAATTACCTTAAGACTGATTCGTAGTTTATATCTTCATGCATTTCGGAGATGAACTAAAAACCAATAACCCCTATGTTTGGTTATCTTTTCCTTCCGTATACTACTCTCCTAACGTTACAGGTCAAACGGAGAAGCGTATTCGAGGGGCTACTGTTGGGGGAAAATATCTTATCTTCGGGGTTATTGCCGAAGCAACATAAAGGCAGACAGCGGATTCGAAGGTTCCCAGACGATCATCTTCGAAGATACCCGGAACCAAGTTCGAAGTACGAAGATAGGCATTGGTTCGGAGTACATCTTCGAACTAAGGCTTTTCAAGATCTTTTCTGCCAGCTAAGATGGAAGACTTATCTTCTTTCTCATTAGATTAGTCTTTTACCATTTTAGCCCTATTAAGGGAACCGAATAGTTTCCACTATGTCGGTTGTAATAGAGGGGTAAATAGGTCTTTTCCTTAATGTTTGGGCCTATAAATACCCCCCATTTCACCCTGTAATAGGGACCAAATACAATTTATTCAATACTCACATTCGAACTATTCTAAGTTATTATCCTTTCGGAGGCTTAGAACAGTTTGCTTCACAAACACTTCGTTTGTTAGTTTCTTTTCCACAGAAACCTGTTAGCGTAATCTTTTACGCCAACACTCATCTTCGAGTTTTTGGCTGTCGCTGCTTTATCCTAAAGCGTGGTAACTTGGATAAATTTGAGTCGCGATCTTCTGACGGGATCTTTTTGGGTTACACAACACATGGTCATTCTTATCGTGTTTATAACTTGGAGACTAACACTATCATCGAGTCATGTGATGTGACTTTTGATGAATTAACCCTATCTGTTAGTTCTGCTTTTGAACAGGCAAATGAACACGACATGGAACAGACCTTATTCGAAGAAGAAGATCCCGAGGAATTCGAGGATGAACCCCTACTACCCTCGACATCGACCCCCGAAGCTGACCCCGCTTCAACTACTTTGGCACGAGGTCCCGAAGCGACTACCTCAACATCGGTCATCTTGGACCACTCCAACGCACAAGTTGATGGGGAGACTGCATCCCGCCGCGAGGCTCCACACCATGTTCAAAGGATGCATCCTCCTAAGCAGATCATTGGTGAGCTTGATCAAAGGGTAACACGTTCTCATGATCATTTCATTGATTCCGCTTTTGTTGCTTCTTTCGAGCCCTCAGATGTTAGTCATGCACTTTCTGATTCTAGTTGGATCAATGCCATGCATGAGGAACTTGAAAATTTTGAGAGAAACCAAGTCTGGTCTTTAGTTGATCCTCCACCAAATGTTCATTTCATTGGAACAAAATGGATTTTAAAAAATAAACAAGGGGAGGATGGGACTATAGTTAGAAACAAGGCTAGACTTGTAGCTCAGGGCTTTTCTCAACTAGAAAGGATTGATTTTACTAAAACTTTTGCACCTATTGCTCGCCTTGAGGCCATTAGGATTTTGCTTGCCTTTGCGACATCCCGTGGATTCAAACTCTATCAAATGGATGTCAAAAGTGCTTTTCTTAATGGCTTCATAGGTGAAGATGTTTATGTAAAACAACCCCCTGGTTTTGAAAACCCCAAGTACCCACATAAAGTCCTTAAACTTCATAAGGCTCTTTATGGACTCAAGCAGGCCCCTCGGGCTTGGTATGATAGACTTAAGTCTTTTCTGCTTGAGCGAGGGTATTTGATGGGCTCTGTTGATAAAACTTTGTTTACTCTCAAGCATGGCAAAGATTTCCTCCTAGTTCAGATTTATGTGGAAGATATCATCTTTGGTGGCTCTTCTCATGCTTTGGTTGCCGAGTTTGCAGATACCATGAGCAGGGAATTTGAAATGTCAATGATGGGTGAACTCACCTTTTTCCTTGGTTTGCAAATCAAGCAAAGCAAACAAGTTACTTTTGTCCACCAGACAAAGTACACCAAGGACCTGCTCAAAAAGTTCGACATGTCTGATGCGAAGCCCCTCGCCACTCCAATGGCTACATCTGTAGCATTGGATCCTGACGAAGATGGAGAAGTCGTAGATCAGAAGGAGTTCCGAAGCATGATCGGCTCCCTCCTCTACTTGACTGCCACGAGGCCGGACATACACTTCGTAATGTGTCTGTGCGCTCGTTTTCAGGCTTCACCACGAGCTTCGCACCACCAAGCGGTAAAGCGCATCTTAAGGTATCTCAAACACACCCTTGAATTTGGCATATGGTATTCAGCATCTTCATCTTTATGCCTTCGAGGTTATTCCGATGCGGATTTTGCTGGGTGTAGAATTGATAGGAAGAGTACCTCGTGTACTTGTCATTTTCTGGGTACTTCACTGGTTTGCTGGTCTTCCCGCAAGCAGTCTAGTGTTGCACAATCGACGGCTGAGGCCGAATATGTTGCTGCAGCTAGCTGTTGCTCTCAGATCTTGTGGATGGCTTCCACTTTGCGGGATTTCGGGTTAGAATATAAGAGTGTTACACTTTTCTGTGATAACACTAGCGCTATTTGTATTGCAAACAAACCGGTTCAGCACTCCAGAACCAAACACATTGATGTGAGATATCATTTTCTCAGAGATCACAATGAGAAGGGTGATATTGAACTTCAATATGTTGATACCCAACACCAGCTTGCCGACATTTTCACAAAACCCCTTGATGCTTCTCGATTTGCTTACTTGCGTGGGGAACTTGGTATTTGTCACCCTTACGGCATTTTGTGAGGGGAGCAGTTTTAGATGGATGTGCATTTGCTAAATTGTGTGTTGAAATTGCATTTACATCTTTTGCACTTATGTGTCTGATTATAATCCATGACATCATGATAGCTCAGCTCTTTTTAATTTATCTGAAACATTCATGTGCATGATGTTTTATTTTCAAAATCAAATCGTGCTCACTGCTTAGTCTTGAATCTAGCATGTTTAGGCAGGACTGCTTTAGCTATCCTTTAACTGCTTGATAGCAAGACTCATTTCTTTGGATGCTAAAAATTGCAACTTGGAAAAGTGTTGTTCTGCATCTTCATGGATATTCCTAAAGTACCAAGCAATTGGTTCACTTAGTTAAAATCAAAAATTCCATGATTTGCATGCTTTAAGTTAAAAGATCCAGGTGGGTTTGTTTGTCGCACTACTCTATTCTAGACTGTTTTCCATTGCACATTGGTCTGAACTGGCATAGTGTAGTGTATGCCAAAATCATTGCTTTAAGCTTCTAATGGCTTTCATGCCTAGGCTTGGCCTGATTGGAAAGTATAAGGTGGACAAACAAATAACCCCTGGCACTACGAAAAGAACAAAATTCATTGATTATCAAGGTTGTCTTTCATGCTCCATTTGAACTGGACTTGTCTGTCTAGAGTAGAAATTGACTAGCTGTTCGCAGCCCTTGCTTTTACTTGTCTAGTTTCCTTGACTAAGTGGTGATGCTTTTATTTCAAAAATAATCAAATCACATGCTTCATCATGTTTTTAGAGAATGTTAATTTGAGCTGAGCCCATGATCATTGGTATTACTGTTGGCATATTTTTGCTTTATATGTCTTTGCAATTCTGCTCATTTCCCAGCTGTGCATCTTTTTCATGCTCCTTGATGATTGCATTGCCAAAGGGGGAGAGAGTTGCTACGTTCTCTGCCGCAAGGGGGCATAATTTCCAAAGGGGGAGAAGGTTCTTTGTTGCCAAAAAGGGAAAACTTAACTCAGGGGGAGTTTTTATCTTGAGAAAGGGGAGTTTTGCCGAAAGGGCTTTTACTCTTTTGAAAAGGGGGAGGAAAATTCTTCTGTCAAGTGACATGATTTGGCTCTTTTCTGAGTTTTTATGGTCACTTGTGTGCTGAAATTTTTCATATTTTCTTGAACTTGAATTTGGTTGTCAATGCACTCATCAAGGGGGAGATTGAGAAACCAAGGGTTGGTTTCAGTGTTTGTGATGAGTGATTGACAGGCTTTTTACCCTCTGGTTCGAAGGGTACCTCCGAAGGGTGTTCGGCGGTTGGACCTCCGAAGGTGTTCGGAGGAGGGTACCTCCGGAGGGGTTTCGGAGGTTGTACCTCCGAAGGGTGTTCGGAGGTGGTTTCACCGAAGGGTGTTCGGTGGTTTGGTTGCTGCAGCTGTTGCAGCGGAGTGTGCCTGTCGGAGGGGTCCGACAGTACACGATGACTGGGTTTGTACCGAAGGCTTCGGTACTTTGGGCGGTACACCGGAGTGTGTGCCGGAGGTTGCTAACCCGGAGAGGTCTCCGGAGTACTGGATACACTTGTCTATTTTGTCTGTGGTGCGCAGGGACTTCGGAGGCGACGGACAGGTTCGTAGCTGGTGAACCTGGGTCAAGCGGGAGGCTTGATGCCAGGGGAGCGGGGAGCTCCATCACGGTGGCTGCGAAGGGGTCCGGGTCGGTCCTCGAGTCGAGGTGCGCCAGGTGAAGGCAGAGAGTGCAGAGCGTGGCTCTGGCTGAAGGTACTCCGAGACGAAGTCCTCGGAGGCGAGGCACTTCGAAGGTACTCCGGAAGGAGTGACTTCGGAGTTGGATGGATCAAGTCCTTTGCGGAGGCAAAGGGTTCGAAGTGTGCTCTGGAGGGAGACATTCGAAGGTTGCCCGACGAAGGTCTCAGAAGTCGAGGCGCATCGAAGGCATAGTCCGGGTGAGGCTCATCGAGGAGTGTGCTCGGGGAGAGACACTGCGACGAAGTGCTCATGGAATGCTTCATGCGGAGGCCTTGGACGAAGGAGGGACTTCAAAGGGTGGTACTCCGAAGGTGGGGCTACGGAGTGAGGAAGGCTTCGGAGCAAGGCTAGCTCCAGAGCAAGGTTGTCTTGTGGTACTTCGGCCTGCATGGCTTCGGTACATAGACTGACGGAGTTCGAGCTGGGAGTAGCTGCGAAGCCGTGGTGGTCCACTCCGAGGGTGTTGGTGCGAAGGCCCAAGGGCTTTGACGGCTTCGGCTCAAAACCGTCACTGTATCGGAGGCTGACTTCGGTGAAGCGAAGGCCATCTGGCTCAAGGCTTCTCACCGAAGCTACCGCACCCCTCGCGTGCGAAGGGGGGCTTCGGAAAGGTCAAAGGCTGCAAGTCTGACAGTGTCTGCTCTGCAAAAAGCTGGCGCTGTCCCCTCTGCAAAGGCTGACAGAGAAGCCTCCAATAAAGTGGACTACCTTTTGTACCCCTTAGTTCTATAGAGACAAAATCAATGTAAACCCTAGGGGTAAAGTAGTCAATTCCTTTGGGTGAACTGTGGGCTATAAATATGGGGGCTCGGTAGGTAACATTTAACACTTTGAGCATTTACTGTTGAGCTCCTGTAGCCACACTTCGCTGTATTCATCCAGAGTTCAATTCTATTTGTGTTCCTTGTTCAAGCAGCGAAGCCCTGCTTCTTTGTGCTTTTTGCTTGAGCTCGCGTTACATACCTCGCTAGTTGTAGTGCACCGAAGCATGTCTAGGCGAAGGTCGTTTTTGTGCGAAGTGTGTTTTCAGTGCGCATTCGCTCTGTGTAACTTGAGGCTAGACCTCACAGCTTACTAGCGAAGCCCTGATCGTAGCCCGTTTGTTTCTTGTGTCGAAGCCCTTAGCGAAGTTCGTTTGTGTGCATTTAGACCCTCGTGTACGAAGCCCAGCACCAGTTGCTGCTGCCAAGTACTTGGTCGAAGTCCTCAGAGGGGTATCCACTCTTGCGAAGGGTGAAGTGCGAAGCCTGCTCGAAGCACCCTGTGTGCGGAGCCTGCACTGACTTAGCAGAGTAGATTTTCGAGGGTTGTTAGTGAAGCGAAGTCTTCTTGGCTTCGAACTTTGGCTCCTGCGAAGCCTGTGTTCGGAGCTGTCCAAGCACCTCCGAACCAGACCTTCGAAGGTAGTGTTCGAAGCCTGTTCCGCAGAAGACAGGATTAAAACCGAAGGCTGTTTTTAGCCCGAAATTTTAAAAGCTCCCATTCACCCCCCCCTCTGGTCGCCGTTTCCGGTCCAACAGATATATTATTAAGATCATCGTGATTAGCTACTGTCTTGGTTGGGTCCGATCTATTTATTGTGATGATTTTCATGATATAGACATGTTATCTGGCACGTTTTATTTATTTCTATCGGTGTACGACCGACGGGATATCATCGATTCCACGTTACATCTTATAAGCCATTGGAATAATATTCATTAGCCTACATGGTTAATTGTTCATCTTATCAGTCAATGGCATGCTCGCCCGATTGCTTCATCCCAAGTCATCGTCCTTATGGATGATCGGCATGATATTCCCCAAATATCCCATCCTCGTCGCGGTCATCGGCTCGATACCTGATAGGCCAAGCTACTAATGTCGTATTTTTTGTTCCCTTATCAGTTGCATGGTTAAACTGATTGCCACACCATGAACCCTTTTTCTAAGAACGTTGGACCTGCATTAGAGTGAAGCATATGTCCCAGACCACGCATGTGTCAAAGTGTGACTAAAAAGTGCACCAATAGAACCGGGAGAGATCTCAATCTCAACTCTTGAGATCAAGAAAGGAAGAGGATAGGTTCTTGGTGGCTAGGGTTTAGATCTGATCTAAACTATGTGTTGATAGCAAAAAATGGCATTAATGGTCGAAATTGTCAAAATATCAATTTTTGGTAATTTGGGGTGAAAATATGCCCAACCTGGCATAGGCCGGTTAGACCGGGCCAAGTTTGAAAACTAGAGATAGAGTTGGTTTCAGGCTGTTTTGATCTCTAATTAAATCTTAACCACTTTTTGGCCAAATCCTACTCACATTAGGTGTCAGGAAACTTGATACCAACCCCTATAAATATAGGGGTGAGGCTGATTCAAAGGGGATTATCCAACACAGATCAATACTTCAAAACCCTAGTTTTGAATCACACTTTTATTTCAACCTACCTTCCTTGCCCTAGGATTAGACGTAACGTCCATCTTCGTGGGTTTGCGCTGAAAGCCCTCCATCTGTCGCATCGTAATCAAGGTCAGTCCTTGTTGGTTCACTCAAGAATCGTCTGTTTCATCTACATAACGGATTTTTATCGTTTTCATCAGTTTTCTCCGCTACCATTGGAAATTTGGCCTTTGGCCGAGTTGCACTTGATATCTTCCTGTTTTGCAGATATATTAGTCCCAAATACCCCGTCATTGAGTTTGAGGGCGATCAAAGATCATCCATAAGGTCATCGGAGAAACCGGCCAGATTGGATCTGCGTCATCAGTCCGACCAGCGGCAAACTCCCAGTCTGACCGGTGTGTGCTGTGATGGGCCGTCATCTTATTGCCGGCAAAGCGCGGCATCCCCCTCCTATCACATCGGTCCGACCAGTGGGTTTTGCTAAGTCCGACTGGCCCGTGCCAGGCCTGTCACCTTGTCGTTGGCACGCGGTAGTCTGACCGGCGGGTTGTGTGTTGTCCGACCAACCATTCGCAATTATTCTCTGGCGCGCACTAATTTGCTGGAGCAGTCCAACCGACTGATCAACCTCGGTCTGACCAGCGCCTTTAGGCTGGTTTGACCGCCTTATGTACTATGGTCAAACCGGTCCTGACTTTGCTGGTTTAATTACTTTTCATTCAGATCGGTTAATTGAACATTATTTCTGATAATCGTCTAATTGCTTGGTGACTCCGTTATTCCATTACCACTGTTTAAGGGTCATCGGAATGCGATGTCGGCGTTGTGTTACGCTTAGGGGTTTACTCCTAAGTATCTGTACACTTGCGGGTACACCGACCATGACTACTATGACTACGGCAATAGTACCCCTATTTCCGATGGACCTGGGGGCATGAGGACGGAAATCGATGACCGCAACATCATCCTCCCCACCCTTGCAGACATCCCCGAAAAGGATCGGGCCAAGATTGAGGCCAAGACGAAGGAGTTCCACGCACTCATGCTTTATGGCTACACCAAAACTCGCACGGGCTTCTTCAAGCGCAACATCGACATTCTCGACCTCTCTAGAAACATGGTACCACCACCATCATCCTCGTCTCTATCCCCCCTTAGGAATCAGGCAGGAGATAGCCACAACAGTAGATCAAGCTGTTAGCGCCACATTTGCAAATCATCTAAGGCGTGAGATGGAAGCGATGTTTAAGAGATTCGGCTTTTCCGAGGCCGCTTCTCCCACTCCAATTGCTAGTTTACCACCTGTGCCCCACATTTATAGCCGAATCGATCAAAGCACCAGGAAAGCTGTCGTGTCTTCGTCCCCAGGAGTCGAGACCACATATACCACTATCGGTCAGACTGACCCTTGGATCGGTCAGACCAACATGTATCAAGCCCCACTAACAACAACACTCGGTCCAACTGGATACCAGGCCGGTACGACCGGCCAGTACGCCCATGGTTAGACTGGCCCTATGGCTGGTCAGACCACCCCTGTCTGCTACACGCCACCTCCGCCCGCACCTACACTACTTTTTCCCGCGCTGCCCATACCTCCTACTCCCGCACACCCGCGTAGGCCTAAACACGCTATTTATCATGAGCCGATACAAGAGGAGGAGCCACACGGCCGACACCCTGGTATACCACCATGTGTTGCGCCCCCGCATGAGAGACGCGCACAGGAAGAAGGTGTAGATGATATTGACGAATGAATTCGTGCGCTTGTTAGTGAATGCACTGGTTACACACCTCGGGATCGGTCTAGAGTTTACCGTAGACTGTATCCAAACCACTTCGACGCTATCTCGTACCCTCGTGGATTTAGGATCCCTGAGTTCACCAAATTTGACGGTGTGGGAAGCAAGACCACCCTAGATCATATAGGTCAATTCCTAGCACAGTGTGGCGAAGCAAGCGGGTCAGACGCGCTTACACTTAGACTATTCTCTTTTTTGCTTTTCGGCACCGCTTTCACTTGATTTTGGGCATTGCTGCCGAATTCCGTGCAAACTTGGGCCTAGCTAGAACAAAAAATTCATGACTATTTCTATACTTAGGAAACCGAACTTAGCCTTTCACACTTGACATCGGTTAGACAAAAGGCTAGTGAGAGTGTCTCCGATTACATTAGGCACTTCCATGACACTAGAAACCGATGTTTTAGTTTGAACATCTCTGAGAGTGATTTGGCTGACCTAACTTTTAATGGCTTTCACTCTGAACTCAAGGAGAAGTTCGATGGCCATAATTTCATCGAGGTTAGCCAAGTTATGGAGAGGGCTATGGTCCAAGAAGGCCGAGTCAAATCTAAAATGGGCATCAAAACACTTAGTGATCCCAAGGACGAGGTACACATCGTAGAGCACTCCGATGATGAGCCGTTGGAAGAAGAAGATGACTCAGCTGACGTGTACATGGTATAATGGACCTGGCCTAATGGGTCCAAAATGGTCACTTGCTGTGAGCTACGACCATATCCCACTAAGAATCGGCCCAGTGAAGTTAAGTACTCTTTTGATGTGACCAAATGTGATAAAATATTTGACTTTTTATTAAAGAGCAAGCTCCTCAGGTTGCCTAAAGGTCACGTCATTCCAACCACCGATGACTTGAAGAAACGTGCATACTGTAAGTGGCATGACTCGTTTTTCCACTCTACTAACGATTGCAATATTTTTCGTTGGTAGGTTCAATCGGACATAGATGAAGGACGATTGAAAATAGATCCTAGCCCTAAGATGAAGCTGGACCAGGATCCCTTCCCTGTGAACAACATTGACCTCACTGGGAAGAAGGTGTTGATTAAGCCCGAGCAGGCCGAGTCATCCAAAGGGAGGGTGGTCGTCATTGGAATGTCTCGCCTATGCACATTCGTACCAAAGAATCCTGAGATAGGAGTGTGGAAAGTGAATGTTGACACGTCATTTTCGTCTAGATCTCATAGGAAGCCGAACATAACTTTTGGGATGCTACTCTAAAACATAAGAATAGGACCGGGAAGACGTATTCTAGGCCATGACCACAATGACCTAGACCGATAGCACCACCACGGTATGATCGGCCTTCTGTGGCCGGTCTGACCGTCCCATCCCAGGGGTCTGGCAAAAGCCGGTCCGACTGGCCCAATAAGGAAAGTCTGACCGATAGAACACAGAAAGATGACTCCACTAAACGCATAATTTCCAAAGACGATCCGGGCGTTCACCGTTCAGCTATTGAATTCAGGAGCAAGTTTGTGATGCATGGAACTAAGCCACAACCTTCATGGGAACCCCCGAGAAATGTCTCAAAAGAGACGCTTACAATGTCTTCGTGCCGATTATCTCAAAGAGAAGAAGCCCGAAGAATTCGAGGATAACCCACTCGACAAGTCCAAAGCCCTAGAAAAGACATGAAGGGTGTGGAATCCGAAGTTGGTTGATAGGCCAGCTTCTACAAAGGACTCTAGGGGCAAAACTAGTAATAGCACTGAAGGCCGAGTTGGTGAAAAATTCGTCTCTTAAGACCCCTAGTCATATTAGTAGTAATTCATGCATATCGTCCTCATCAAATTTAGATGTTTTTAGTTATGAAATGGACGGTTTGGTACGAAAATAAACAGTGAGTACTTTTAAAGAACTCAGCAAAAACACTTAAGAGATCGTAAGGCCGATATGGATTGTATCGCCCTTAGCCCGTTGTGCTTTTAGCTCACTAAGTTTCCTAAAAGGCGGGGGGCATGTGTTGATAGACAAAAATAGCATTAATGGTCGAAATTGTCAAAATATCAATTTTTGGTAATTTGGGCCGAAAATATGCCCAACCTAGCACAGGCCGGTCCAACCAGCCATGTAGGTCCAGTCAGACCGGGCCAATGGGTCCGGTTAGACCAGACCAAGTTTGAAAACTAGAGATAGAGTTGGTTTCGGGCTGTTTTGATCTCTAATTAAATCTTAACCACTTTTTGGTCGAATCCTACTCAGATTAGGTGTCATCAAACTTGAGACCAGCCCTTATAAATATAGGGGTGAGGCCGATTCAAAGGGGATCATCCAACACATATCAATACTTCAAAATCCTAGTTTTGAATCACACTTTTATTTCAATCTACCTTCCTTGCCCTAGGATTAGATGTAACATCCATCTTCATCGGTTTGCGCTGAAAGCCCTCTGTCTGCCACATCGTAATCATGGTAAGTCCCCATCGGTTTACTTGAGAATCGTTCGTTTCATCCATGTAACGGATTTTTATCATTTTCATCGATTCTCTCCGCTACCATTGGAAATTCGGCCTTTGGCTGAGTTGCACTTGATCTCTTCCTGTTTTGCAGAGATATTACTCCCAAATACACCACCAAGGAGTTGGGGGCGATCGGAGATCATCCACAAGTTCGCCGGAGAAACCGACAGCAAACTCCTGGTCTGACTGGTGTGTGTCGTGCCGGACCGTCATCTTATTGCCGGCAACACACGGTGTCCCCCTTCTATCACATCGATCATACTGGTGGGTGTTTCTTAGTCTAACCGGCCCGTGCCAGGTTTGTCACCTTGTCGTCGGCACACGGCGGTCCGACCGACAGATTGTGTGCAGTTCGACCGACGGTGCGCAATTATTCTCCAGCGCGCACTCATTTGCTGGAGCGGTCCAACCGTCGAATCAACCTCAGTCCGACTTAACCCTTTAGGCTGGTCTGACCGCCATCTGTACTATGGTCAAATCGGCCTTGACTTGGCCGGTTTAATTACATTTCCTTTAGATCGGTTAATTGAACATTATTTCTGATAATCGTTTAATTTCCTAGCGACTCCGTTATTCCCTTACCACTATTTAAGGGTCGTCGGAACACAATGTTGGAATTGTGTTACGCTTAGGGGTTTACTCCGAAGTATATGCACGCTTTTGGATCATCAAACTGACGCTAGTGTGTTTTGCGCATTTTTCATGTCAACACTATGAATAACTTTTTATGATCAAGACCTCCTCCTCTATTTATTTAGAGGTGAGAGTCCTGGTCCCAATCCACATCGGGGCCCAACAGATCCAATCTATTTAGCCCACCATGGAACTTCCGATCAAGACTCTCGTCTTCAATTCCAAGAAGCATCAGAACTTCCGATACCCTTATCACAACTTCTGATCAGTGCAATTTTTCATGATACCTTATCGGAAGTTCCGATTTGAGCTCTTTGTTTCATAAATAATAAATTATTGGAACTTCCGATACCATATCAGAACTTCTGATTTGAGCTCTCTTTTTCCAATTCAGAAAATAATCGGAACTTTCGATCCAACCAGAATTTTCTTGGGAATTGTTCCTTCAATCTCCCACTTGCACAAGAACCAATTCTTTGTTGTTTTCTTAATCCATCCCCTTAAGTGTGTGATCCAATAGGTTCATACATTAACGGTTGTTCATCGGAAACCTTTTCTGACTCACTGATCAATAGCAGTACATAGCAGCACATATTGACCCCCGAAAGTGGACAAAATCAATTTTTCATTGAACCTTCTTATACAACATGCACTAGTCCCTTTACCACACGACAATAGTCAAGTTCAACGTGGTATTCGTGCCACCCTTGTTGGATAGCTCGACATTTCACTCGATCAAGTAACAGATTCAAATCATGGCAAACTCTTTAGACATAGTTGCATGTCCATTCACTTTTCTAATCCCATTACCTTGAGGGGCGAGAGACATCTCTCCCATTATTAAGAGGGGTAAATTCCATCTTGGCCGATCACATCCCATTACATGTTTCACAACACATCTAAAAACAACCCTTATGACTACCTAGTTATGAAATAGAGTTAGGAAGCATCTAAGCATGTCGCTACACATTCTAGAATCAAATGATGATCTCAGGTCTGAGGACTCTGCAGGTACCCCATTTGAGATGATAATTGATGACACATTACAATAATAATCCCAACAGTATCTCAAGTGGGTCTATCCAACACCATCTTCTCCAACATGTGTCCACATCATTGATTTGACATTTCTATGTCTATGATATGTGAAACGTGATCATCAATCAGTTGGATATGCTAATCTATGTATCATCACTATCCCACATGATGACAAGATTAGGGATCCTTTTGAATAATATCATTATAAAACAAATAGTCTCACATAACAAGTCATCAACTCATTAATTAAATGTAAATGACATTTATTTAGGGAACAAGATAACAATTATCCTCATACACTAGCATATACACTACTAACATCTTCCACATACACATGACTCACGCAAGTATCTAATACCCATGGTACTCAGGTGCTCCTCATGCTTGGGATGTGGAAGAGGTTTTGTCAACGGATCTGCTATGTTCAAATCTGTGTGCACCTTGCAAATCTTCACATCACCTCTCTCTATGATCACACGGATCAGGTGATATCGCTGAAGTATATGTTTGGATTTCTGGTGTGACCTTTGATCCTTGGCTTGCGCATCATCTGCCAAACGTTGCGCCTGGCCAACAGCTGTCTCAGATGCTCGCCGGACACAAACAAATCTATGAGAAGATGAAGAAGAGTTACACTCTAGATCCGCGGGTGAAAATACTGAAGATACTGAGACATACCAACGATCTAGAAGTCGAGATGCTCGCAAATATTGGGAAGCTACTACCAGAGACCATGGTTTTCCATCTCTAGCCACCGTAGCTCATCGTCCTTATGGGACAGGTCGGCGTCCTTGGTGTCTATGTGCTCTCTTATCTCGAGAGCCACATCCTACGTGGATACCTAGATTAATCTATATGCCAAGGTATGCAAGCCTTTTTTGTAGGAAAACTTACCATCGTCTTTCGTCTATGGTACTTGAATGACTTCAAGCGCTCGGCCATAGACACCAACCATCGCCGAGTGGGAGTACATCTAGAAGGTGGTGGCGTTGACCCGACCATAATGGGAGGAGTGAAGCGCTCCTCACCCAGCATAGTGGGCTCTGTTGTGGCCGCCCCCGTGGTCGATGGCAGATCCACGGACCTTTTTGGTGAAGAAGGTTGGGTTCCCGCCGCATCACCAGCCAATTATGGTCCGCCATCAGGTTACCCCAATGGTGCCATGTAGACCACAATGGCGGTGGTCGACACAGTGGCACCGGTCACCTCGATTGGTCTTGGGTTGGGTAATGGCGATCCTCTGACCCTGTCAAGAAGAAGATCTAGTGATGATCACGAAAAATATCCAAGAAGATTGACTACATCGACAAATGTCCTCACCACGCCGATCGCCGAAACACCGCCTTCATCATTCACGAGGTGTGTCCCACACCGGAAGCAAAGCCGGTTGGCAGAGAGCTAAGCGATGCGTTGACAGAGGCAGGGTGGAAACCAACGATGATGATGTCGTGGCCTCAGCCACTGCATGATCCCTCTCGGAGGCATCTGAGTCGGCAACTGGAGACGAAGGGATCTTCGAAGGCCCCTCATCCTGCTTCCGCTTCACCTTCAACTGGGAAGCGCTTTGAGTCATACAACGGTTGGGCGGAGTCATCGCCCGCTCCTTCGCCTTCTTCACCAAGGGGGGGGCAAGCCTCCTTGCTCTTCCTCTTCTTGTTGGGTGCACCGCCATCCGGCCCAGCGCACTTCTGCCTGACTGGAAAGGGTTTCTCTAGTAATGGAGACAGAGAGATGAAGGTGGCCTAACCCTGCACAAGCTCACATTCAAGACTTGCAGATTGATCATGAGTTTTGCCAAACCCTCGATGAAGAATGGGAGGAAACAACATTACCTCCGGTCGAGGAAAATCGAGGCAGAAAGGGCGGTAGCAGGTGGAACATTGGGCTTCAACCTTGCTATTGAAGACGCTTTGTGCCCTCGCCCCCACCTCCTCCAACGACAAGGCCTCAGTCGACTCCCTAGTTAGATCATAGGGCCCCGAGAACTCATACCTGGGGTAGAGCCGCTACTTCAATGGCGCAACAAGATGGAGCAAGAAGCTGATCACGACCTGGAAGCCTATGAGGTTCCTTTCTCAAAGACGGTGGATAAAGGCCATCAACTCGTCAACTTTCCCTTGTTCCTCGACCGGGCATCGGTCAGTCTAGGTGCTAGGTGCCAGCAGCACTCGGTCAATCTCTAGAGATAGGGATGGCTCGTGGTTGGCCACATAAAACCAACCCGAGTGCCACCCCTTGTCTGAAGAAGGAAGTCGGATAGAGATATACTCTGTCGCCTTCCCATCATGAAGCTGAAGCCCACATCCTCCGACCACTTTTCTCTAAATACATCGCAAGCAGAAGAAGTTAAGGAAAAGATTAAAATGGGGATCGATCCCCAAGAAAGACTCACACAACTCAATGAAGATGGCAAGGTGAAGAATGGAGTTGGGATTCAGATTGCAGACAGAGATGTCATAATAATGAAGAATACCACGAAGAAAAGGATGCGTCGGAAAACTGAATCCACGAAGAAAGGAGGAATAAAAGAACACGATCTCGTGGGTGCCTAGGGAAGGAAATGTCTCACCACTGGCCACTCGCCACAATGAGATGGCCTTCGGAGGGATCTCTCCCAGATCCTCTTGTGCCAGCACCGTGACTTCCCCTATGGTGGAGACGCAGAACTCTTCCAGGTGATCCACCGGCTTTCGAGGAGTGTTTGTCGCCATTGGAGTCCTGGAGACCATCACTAAAGGTTTCGGATTGAACAACTGTCGGACTTTGCGGTAGCAACTCACGCAGTTGTAGTGCCGAGAACTTTTGCGAGGCGCCAGGAGATCAGAAGAAGAACGAGAAATGACAGATGGATTACTACTTCAAAATGCACCGGGGAAGGTTACTTATAACTTTCCTCCCGGCGGTTCCCCATCCCGAAGCATCGCGATTGCCAAAGTGAGTGGTTCAGAAAAGCACTTATCGCCATCAATCGTTCTGGTGCGGTTCCTAGGGATCGCTCAGAGGGTCTAGAACCGTGCTCTAGAAGATGAAGCAAGAAAAAAGCAAGTGAAGTGACAATGCCAACTGCCGCCTCCCCTTGCGGTAACTTCCGCTAACAGGGAGGCCGCACAATTTCAAGATCAACTATGCCAATGGTAAACCCCCCAAAGAAGATGTTTTGAGATTGAAGCTCATTCTCTGAAGGAACTTCAGCCTCTGGGGTTGCACTCGGTAGGTACACCTGGGTGGTGCACCGATTGAAGACATGACTACATCAAAGTTAGTTGGAGCTCTTCCCACCCGCTCCGAGCATGACTCATGCAAAAAAGAGCTCGGGAGCTGCTGTCGGGGATATGATCTAGGGTACCCCACCAAGTAGTTTAGCTCAGATCACCGATTGCTAGCTAGGCCAGACCATGAAGGACTTCCCGACCGCCAAGCCTCCCACTCAGGATCGGATGCGTCTGAGTGGTGGGACACCAACGGTCGGCCTAAGGCCATCTGTCCAACGGTTATCTCCAATAAACACCAATGCCTCAATACAGTCATTAGCGCCAATAAAAGGATTAGGGGAGGCCCTAAGAGGGGCATCAGATAGATACAAGACAACAAAATGGCAGACATTGAGAGAACTCATATCGTTAAACACCCCCCCATTCATTCATACACACACAGGAGTAGGGTTGTTATCCTCCGGGAGGCCCAAATCTGTCTAAAATTCTCTCGTGTCCATCTCCTCATTGTTTTTACTCCTTTCTTGCCCCTTTCGACCGGGGTAACTATTGAATCCATAGCCGCGACTCCTCCTTTCTTCCTACACCAATCACACTATGGGTAACCCCTGTAGGCTTGCCATTCCCACGCAACGACAAGTATCCTTTGGTTTCCCTAGGATACCCCACAAAGAAGCACTTGTCAGATTTAGGAGATAGCTTGTTAGACGTCAAACGTTTGACATACGCCTCACAATCTCAAATCTTTAGAAAATACAAACTGGGATGCCTCCTATACCACATCTCATGTGGTGTCTTCTCTACTGACTTAGATGGAACTATATTTATCGTGAAAGCGGCAGTTTCTAGAGCGACTCCCAAAAGCATAATGGAAGATCAGCATGACTCATCATAGTCCAAACCATGTCCAACAAGGTGCGGTTTCTCCACTCGGACACTACATTCCACTAGGGTGTGCCTGGTGGATTCAGATATGGAAAAATTCCACACTTCTTCAGATGATCACTAAACTCATGGCTCAAATATTCACCTCCACAATCAGATCATAGAAATTTAATTGTCTTGCCCATACGATTTTGTACTTCATTTTGGAACTCCTTGAACTTTTCAAAGGACTCCCACCTATGCCTCATCAAGTAGACATAACCATATCTACTAAAGACATCGGTAAAAGTGATGAAGTACTAAAAACCACCTCTAGCAAGATGGCTCTATGTCATATGATTCAAAATCAAATGACTCCAAAAGTTCAACACTATAGAGCTTTTGCACACGCTTCTCGTTTATATGACCTAAACGACAATGCCAGACATAGGTAGGATTCAAATCATCGAGTCGTTGTTTCTTTGTACTAATGTTATAAACATGTGCATCCTTAATACTTAGAATGTATAATCCATTCACCGATGGACAAACACCATAGAGCATACCATTTGAGAATATCGAACAACATTTGTTCTTTATCATGAACTCATAACCTTCTTCCTCCAAACATGAAGAAGAGATAATGTTTCTGCCCAATGCTTTAACATAATAACAATTATTCAATTCCAGAACTAATCCTGAGGGTAGTGACAAAGAATAAATGACAACAGCCAATGCTACAACATTTGCACCATTGTCGACGTGAATATCTAGTTCACCTAATGCACATTTTCTTGACCTACTCAGTCCTTGCAATGATTTGCATGTATGAATCATCGACACGATATCAAATACCCATGAATCATTTGGACGAGTAGTAAGATTAATTTCAATAACATTTATACTTAAAGTAGAAGCGAAAGTCCTACTTCTGTTGTTACAAATTTCTTCACGGTATAATTTGCAATTCCTGAACCACTGACCAATTTTGCAGGCAAACAAGGACACTAAGGTACCATACCTCTTAGCCCAAGCTTGGCTCTCAAAATGCCTTGGTGTCCCATAATCATATTATGGAAATTCTTGTTCTCATCTTGCTTCCAAAGCTTATAGGACAAACACGCAGGTATGTGATAGCTTACATTAAGTGACTCATTCAAGTGCTTCTTAGAAGCCCTCTAGTCAACTAGTTCCTCATGATGGGACTCCTGTAGAACATTTTTCTTTTCCTTTCGCTTGAGAACATTTCTCAAGTTTCTAAATCAGTCAATAAAATTGTTCAAAAAATAATTGATTGCAAACTAAAGAGTAAAGTGTTCTTAAAAGTTGGTGCCATAATCTACAAAGATTAAATGTAAGGTTAAGCACTGTGCAATGTTTACCTTCTATCCAATAAAAGATATTCCACTATTTAAAAATAGTAACTTTCCCCTCTAATGACTAACAGTGGCTCAAGATCCATATTTAATTTAACTCTGAGTGAGATTTAGCATCACTGCTAGAAGCTAGTCTACATAGGTAAGCAATACTTTGCTAATCACATCATATGTGATTGTTGTCGTTGAAGAAGCATCCAATGCTAGACACCCAACTATATGCCCCAAGGCCCAAAACCATTTTGATAGCCCCGTTAAGTAAAGGAACAGTGCCCAAGAAAATTCCGGTTCGATTGAAAGTTCCTATTTTGAATCAGAAGTTCTCATTATTTTCTGATTTGGAAATAGAGAGCTCAAATCGGAAGTTCCAATAATTTATTGTTTACTAAACAGAGAGATCAAATCAGAAGTTCCAATATGGTATCGGAAATTCTGATATTTTCTAATTTAGAGATAGAGAGTTGAAACTAGAAGTTCCAATGCGTATCAGGAAAAAATGCACTGATCGGAAGTTTCGATGATTCCTAGAATTGAGAACCAAGAGCCCTGGTCGGAAGTTCCGATATGTTGATCAGAAGTTCTGAGGTGGGCGTAATAGATTGGATTTGTTGGGTCTGAAATTGTTTGAGGCCAGGGATCTCACCTCTATATAAAGAGAGGAAGAGGAGCTCTTGATCATAAAAAGTTATTCATAGTTTAGATCAGATCTAAACTGAGGCCACCAAGAACTACTCCTCTCCCTTTCTTGATCTCAAGAGTTGAGATTGAGTATTCTCCCATTTCTCACGAGCGGTGCTAGCACGCTGGCGTGGGAATGATCTCATCCCTATACGTGTGGACTCCGTGGAGGCATTGCTCGATAGCGACGCTCATTGTCTTCTTCGTATGTAGACCGTCATCTTCACCGATTGGATCGACGGGGAATGAGTGGAGCAAGGCAAGGATAAACGAGGATACACTTCCCCAACATCTTCTTCTGCAGCACCTAAAATGTCTTGTGCTAGAAGGTACTGATTCATTATCCCTCATGAGCATGCTTCTTGGGCTTTGGGGCAAATTCTTTGAAATTGCCGGCTGGCGTAGCTTTCCCATTCCACAATAGTGGTGATACATGGTGGAAAAATAGATTAGATCTATTTTCTGTCCATAGAAAATAAGAAGTTTCGATGCCAGATCAGAAGTTCCGATGTTTGTCGGATCGGAAGTTCAAATGTTTGTCGGATCGGAAGTTCCGATATTGAATATAGAGAGCAATTTTGCTATCAGGAGTTCCGATATTGATCAGAAGTTCCGATATTGGATCAGAAGCTCCGATGTCGGTTTTGTAATCGATACAAAGAGCAATATTGCAGTCGGAAGTTCCGATCCAGTTCAGTCACTTCTAGATTCTTGGTCTAACTTTATTTTGCAGATAATGTTGTGACTAGTATGGCTTTGATAAATGTGATGTATGAGATGCATGCAATAAATGTAAATTAAATATGGCCTGGGTCTCATGATTATTTACAGCCAAAGCTTGTGTACATTTGTGACCTGCATGTCGAGTATTTATCCTTCGGCTCATGTAACTAGTATAGGTGCTATACTGATAGACTAGTATAATTCCTAGAGGCTGGAAGCACACACTCAATGACAAGAGCCATGGAGATGGAGATCACCATGTGAAGAAGCCCATGCTATGTCACAGTTAATATGATTGCCTATGATGCTTTCTTATGTTCATGTTATACTATTCCTGCATGTTTCATGCGTGCTAGGGACGTCATAATGCTAGAATAGTTTTCCTTCAGAAAACTAAGTATTGATGCTCTTTCCAATAGTTGCACCCACCAAGAATCTCGATCATCGATAGTGGGTCTGTCAAAGCAGGGTGCTATCTTTAATCTTAACCAGTTGGGGTGGAAGTCGGACTTCCATGTGCATAGTATTGTTTTTCTTAACGGGGCTATCAAAACGGTTTTGGGCCATGGGGCATAGAGTTGGGCGTTGAGCATTGGATGCTTCTCCAATGACAAGAGTCACATACGATGTGATTATCAAAGTGTTGCTTACCTATGTCACCTAGCTTCTAGTAGTGATGCGAAAGCTCACTAGGAGTTAGAATGAATATAGATCATGCACCACTATTAGTCATTTGAGGGAAAGTGACTATTTTTAAATAGTGGAACATCTTTTATTGAATAGAAGATAAACATTGCATAGTGTTGAACCTTGCGTTTAATCTTTTGTAGATCTTGGCACCAACTACTACTATTAAGAGAACTTTAGTTTTTAATTTTTGATTTATTCTTAAACGAGAGAAATTGTTTGGAACAAATTTTATGGATTGGTACAGAAACTTGAGAATTGTTCTTAAGCAAGACAAAAAGGATTATGTTCTAGAGGAACCTCGCCTCAATGAGCTAGGAGAGGATGCTTCTGTAGCAGACAAGCATGCTTATGAGAAGCATGCTTGTGATTCTTTGGACATCAGCTGTCTGATGCTTGCCTGTATGTCCTATGATTTTCAGAAACAATATGAGGAATGAGATTCTTACGATACGATCATAGGCCTCAAGGGCATGTTTCAGAACTAGGTGTTGGGGGAAATTACTCCATTTCCAGGGCTTAAAGATTAATCCTTCAAAGGCTGAGGAGGACTCCGAAGCTAGTGAACTGTTGTTCAAAGCATGTGTCGCCACGCTGAAGGGTGCAACGGTGCGAAGCCCTAGAGAACCCTCCGAAGGGAAGATGGAGGCCTCGAAGCCGAAGGACATGATTGATTGGATGTCCAGCTTATCCATCTACCTTGCAGTACTTTACCGTGTATAACCTTATTTATAGTATCGAATAGTTTCCACTATGTCGGTTGTAATCTAGGGGTAAATAGGTCTTTTCCTTATGCTTTTTCCCCTATAAATACCCCCTTTGTACCTTGTAAAAGAGGGATCCAAAACAAGTTATTCATTTACACTTATTCGGACCACTTGAGCTATTATCCATTTCGGAGGCTCAAAGTAGTCCTAAAACACAAACTCCTTGTTTGTCCGTTCTTGATTTCAGAGAACCTATTGGCGTAACATTTGCGCCAACAGTTGGCGCCGTCCGTGGGGAACCAAGTTCTAAAAGCTTGTTCTCTGCTGCTGACTGCACTTCGAAGAGTACTTACGGAGGGAGCCTCAGAGTCTCAGGATTCCGCGCACCCTTCAGTTAAGGGCTTCTTAGTGCAGCCCGAAGGCCTTCTCTCGACCACTCGAGTCGTTCGAAGTCCTCCATCTCCAAGACCTCTTCGTGGCTAGCTATGCCTCCGAAGCGAAGTCAGGCTTCGGGTCCCCTCCGATGGTCCCCTCGGACCACAGGAGCCAGACCCTCGACTAATCCGGCGATTCCCGCCGAGACTACTTGGCGTCGAGCGCCCCGGGGCCCTCTGGCTCCTCCTACGGTGCTTCAGACCGACTACGCAGCTAGCCGAGACCCAGAAGTGCCCTCCGACGAAGGCGAAGGCCCTCCCGAAACCGAGGCTACGCAGCTAGCCAGGCTTCAGGAGGAGGTATCCAGGTGGAGGCAAGAGGCCTCCGATCGCCTCCGCACTCAAGCTTCCACCGAAACTCCAGGAGGGCCTCAAGACAGTGGTACCCACAATCCCCCAGAAGTTATCCAAGTCCCGGAGGAAGCCGAGAATGCATCTTTCGATAACGAGTCTCCATTACACTCGGATTTGCAGAGAGTGCCTTTCGACCCCAGATTCAAGGCCTCAAAACTGCACAAGTACTCCGAGGGGTCGGACCCCGGAGAGTTCGCCCGCTCTTACGCCCTGGCAATAGAAGCGAGTGGAGGGGTGCGAAGCACTATGGCAAAATGCTTCCCCCTCGCCCTCGAAGGCGTGGCACTCCGCTGGTTCTGGTCCCTAAAGCCAGGATCAATCAGTTCCTGGGAGCAGCTTAAGAAGAAATTTGTGAGCAACTTCCAAGGCACCTTCGTGGCCCCAATGTCGACAGGATGTTTGTTCTAGGTAAAGCAGCGGGTGGGAGAAACCCTCCGGGAGTACTTCACGTGCTTCGCCCACACCAAGTCACAGATCAAGGGCCTGTCTACCTCTTCGGTAGTTGATGCTGCCCGCGAAGGGGTGCTGAACCCCGACCTCCTCAACAAACTCCATCGAAAGCCGGTGACGTCTGTGGCGCAGCTCATGGCATACTTCGAACAGTATGCCAAGGCGGAGGAAGGCTGTCTTCGGCGAGCTGAAGCACCATTGCCCACCCTCCGAGAAGTCAAAAGGGAGCCCGAAGCCTCCGTTCCTCTGCAACCTCCACAAGACAACCGCTTCAACGAGTACAAGCGGGGGAAGAAGCATTTCCGTTCGGAGGTGCTAAACATTGCACCTTCAGCTCCGAAGGCACCTACCAATTTCCAGCAGGCGAAGAATTTCAAGGCCGGGCCACCGAAGCGTCAAGAAAGGATGCTGGGCAGGCGCCAGAGTTTTTTCTGTTGCGTACATGGCGACAATAGAAGCCATCACACGAAGGATTGTAAGGCAGTGTTGGCCCTTCGGGGCGACTACCTTGAGCGAAGTACCGGGCGGGGTACTTTGGATCGGGCCCGACCATCGGCACGCTCGGAGCCTGTACAAGCTGTGGCCTGAGCCGGTGCCCTCAAAGCCCCCATGCGGCTGCCGGTGGCCAGTAATATGCCACCACCAAAGCAGGAAGACCCGTAGGACCGCAGTAAGAGAGTGGTCCTGCCCATCTCCGGAGGGGGGACCCTCGGAAGCATGTCCAAGAGGCAGCGGCGCGAATACGTCCACGAGGTCGGACACATTGGGACCTCGAGCTCCGCCGAAGGGATGCCAGAGTGGTCCCGCGTGCCCATCTCGTTTACATCCAGTGATGCTGCGGGGGTGAAGTTCCCCCATGCTGACCCATTGGTCATTTCTGCTGATATAGCAGGAGTGGAGGTCCGAAGGATCCTGGTAGATGGTGGGAGCTCTGCGGACATACTCTTCGTCCAGGCCTTCGATCAGATGTGCATACCTTGGAAGCATCTACTTCCAGTTGCCCGGCCACTTCAAGGGTTCTCAGGACCGCCTCTCGATGCCCTCGGCCAAATAGGCCTCGAGGTTGCCTTCGGAGAGGGGCCTTTGGCCCGAGTAGAAGAGGTGATCTTCGATGTGGTTGACGCCCCATACGCTTACAATGCTATCTTCGGGCGAGGGATGTTGAACCAGTTCGGGGCTATAGCACACCATAATTACCTTTGTCTCAAAATGCCCACGCAAGGTGGAGTGCTTACTATTTCAGGAGACCAAGCTGTAGCCAGGAGGACGGAGTATGGCCATGGGCAGCCATTGGACCCCCGGCAAGTGCATAATGTGGTGGAAAGCGTCGAAGCGCCAGAGGCCTCGAACCCTCCGAAGGGGTCCTCGCTCAAGCCAAGCCCGGAGGGCGATGTCGAGACAAGAATAATTGCGGAAGATGGCAAAGAGTACCCCGTGCAGTTTGGCAAAGGGCTATCTCCGGGAATAGCTGCCTCGTTATAAGAAGTCGTCAGGAAAAATCTGGACATATTTGCTTGGACTAACGAAGACATCACCGGGGTTGATCGAAGCATCATCGAGCATAGTCTGCTCGTCAACCCGAAGGCCAAGCCAGTGCGCCAGGGGTTCCGCAAGCTGTCAGCAGAAAGAGCAAGCCTCGCCAAGACCGAAGTAGAAAAATTGTTAAGGGCTGGCATCATCAGGGAGGTAGCCCATACCGAGTGGTTGGCTAACCCTGTTTTTGTAAGGAAGAAGGACTCGAACAAATGGCGCATGTGTATTGACTTCACTTCATTAAATAAAGCATGCCCGCGAGACCCCTACCCGATGCCCCGAATAGATCAGCTGGTAGATTCCACAGCCGGCTCCGAATTGCTAAGTTTCGTCGACGCTTACTCCGGATATCATCAAGTATGGCTGAAACGCGAAGACGAAGCCAAGACAAGCTTCATAACTCCTTCCGGAGTATTTTGTTATGTAAGAATGCCTTTTGGGCTGCGGAATGCCGGAGCCACCTTTTCTCGTTTAATAGCTAAGGCTCTAGGTCATCAAATAGGCCGGAATGTCGAAGCCTATATGGATGATATTGTAATAAAAAGTGCTCAAAAGCACCATCATAGCCTAGATCTAGCTGAAACATTTGAGAGCCTCCGATCTAGATGAAACATTTTGAGAGCCTCCGAGCATGTGGGGGAAACTAATAGGGTACTTAGTTTCGAGCAGGGGAATCGAAGCTAGCCCAATGCAGATAATTGCGCTGCAAAGGATGGCTCCACCGGAGAATTTGAAGCAAGTTCAGAAGCTAGCAGGAAGGCTCGCAGCTCTCAGCAGGTTCCTGGCCAGGTCAGCAGAGTGGAGCCTCCCAATTTTCAAAGCACTAAAGGGGTCCAAAAGCTTTCAGTGGACATCGGAGTGCTAGAAGAGCTTCGATGATATAAAGGCATACCTTGGAAGATTATCAATTTTAACTGTTCCCCTCCCAGAAGAAACACTGCTCCTTTATCTTGCAGCAACAAATTCAGCGGTGAGCGCAGTATTGGTCCGGGAAGTTGAGCTTAAAGAAAAGCTAGTCCAGAACCCAGTATATTTTGTGTCGGAGGCATTATCCGGAGCTAAAGTCAGATACTCCGAGCTCGAGAAGTTTGCTTATGCCCTAGTAATGGCCTCGCGAAAGCTAAGGCATTATTTCTTGGCGCATAACCTGATCGTCCCTACATCGTATCCTCTTGGAGATATGCTCCGAAACAAAGATTCTACAGGCAGAATTGGAAAATGGGCGGTCGAGCTGGCACCCTTCGGAATCTCCTTCACGGCAAGAACAGCTATTAAATCTCAAATAATAGCCGATTTCGTAGCAGAGTGGACTCCATCTGCTATCTGGGCCCCGGAAGAACCCTCCGAAGGCTTTTGGACAATATTTTCTGACGGAGCGTATCAAGCATCAGGTGCCGGAGCAGGGGTCGTTATCATATCACCATCAGGACATAAGGCCATGTATTCTGCAAGGCTCAACTTCAGAACCACTAATAACATTGCCGAGTATGAAGGAATCTTGCTAGGCCTCCGAAAGGCTAAAGCGCTCGGAGCTGCAAGAATAGTGATCAAGACAGATTCCCAAGTCATCGCGGGGCATATTCATAAAAGTTTTCAAGCAAAAAATCCACATCTCGCACAGTACCTTGAAGAAATCCGCAAGGTCGAAGCAGCATTCAAAGGATTTACAGTTCGAAGTATCCCTCGGGTAGAGAATCAACTTGCCGATATTCTTGCAAAGGCTGCAGCAGGGGCGGTGGACCTCCCGGAGGGTGCTTTCTACGAAGAACTAGAGCAACCAGCGGCTGATCAAATACCCTCTTCGGAGGTAATGTGCATTACAGCTACAGATTGGCGGGCTCCGATAATAAGCGTGTTGCAAAGTAGCATGGAATCTCCCGAAGGCCCAGAAGCCCGAAGGTTGCAAGCAAGAGCTCGAAATTACAAGCTTATTGATGAAGTGCTATACAAGGCCGGAGTGTGTTCACCCTTACTTTGATGCATCTCACAACCCGAAGGTCAAGACATACTTCGAGACATCCACGAAGGCTTATGCGGAGGTCATTTAGCCCCTCGAGCGCTAGTAGGAAAGACGCTTCGGCAAGGGTTTTATTGGCCAACTATAGTAAGAGATGCAGAAGAACTAGTTCGAACATGCCAAGGCTGCCAGTGGATGGGCAGACGGAGCCATCGCCCGCCAACTCAGCTTCAAGTTATTGCCCCAGTATGGCCAATGGCTAGATGGGGCATGGACCTCATAGGCCATTTCCCAGTGGAAAAAGGCGGCTTGAAATTTGCGGTGGTGGCAATCGAATATTTCTCAAAATGGGTTGAAGCGGAGCCACTAACAGCTATCACCTCGAAGAACGTGCAAAGATTCTTCTGGCAGAATATCATATGCAGGTTCAGAGTTCCAAGAGAACTGACGGTAGATAATGGAACCCAGTTCGAAGCTGACGCCTTCCAAACATTTTGTGAAGAACTGGGCATTAAGTTGTGCTTCGCAGCGGTACGACATCCACAGTCCAACGGAGCCGTTGAGCGAGCCAACGGGAACATCCTTTCCGGGCTAAATCGCTGAATTGTTGGATTGGCCAAGGGGTTGTGGGTCGAAGAGCTCCCCAAAATCTTATGGTCCATTCGAACCACTCAAACCAGGTCAACGGGGTTCACACCATTTAGATTGCTCTTCGGAGATGAGGCCATGACTCCTACAGAGCTCAGAGGAGGATCACTTCGCGTAGTACAACCTGGGGACGAAGATGACCGGAGCACTTCGCTGGATTTGTCAGAAGAAACAAGGCTTCGAGCTGTCGCCAACCTGACTAAATACCAGAACCACACCAAGACATGGTATGACCCGAAGGTAAAGCTAAACGAGTTAAAGCCTGGTCATCTAGTGCTGCGAAGTGTAATAGCTCCGGGGAAGCTAGGAAACAAATGGGAAGGACCATATGTTATCTTACGCTCAGGACGCCCCGGATCGTTTAAATTAGCTAATTTAGAAGGAGAAGAGTTGAAGCATGCATGGCATGCGGAGCACCTTAAGCGTTATTTTGCTTAAGGGCCCCTTGTAATCACTTGTAAAAACTCGCCTTTCTATGAATAAATATAAGGGTCGAATTTTGTTTGCTCTTCGAATATCCCTTACTCCTGATGGACGCATTAGGAGGACAGAGATGGTTGTAGAGCTAAGCATTTTTCTCAAGACCCAGGCAGCTGCCTTCGAACCATTGGTTCAAAGGCTCCGCTTGCCAACCTACGGATTCCAGGCTCCGGCTTGTTAGGATCCGTAGAAGAGTCTAAGGACTTTAAAGAAAAACAGACTTTCGGCCTCCGGGTGTGAAGTATCTGTAAAAGAGCCGAAGGTGGCCAACCTACGGATTCCAGGCTCCGGTTTGTTAGGATCCGTAGAAGAGTCTAAGGACTTTAAAGAAAAACAGACTTTCGGCCTCCGGGTGCGAAGTATCTGTAAAAGAGCCGAAGGTGGCCAACCTACGGATTCCAGGCTCCGGCTTGTTAGGATCCGTAGAAGAGTCTAAGGACTTTAAAGAAAAACAGACTTTCAGCCTCCGGGTGCGAAGTGTTTGTAAAAGAGCCGAAGGTGGCCACCCTGTGGATTCCAGGCTCCGGCTTGTTAGGATCCGTACAAAAGTCTAAAGACTTTAAAACGCGAACAAATTTTTAGTCTTCGGAAGCGAACTAAAAATACAAATGATAAGTACAAATTCGAAGCATGCGGTTGTTCGGAGATTCATTGTGCCTAGCGAACCCTTCTCTATAGTAAAGGCTCCGCCACCCACAAGGGGGTCGGAGGATAGGAGTCACACAGCATACTTTCGAAGAATTCCACATTAAAACATTATACTTTTACATCAAGAGAAATTTGTGTCTAAGCCTAGGTAAAATCGGAGACCCTTTCGGCCCCTAGAGCTACCTCTACAGCTACTTTGGCCTTCAGAGCTCGAAGCCGCCGAAATTACCCTTTTAGTTCGGGTGCTTCTCTTCTTCTTCGAGGCTCGTAGTTTCTTCTGCTCCTCTTGAAGCTTGGCCCATGTCAGGAGCCTTTCGGAGTCAGCCTCCGCAGGGTCTTCGGCCCGGTACTCCGAGTCGGACCAGTCAATAGGATCGAAAGACGAAGATCCCTCCGCCTTCTCTTCCTCTTTAATATAAGCTAAGACATCCCGACAAACTTCAAAGGTGATCTCCCCTCCGTCTCCACGAGGAACAGAAAAACGGGAGCGACGGTAAGGCCTCAAACCCTCGAGGTTTGCCCACTCCTTTCGGAGTTCGTCGGTAGTTTCCAAAAGTTCGAAGTCAGGGCTCGAAGGGCATGACAAAACCTAAAAAAGAGCAGAACACCCAAGACAAGTTCTTGTTTATAACTTTTTCATTAATAAAGAGGCTTTACAAAGGCTTCATGTGCATAACCCTAAGTGGCTAGACCTATGGGTCGGTTGGTGGAGCAGGAATTGAAGGGGCTGGCGAAGCAGGAAGTTGTGGCTTTGTATGCGCTTGCTTTTGCCGATGGGCCTCATCAATCCAAGCTTTAGCTGCGGCTTTGTGATCTGTCTTCTAGTTCGACCGGAAGGCCTCCCAGGCCGAAGCCACCTCCGAAGATGGCCACAGCAAGTCGTCATCTGCGAAGCCTCCAAGAGACGAACCCCCAACTGAACCGAGGGGGATACGAAGAGATTTGAGGTGACGAAGAACCCCAATGCCGGCACACTGTCCGGAGATCTCTCCGTACCGAATGCCAGAATTCTTCATCAGCGACGAAGCAACTTGGATCCTCGTCAGCTTTCGGTCAGGGGGCTCGCGGGTCGCAGCGGAGGACGAAGGGCACATGGTGCCGAAGTACTCCAACGTACCTTGAAGAGCTTCCAAGGTACGGTCCGCAATACTGGAATTCTTCTTCTCCGCTGTTTCCAGCCCTGCAGCAGTCGCAGACACTTCGGCCACCCGGAGCATTAAAGAGCTCTTATGAGCCATCGCCTGGCCAAGAGCCCCCTGAAGCTCCACCAACTGCGCACTCGAAGTAGCAGCCTCCTGGCGGAGCCTTTCAACTTCCGCTCGAAGGACGACGCGCTCGGCCTCGACCTCTTGGGCAGACGAGCGAAGGGCGTCGCTGTATTGTCGCGCTGCCCGGAGGGCTTCGTCAGACGCCGCCCTAGCCCTCCGTTCCTCGAGGATCTCTTCCTCCAGCCGAAGGGATCTCCCGGTGGAGTCATTAAGGGCCATCTGGAGGGTGGTAACCTTCCGTTTAAGTCGATTAACTTCGACCTCATTGGAAGTCACTGCCGCTCTAGCAAGGACAAATTGCTGCAAAAAGAACAAAGTAAGTACCGAAGTATTTATGATCATTAATACGAAGTAGCTATGGTGTCTTTTCATACCTGAAGGGCAGCCCTTTCGAGGGCTGTGTTGAGTCCCGAAGCCCTGGCCTCGCTCAAAACGGAGACCAAGTCCGAATTGGCGATGTCCTGGCTTCTCTCGGCCAGGGGCTCCATAAGTTTCCGGAGGCCGCTCCGGTGGTCCAAGAACGGAGCCAGCAAAGGAAGCCAAGTCAGAGCTTGAACATCATCCGCTGCGGCCTCGTCCTCCGAATTACCGACGGAAGTCGCGGCCTGGCCAGGAAGAAGGCCGAGGCTAGAAATACTCTTGCCCCTCCCCGGTACGAAGGAGGGTGAAGCAGGAGTACTCTGACCGTCGATAGCTACCCCTTTGACCAGAACCGCAGCGGCAGAGGCAACCTCGATGGTCGAGGCTGCCACTGCAGGAGTGACCTCCGTCGCCAACTCCGTCCCGACGAGTGCACCTTTCGCCCCGGCGGACGCATCCTCCACCATCAAGCTCGGAGCGTCCAAAGGCACAGGAGGGTTCGCTTGGGCCGCAGCCTCCGAAGGTGCAGGAGCGTCGGATAACACCGAGGCATGGACACCCATAGAGGTACCTACTTCAATAACAAAATTAATAAACATGCTTTCAGAAATAGTGTGCAGATATTGATCAAAAAAGAGAGGGGAGCTTCGGAAAGTACCTCCGGGAACCTCGTGGGGAAGGATCGCCGGATCCTCCAGGACCTCGTACATCTTAAGGATGTCGGCGAAGTCATCCCCTGAGGCCCCGCCCCCAACATTTCCTGCCGGAGCCACGATCTCCGCCGTAACCACCTCTGGTGCAGGCAAGTTGGGAGTGGCGGGGTCTGACTCCACTTGCACGATGACCGGCGCGGGAGGGATCGTCGGAGTTACGCTCGCTACCTCCCTAACGGAGGTGCTAGGGGGGACTTCCCCTATATCTTCGTCGTCCAGGAGGTAGGCTTCGAATGCCGCCGCTGTGTGGGCGTCGGAGTCCTCTACCTCTTCGGAGGCTGAGCTCTGATCACCCGGTGATGAAGCAGACGAAGCAGGCGTCAACTGCGAAGGGGGCTTCACCACTTTCTTCTTCCTCGCCGGCTGCTTGTCGGTCTTCTTGGATGGTTCGGCGGTGGCTTTCCTTTTACGAACAACCGCCCCGGTCGGGGCGAAGTCGGGAAGATTTGGGGGCTCCATTCCGAGAGCTCTCTCCACACTCTGTTGGATCGCTCCCAGCTCCCCACCAACTCTAACCTTCTTTGCCTCTCGGCCACCGAAGGGGCCCCGAGAACCCGTTCGGTGGCCCGAACTATATCCTCCGGAGCCAATGCCAGAGGCGCCGCTGAAAGAAAAAGGTATGGGAGTATGAATATAATTGATTTCTTCATCTAACATGATGCTGCAGGGAGTAAGTTTACCTAAGTTTCGGAGGTCCCCCTCCGAGGCTTGGGGGAATACGATCGGCCAGTTGGCTCCGAGGGGAGGGATCCGAAGGGCGATGAACTCCTCGGCCAGGTCGCGCATGCTCATGCGACGAGCCACCGAAGTGAGCAGCCCTAGCCTCGTCGAGAGCAGGCTGGGGTTCGGAGAGATGTCTGCGTCCTTCCGGAACCAGATCTCCTGGAGAGGACTAGCGAGGGGGGAGTCCTCTCCGACTTCGGCGTAAAACCACCGAAGTATCCAGTTTGTGTACCACCTGTCGTTTATAGCTTTTGCAGGGAAGTGGAGGGCATGCTCCCTCCGTAGTTGGAAATTGACGCTGCCAAAGGCTATCATCACCTTGGAATCCCCAGGGCCATCTTGTGGCTTCGGTTGGCATATGGCTTCGTGGGTCGTGGCGAAGATCTCGGAGCATCCTTCGCATCCCTCTGCCCGGAGCGCCCATTCGAAGATGGCTAAGCGGGCGATGGCGTTGGGGGACAGTTGAGGCAGAGTTATGTGGAACAAGTCCAATACCTCTGCCAGGAAATCCACGGCTGGCAGTCCCAGGCCTGCTTCGAAGAATGCTTCGAAGACCACCACTTCCCCGGTTCGCGGCCTTGGAGTTGATTCCGTCCCGGGGACTCGAGTCCTCAGTCCAGCGCCCAGCTTTCCGTCCACTGCTTCTTCAATGGACTCGGCGGTGCTCACGGATTGGCCGATGATGAAGCTCAGGGCAATCTTCTTCTTGGAGGGCGGACGGAGCGCCCGAGGATTCTTGGGCCAAGCTCCGCTCGGGGTCCCCGCCATTGCCGCTGCTGCCGATGCAGCCCACGCCTGCCTCTGCGCTAGGGTGTTGGCCGCTGCCGGAGTGGTGTGGCTAGTTCTCGCCATCGCGCTTGGGTGCTCAAGAGTTTGGAAGATTGGGGGAAAGGTGAATCGCCGGTGATGGATGCGGTAAAAAATCTCGGTTAACCCCTGTCTTTTCCTTTTATAACCGCGTATCCAGTGCTACTCTTCGATTGGTTTCACACTGCAGGTTCGGGTTCTGTCACCGACAAGTGGGTCCGATAAATGGAACGGCGTACAACCGCTGCAAAAATCGACCGTTACCTTTTTTACAAAGTGTAACGGCTACTTGCGCTGTAACGGCTACATCTAATGGTGCCCCACGACGTTCGCACTCCGAGACCGTTCCCTTCCCAACGGGCGTTCCCACGGCATCAAGAACTCGAAGGGGGAGGTTCGAACGTGTTGGGCTCGAAGTCTTCGGATAAGTCGCCGCATGCCCAAATCCTCTTTAAGCCTCAGAAAATAGAAATGTTCCTTCCGTATACTGCCTTCTTTCTAAACAGGTTAACTACAGAGAGGCGTATTCGAGGGGCTACTGTTGGGGGAAATTACTCCATTTCCGGGGCTTAAAGATTAATCCTTCAAAGGCTGAGGAGGACTCCGAAGCTAGTGAACTGTTGTTCGAAGCATGCGTCGCCACGCCGAAGGGTGCAACGGTGCGAAGCCCTGGAGAACCCTCCGAAGGGAAGATGGAGGCCTCGAAGCCGAAGGACATGATTGATTGGATGTCCAGCTTATCCATCTACCTTGCAGTACTTTACCGTGTATAACCTTGTTTATAGTACCGAATAGTTTCCACTATGTCGGTTGTAATCTAGGGGTAAATAGGTCTTTTCCTTTTGCTTTTTCCCCTATAAATACCCCCCTTTGTACCTTGTAAAAGAGGGATCCAAAACAAGTTATTCATTTACACTTATTCGGACCACTTGAGCTATTATCCATTTCGGAGGCTCAAAGTAGTCCTAAAACACAAACTCCCTGTTTGTCCGTTCTTGATTTCAGAGAACCTGTTGGCGTAACATTTGCGCCAACACTAGGCATGGGCCGAGAGATACAATGTGTCTAAAGCCTTGTTTGGGAGTAGGCTGGCTGAAGGGACCCCAGTGAATCCTCATGTGATCAAGATAACTGGTTACATTAAGACTCTAGGGAGACTGGGTTCGCCACTAGATCCATACTTGGCTATTGATATGATTCTCTCGTCGCTCCCACTGAGATTTGAGCTGTTCATTATGAATTACAACATGGTTGGACTAGTGAAGACACTAGTTGAGTTGCATGAGACGCTCAAAATTGCTGAGGAGAGTATTAGGAAATCTCCAAGTCATGTGATGATGGTTCAGAAGGAGAGCAAAAAGAGGAAGAGGAAGGGCAAGGCTAAGACTAAAGATTCGATTGTGGAAATCTCCAAAATGTAGTACAAAATCATATGGGCAAAAAAATTAAATTTCTACGATCTAATCATGGAGGTGAATATTTGAGCCATGAGTTTAGTGATCATATGAAGCAATATGGAATTGTTCCACAACTGAATCCACCTGACATGCCCTAGTGGAATGGAGTGTCCGAGCAGAGAAACTAAACCTTACTTGACATGGTTCGGTCGATGATGAGTCATACTAATCTTCCATTATCCTTTTGGTGAGTCACTCTAGAAACTACCGCTTTCATGATAAAAAGAGTTCCATCTAGGTCAGCGGAGAAGATGCCATATGAGATGTGGTCTGGGAGGCATCCCAGTTTGTCATTTCTAAAGATTTAGGGTTGTGAGGTGTATGTCAAACGTTTAACATATGACAAGCTCACTTTTTAATCTATCAAGTGCTTCTTTGTGGGGTATCCTAGGGAAACCAAAGGATACTATTTCTATAATAGAGAAGTGGGCAAAGTGTTTATCACTCGGAATGGTGTATTACATGAGAAAGATTTTCTCTCAAAAGGGGTTAGTGGGAGAACAGTGCATCTCAAAGAGGTTCGAGAGCCACTGAAGGTGTTCCAGATCCCACTGAACCACAACAGGATATGCAAGGTGTTGTAGAGCCCGTTGTAGAGACACCAGCCACACGAAGGTGCGGGAGGGTGAGTCATGTGCCAGAGCGGTTCATGTTTTTGACCACTTGGTAGCATGATGTGTTGTTGTTGGACAACGATGAGTCCAAGACCTATGCGGAAGCAGTGATGGGACCAGACACTGAGAAATGGCTTGGAGACATTAGATCTGAATTGGAGTCCATGCGAGAAAACCAAGTTTGGAACTTGGTCGATCCACCCGATGGAGTAAAAACTATTGAGTGTAAATGGATTTTCAAGAACAAGATAGATGTTAATGGAAATGTTCACATCTATTGGGCACAATTGGTGGTGAAAGGTTTCAGATAGATTGAAGGTGTTGATTATGATGAAACATTTTCACCCGTCACTATGCTCAAGTCTATTTGGATCATCCTAGCAATTGCCGCATTTTATGATTATGAGATATGACAAATGGATGTCAAGACAGCTTTCTTGAATGGAAACCTAAGTGAGGATGTGTAAATGATACAACTTGAAGGTCTAGATGATCCGGAAAATGATGGGAAAGTTGTAAGTTGCAGAAGTCCATTTATGGGCTAAAGCAAGCTTCTCGGAGTTGGGATCTTTGTTTTGATTAGATAGTCAAAGGGTTTGTTTTCATCAAAAACGAAGAAGAGTCTTGTATTTATGAGAAGGCTAGTGGGAGCTCACTTGTATTTCTGGTCTTATATGTGGATGACATATTATTTATTGGAAACAACATTCCTTTGTTGAATGTTGTAAAGACTTCATTGAAAAATAGTTTTTCAATGAAAGATCTTGTAAAGGCAGCATACATTTCGAGCATAAAGATCTATAGAGATAGATCAAAGCGGTTAATTGGATTAAGCTAGAGTATGAACATTAACAAGATTTTGAAACGAGTCAAAATGGAGAATTCCAAGAAGGGATTTCTTCCAATGTCACATGGAATTTCTCTTAATAAGACTCAGTGTGCGGCGACACCTGATGAGATAGAGAAGATGAGTGTGATCTCGTATGCCTCCACGATCGGGTCCATCATGTATGCCATGTTGTGTACATGCTCAAATGTTTCATATGCACTAAGTGTTACGACCAGGTACCAATCAAACCCGGGTGAAAGTCACTAGACTGTAGTAAAAAGTATCCTCAAGTACTTGAGAAGGAATGAGGAAATGTTCCTAGTTTGCGGTGGTGATGAGGAGCTCATTGTAAATGATTACACAGATGCTAGCTTTCAGACCGATAAAGATGATTCTCAACTGCAATCTAGTTTTGTGTTCTGCCTCAATAGAGGCGTAGTGAGTTGGAAGAGTTCCAAGCAAAAATGGTGGCCGATTCTACAACAGAAGTTGCGTATATCACAGCTTCAGAAGCTACGAAGGAGGCCGTTTGGATCAAAAAGTTTGTTTCTGAGCTGGGTGTTGTTCCTAATGCATCCAGTCCAATGGGCCTCCATTGTGAAATAGTGGAGCCATTGCGCAAGACAAGGAGCCAAGGTCACACCAGAAGTCCAAACATATACTTCACTGATATCACCTGATCCGTTAGATCATAGAGAGAGGTGATGTAAAGATTTGCAAGGTGCACAAGGATTTGAACATAGTAGATTGGTTGACAAAACCTCTTCCACAGCCCAAACATGAGGCACACCTGAGCTCCATGGGTATTAGATACTTGTGTGAGTGAGTCATGTGTATGTGGAAGATGTTAGTAGTGTCTATGTCAATGTAAGAGGATAATTGTTATCTCGTTCCTGAAATAAATGTTGTTTATATTTAATTAATGAGTTGATGACTTGTTGTGTGAAACTATTTGTTTCATAACGATATTGTTCAAAAGGATCCCTGATCTTGTCATCATGTGGGACACTGATGATACATAGATTAACACATCTGATTGATTGATGATCGTGTTTCACAGATCATAGACATAGAGATGTAAAATCAGTGATGTGGACACATGTTGGAGAACAGTGTGTTGGATAGACCCACTTGAGATACCGATGGGATTGTTATTGTAATGTACCATCAGTTGTAATCTCAAATTGTGTACCTACAGAGTCCTCAGACCTGAGATCATCATTTTATTCCAGAATGTGTAGCGACACACTTAGATGCTTCCTAATGCTATTTCATAACAGGGTAGTAACAAGGGTTGTTTTTAGGTGTGTTGTGAAACATGTCGTGGGATGTGAGCAATCAATATGGAATTTACTCCTCCTAATAACGGGAGAGACGTCGATGAGCCCCTCGAGGTAGTCGGGTTGGAAAAGTGCATGGCTATGCCACTATGACTAAAGAGTTAGTCATGATTTGAATCTGTTACTTATTCGAGTGAAATGTCAAGGTGTCAAACAAGGGTGGCACGACTCTCACCTTGAGCTTGACTTATGTCGTGTGGTAAATGGACCGGTGCATAAGTATATCAAGGTTCACCAATAATTTATTTTTTATGCTTTCAGGGGTCAATATGTGCTGCTAGGTACCGCTATTCATCAGTGAGTCAGAAAAGGTTTCTGGTGAATAGTTGTTAGTGTATGAACCTACCGGGTCACACAATTAAGGGGATGGATTAAGAAAATTGCAAAGAATTGGTTCTTGTGCAACTGGGAGATTGAAGGAACAATGCCCAAGAAAATTCTGGTTGGATCGAAAGTTCCAATTTGGAATCAGAAGTTCCGATTATTTTTTTATTGGAAACAAAGAGGTCAAATTGGAAGTTCCGATAAGGTATCGGAAGTTCTGATAATTTATTGTTTATGAAATAGAGAGCTCAAATCGAAAGTTCCGATATGGTATCGGACGTTCTGATATTTTCTAATTTAGAGACAGAGAGTTGAAACCAGAAGTTCCGATGCCTATCGGAAAAAATTGCACTGATCGGATGTTCATATAGGGTTATCAGAAGTTCCGATGATTCCTGGAATTGAGAACCGAGAGCCCTGATCAGGAGTTCTGAACTATTGATTGGAAGTTCCAAGGTGGGCATAACAAATTGGATCTATTGGATCTCGAATTGTTCGAGGCCAGGGTTCTTACCTCTATATAAAGAGAGGAGGACGAGGTTTGATCATAGAAAGTTATTCATAGTTTAGATCAGATCTAAACCCTAGCTACTAAGAACTCCTCCTCTCCCTTTCTTTATCTCAAGAGTTGAGATTGAGGATTCACTCATTTCTCATGAGCAGTGCTACCACACTGGCATGGGAATGATCTCATCCCTGTACGTGTGGACTCTGTGGAGGCATTGCTCGAATAGCGATGCTCATCCTCTTCTTCATGTGGACATTGTCGTCTTCACCTATTGGATCACCGAGGAATAGGTGGAGCGAGGCAAGGATAAGCGAGGACACACTTCCCCAACATCTTCTTCTGCTGCACCTAGCGCATCTTATGCTAGAAGGACCGATTCATGATCCCTCACGTGAATGGTTCTTGGGCTTTGGGGTGAAATTTTTGTAATTGCTGGCTAGCGTAGCTTCCCCATCCCCCAGCATTAAACAAACCAATGCTATGTGTGCGGAAGTCCGACTTCCAACCCAACTGGTCATGAAAAAAGAAAGCACTGTGCTTTGGCAGACCCATTATGTTGATCGAGATCCTTGGTGGTTGCAGCTATTAGAAACATCATCAATACTTAATTTTCTAAGGGAAAACTATTCTATCAAGGTGACGTCCCTAGCCTGCACGAAACATGCAAGAATAGTATGATAGGAACATAAGTAAACACCACAGACAAAATATTGACTGTGACATAGTATGGCCCCATTCACATGGCAATCTCCATCTCCATAGCTCCCGTCAGTTATTGTGTGCTTCCGGCCTCCAAGAACTATACTAGCCTATCACTATAGAACCTATACTTGTTACATGAGCTGAAGCATCAATACTCAACACGCAGGTTATATGAATGTACATTAGCCTCAGCTATAAATAATAATTACACACATGCCATATTTAATTTACATTCATTGCATGCATCTCATGCATCACATTCATGAAGGCCATACCAGTCACAACATTCTATTCAAAACAAAGTTAGGCGAAGAACCTACAAGTGATGGAACTGGATTGGAACTTCCGAATGCAATATTCCTATCTATATCGATTACAAACCGACATCGGAACTTCTGATCCAATATCGGAACTTTTGATCCATCGAAACTTCCGATCCAATATCGGAATGTCTGATTGCAAAATTGCTCTTTGTATTGAATCTTATTCAATATTGGAACTTCTGACCTGGCATCGAAACTTCCGATCTTCTACTGATAGAAAACATATATAATATGTTTTTCTACCATGTATCTCCATACATAAGGGATCCAGATCAAACACTGCACATGTAGGCTCTAATACCATTGTTGGGTAATGGGGAAGCTACGCTAGCCGGGAAAATAAAAAATTTTGCCCCAAAGCCCAAGAATCATGCATGTGAGAGATTATGAATTGTTACCTTCAAATGTGAGATGCGCTAGGTGCAGAGGAAGAAGATATTGAGGAAGCACATCCTCGCTTATCCTCGTCTTAATCTAGTCATTCACTGGTGATCCAATCGGTGAAGATGGCGGTGTCCACATGAAGAAGATGGTGAGCGTCGCTATTCGAGCAACGCCTCCACGAAGTCCACAAATAAAGGGATGAGATTGCTCCCACACCAGCATGCTAGCACCGCTCGTGAGAACAGGGAGAGATCTAAATCTCAACACACGAGATAAAGAAAGGGAGAGGAGAGGTTCTTGGTGGCTAGAGTTTAGATCTGATCTAAACTATGAATAATTTGATTTCCAAGACCTCCTCCTCTCTTTATATAGAGGTGAGAGTTCTAGCCCCAATTCGCATTGGGGCCCAACAGATCCAATTTGTTTCACCCACCTCGGAACTTCTGGTCCTTAGAGGATCGGAAGTTCCGATCAGGACTCTCGGTCTGCAATTCCAGGAAGCATAAGAACTTACGATACCCTTATCGGAACATCCGATAAGTGCAATTTTGCACAATCCGCATCGGAACTTCTAGTTTGAACTCTCGATCTCTAAATTAGAAATTATCGGATCTTCTGTTACCTTATCTGACCTTCGGATACCTTATTAGAACTTCCGATTTGAGCTATCTATTTCATAAACAATAAATTATCAGAACTTCTAGTTTGAGCTCTTTGTTTCCAATTCAGAAAATAAATTGGTTGTATGTGACTTGTGGGGCCTCCTGACCTATTAGCCTAGGACTAGACGTCGAAAATGGCGCCGACGCACCTCTTTCGAGGTTATACGGCAAACTCTATGGCAAGCCTCGAGCAGGGGCCAATGGTTGGGTTGCCCTGTTTCCTTCCCGGTCGGCTGCTCTAGCCTCATAGGCTGTCGCGCCCCGATTTAATAAATCAGGACTTTATTGAAATTCCATAGAAAATCAATAAAACAAGACGTTCATCATGCGACCTCGTACAATACGGGCAATCATTCACGGTTCGTAGACCGCATTAATACAAAAGTGAATAAAGGTGAAGATAAACTAATAAAATCAAGAGTCCTAGATGAACGTCTCCTTCCAGTCTCGCCTTGACTGGGTCGCTACTCCAGACCTGCATCCTCCTCGTAGTAGACGGGCTCTGATGGTGTAAGTCAACGGGGTGATTACAGGAGTACTCAGCAAGCCACCGAATGCAAATATAATGTAAGGTAATAACAAGGGAGATAGTGGCTAGTTTTGCGGAAGCGAGTAATTTGTAAAGCAATTTAATGTGAACAATTTATTAGTACTGAAACGTAAACATGTGTATGCATCATCATCTTCTAACTCGAGGGGTACAGTCAGCCCCACCTCGCTCAATAGTCCTTACATGCCATGAATAACTCAACCATTCAAACAATTGTAAGCTAACTGCGAATAGCCACACAACCCGCCCTTGACTGTGGGCTCGGCTTTTCGAAAAGATTAAATTACTCTGATCAGAGATGTACCACTGTACCCACAAGGCACGCACTCATCACCTACACCAAAGTGTAACGAGATGACCCATTTCACGGGAACTCGTGCCAAAACCTTCCATATAGTCCTCCCAGACTCAACAACACCCTCTTATAGGTTTCATATGGTGTCCCGACACGTCGGAGCCCCACCATACCCCCCCCCCCCTTGAGCCTCATCGGTACAAGTCACCCGCAGGCTTGCCCCTTGCCCCCTCCACTATAGTGCATCGAGTCGGAGTATTCCATACTTCCAGTTAGGACTTACCCATTAGACTTGTGGTTGGTACGGAAGTTCTTTGCAACAGATCCCGCAGACCGGTCCTTATAGTGCCCCGGGTGCGACAAACCAATGCCCGAGCTTGCACCCGGAACTCATCATACTTATAATCTAGCCAACTCCAACAGAGTCCAGAGACAAGAATAACGGGGAAATTCATATATCAGAATCCAGCTATCTATGACTCATTCTTTTTATCCTATAGCAGTTGTGCCGGTACATTGGGCACTAGCTAATAATTTTATAGTAGAGTGACAAGGAGTTAAGGCTCAATAAGCATGGCTTGGGTTTGCACACAAGGACGGGGATCTAATAAATATAAGTGTAAGGCTTGATATTTGACTAATGCAATATTAACCTATGAGTTATAGCGATAATTTATTAAAACATGGGCTCAATAATGATCAACTGTTTCCACAGGGGTGGTCGATGACTTGCCTTGATCAGCAAATGGGGATGGAGGAATCTCGGGGTAGAACTCCGGTTCCTCGACGAACTCGTAGTCTTCTCGATACGGAAAATAAACAGTAAATTCAATAAACAGATAAAAATCCATCAAATAATAATAAACATACATATTTGTGGGTTTTATTATGTGAAGTAAGGTTTTAATATTCTGAAGTTTAGTGAAAAACAGTAAACTTATATTTTTAATGTTTTTCTTAATTTATTTTCTGGATTAACAATTTTAACCATAAGGGGTTTTTATTCATTTATTTATTAAGAATATTTTGGGTAATAGTAACATATTGTTTTTATGACATTAATGTGTAGAGAATATTATGCTGAATTTAACAAAATTTGAATGGTGAAATTTGGAGTTAAAATGAGCAAGTTATGGATTTTCAAAGTTTAAACTATTTCTGGAATTTTATTTAAACAGGAAATGGGCTCTGGTCCACGGTGAGCCAGGCCCACGATGGACAGGGTACTGTGCACATGGACCGGATCAACCAGATCCGTTGGATCCAGATCTGACGATCAGGCGCGAGGCGGAGGGTTTAAGTGGCAACAGATGGCCAGGATTAAATCCCGCGAACCGGTATGACGTGGACGCTCCAGATTGCTCGAGGGTTTTAAGTGGCGATCGACGGCTGAGAGGCCTCGATACCCCTTTGACAAGATCCGAGGGCCCAGATTAAATCCCGAAGAGATTTAATCCTAGCCCTCTGATCACGATCGTGCGGTCACGGCGCGATCCGGCACGGCACGACGTAAGGGGGCGCGTACCCCCCTTCATCTCCGCGACGACGGCCTCGGGTGTGACGGCGACGGCGGCGGCGAGCGCCTAGGGACCTGGCTAACGGCAAAAACGGAATGAGGAGGGGAGGGCGGTGACGATGGTACCTTCGTTGGCGGCGAAGGGGGTCCGGAGGTGACCGGCGGCGAGGGGTAGACGGAGATATACTTCGGGTGCTCGACGGCGACGGTGATCCGACGACGTCCACGGCCAACGGAGCGGGTGCCGAGGTGGGGAGGGCTCCGGCGATCACGATGGTGGCGGTGGCTAGGGCGGAGGAGGCCGGAGTCAGCGGTGAGCGGTGGCCGGAGTTGGAGCAGGGGAAAATCCTGAAACGATGGCAGCGGCGCTCTGGAGGGCTTAAGCTAGCGCTTTGGCGTTGTGGGTAGTTGTAGGACCGAAAGTAGCGACCAGAGGGGGGGGTGAATGGGCGCCTTAAAATTCTTTCAAATCAATGGCCTGTTCCCAATACCCAACGCACCTCAAAATACTACGCAGCAGAAAATAAACAGAAGGCCTAAGTCTAAAGGTTTCTAACCTAGAAGCAACTGATGATAAACAGTGAAAATCTAAGGAAGTGCAATCTAGGCAGATGTACAAGTTATAACAGGCCTAAACTTCTCAGAGTAATGATCTAAGTATGTATAAAGTGAAAAGAGAAGTTACTGTCCAAAGTTGTCTCCTGTTCGAAACTTGGCGAAGCCCCCTTCGCACGTCGAGGTCTGCTTCGGAGGATGATGACGGAGTCTGTCCGAAATGCCGAAGGTGACACTGTCTAGCCTAGTTCGAAGTGGTAAGAAGCGAAATGTACTTCGGAGCGAAGTAAAACAGTGACGAAGCCTGGTTCGAAGTGTGAACTTCGAAGACAGGACTTCGAACACAGGTTCGAATCAAGAGCTTCGGAGCAAAGTGACAAAGTCGGAGCCTGCTTCGAAGTGAGGACTTCGAAGACAAAACTTCGAACACACTTTGAACCGAGAGCTTCGAAGCACAACCTTCGAACAGAAAGCTTCGAACACAACGCACAAACAGACAACCTTCGAACAAAGAAGCGAAGCCTGTCACGCGACAGAAAAGCAAGTCCGAAGCCAATACTCTACCTTCAAAAAGAGCAAGCTCCGAAAAGAGAGGCGAAGGGTGACGCGTTACACAGAAGACAGTGCGAAGCCAAACGGAGCTACAAGCTTCGAACCCAACTTCGAAACTTGTCGAAGTGTGGACTTCGAACAGATAGGGCCGAAGCCCCTTCGCACTAAAGTTCGGAGTATGTAATGCTGTCAATCAGAAAGCTGAGGGACTTCGAACAAAGGAAAATGACTTCACAGAAACAGTCAAAAAGGCATTTACTCCATGCTGCTTCGATCAAAAAGCTGGGCAATAGAAGGTGAAAAGCTGGCAGCAAGTACTGTAGCTACAGAAGTAGTACTACTTGCAACAGCAAGAACTAGTACCCAGTTCGTGAAGAACGGAAGCAACAGAAGAAGCTTCTCCCCAAGAAATAAATTCACCAGCTCGTACCCAAGGCATTAACTTCCCAAACCGAACAAGATGCAAGCAATAAATTCACCAGAGACCAAGGATTAAATGCATCCAACAGATTTGAGCCAAAATAATGCAAGAGAAGAGAGGAGCCAGTCCTGGCGGCGCACACAGGAGAGAGAAGAGAGAGACAAAAGTGACCCAATGGGAGGATTTGATTTCAGCACAAAAGGGTAGTCCAAACCCTAGGGATTGGGGTGCTATTTATAGGCAGCCCAACACTAGGAATATTCTACCAGCCCCTTAGGGTTTTTTACAGACTCAAAAATACAGAAAAAGACTCTACTGCCCTTAGGAATTTTTACAGACACAACTGACTGACTGTGGGCCTAGAGTAAAAGATGACATATCCTGAAGCTACTCTTCTGGACAGTCGGATACAGAATCAACGGTTGTCAGTTTTACGCCGAAACTGACAAAGCCTCCACCAGCTTTGCACCAGGTACCCGGATTGGGCCGGCCCGACTCCGCAGCTCTCTCAGCCCGGCAATCGCTCACCGCCCGTGTACCTGAGTCAATCCTGGTCAACAGCCCAGTGGGTCTTCTGCTGCTCCTGGCCCATGTACCCGGATTGGGCCAGCCCGACTTCGCAGCCTCCTCTGCCCGACAGTCGCTCGCTGCCCGTGTACCTGAGTCACACGCGGCCCATGAAACAGCAGATCTCTTCTCTTCTTCAGTCCTCGTTGACTATCGTTGACAATGACTCATCACTTCTAGAGCCATGAGGCCCACGCTATTCAGCATGGCTCCTCAATCTCCCCCTTGATGAGTGCATTGTCAACATTCCTCTTTTCACAGCTCTTCAGCACCTGCGAACAAATGTGGAAACACGAAAACAAAATACAAGGAAACAACGAAGAAGAAAAATAAGGTAAAAGTTTAACCCTAATGACCAAAAGCTAACCAAAAGCAAGAAACGGTCATTATGGTTAACCAAAACGTAAAAGCTCAAAATGAGTGTGATTTCATAACAACAAGGATATCAACAGAGTAAGAACTCCCCCTTAAACTCTGATCCCAAATTTTCTCCCCCTTGTTGACAAGTGAACTCATCAAGCACTCAAAAGAGACACAGACTCCCCCTGAAATGCAACTCCCCCTCAAAATATGCAGTGAATGCAATTGGGGTGCGGGTGGAGTGAAGAAAGCATGCTTCTCAGATATGATTGACTGCAAATACAGTATCTAACAGGTATAGCAAAAGAGATACTGTCCAAGACACATGGCATGATTAGTGCAACAGATGATATCTAAAGAAAGTCATTTAGCACGCATTTTTCAGTTTTGGCAAATAAAAGCATCACCACATTTTCTAGTAAAACAAGCAAGGTAAAGCATGAAATGCAGAAGCTAACTGATGTCTACCAAGATAAGCATTGTTCAAAAAACAAAGTGCTTCAGCAAACTTGTTATCCGTTTACAGTTCAGGCTTTTTCATTATCCTTTGTCATTTGTGCCAAGGGTTATTTGCATGTCAAACCTTATGCTAACCGACCAAGTCAAGCCTAGGCCAGAATTGGACCATCAGAAGCTTAAGACATTGATCTCGGCATACACTATACTGTCCTAGTTCATACCAAAGTGCTATGGTAAGCAATCCAGAACAATATAATGCGACAAAGCAAACCCACTTGGATCTTTTCGACTTTAAGCATAAAAAGGAATGGAATTTCCATTCATTTTTGATTTTTATCATTTTATAGCACATTTTCCATGTTAAAGCATAAAGATGTCCAAGTTGCATATCTGCATCTATGTGATGAACTGGCTACAAGGCATGTAACAGATAGCAAAAACACTCAGCCTACGCATGCTAGTTACCAGAAGCAATGGTGATCATTTTTCAGGTTTAAAGCATAAAAGCCATGCATATGACAGATATATCAAGTGAACTGAACCAAAGTATGATCATTGACAAGTAATCAAAAGCATGTACCAGCTAGACTAAGTAAAGCAGTTCAATCATATAACAGAAGCAGGCTCAAATGTGTGATATGTGAATATGTATGATATGAACACACACAAAAAAGACTCAAGAAAAGAGTAAAAAGAAAACTGACGCAAAATATCCTAGAAAGGATACACAACACCCAAATCCCCTCGTAAACGCTCAAAAGTAGATTGATCTAGGGGTTTGGTGAAAATGTCAGCCAACTGATGATGGGTATCAACATGAATAAGGTCAATGACACCTTTCTCATATTGATCCCGCAAGAAGTGAAAGCGCACATCAATATGTTTGGTTTTTGAATGAAGACACGGGTTTTTCCCTACACTAATAGCACTAGTGCTGTCGCAAAACAATGGAACCCTGGTAGGAAAGAACAACCCAAAGTCTCGTAGAGTAGAAATCATCCAAACCATCTGTGAGCAGCAGCTAGCAGCAGCTACATACTCAGCCTCTGTGGTCGAAAGAGCAACTCCAGATTGCTTTCGAGAAGACCAAGATACAAGGGAAGAACCAAGAAACTGGCAAGTACCAGAAGTCGACTTGCGATCCAACCGGCACCCACCAAAATCAGCGTCCGAAAAGCCAGATAAATCAAGTGATGATGATGCTGAATAATAAAGACCAAGATCAGGCGCATAGGTGAGATACCTGAAAATGCGCTTGACAGCCTGCCGGTGAGATGCGCGTGGTGAAGACTGAAAACGCGCGCAAAGTCCCACGGCGAACTGTATGTCCGGTCTTGTTGCCGTCAAGTACAACAGCGAACCGATCATCCCTCGAAATTCTCTCTCATTGACCTTCACACCGTTCTCGTCCTTGTCCAAACCCCCAGACGTGCCCATCGGGGTCATCTGCGGCTTCAATTCACCACCAAAGTCAAATTTCTTAAGCATGTCACGAGTATACTTACCTTGGTGGATGAAGGTGCCGTCCTTGGTCTGCTTGATCTGGAGCCCTAAAAAGTACTTCAGCTCACCCATGAGGCTCATCTCAAACTCACTGTGCATCTGCTCAGAAAACTTGGACACAAGAGAATCAGTAGTACCGCCAAAGATAATATCGTCCACGTAAATCTGAGCAACTAAAAAATCTGAAGCATCTCTGAGCAAGAAAAGAGTTTTGTCCACAGAACCCATCACAAAACCCTTCCCCAACAAAAATTGCTTCAACCGGTCATACCAAGCCCTGGGGGCTTGCTTCAACCCGTATAAAGCTTTATGCAACTTAAAAACATGTCGAGGAAATTTAGGGTTCTCAAAACCGGGGGGTTGCCTAACATAAACCTCTTCCTCTATGAACCCGTTCAGAAAAGCACTCTTAACGTCCATTTGAAAAAGCTTAAAACCCTTTGAAACGGCAAAAGCTAGAAGAATACGAATGGACTCAAGACGGGCCACAGGAGCGAAGGTTTCTTCAAAGTCAATACCTTCCTTCTGGCAATAACCCTGGGCGACTAGTCGAGCCTTGTTGCGCACCACAACCCCATCTTCACCTTGTTTGTTCTTGAATACCCACTTGGTGCCTATGGGGTTGCATCCTGGTGGCGGCTCAACTAGTGTCCAAACCCGATTGCGGACAAAATTCTCAAGCTCTTCTTGCATGGCATTAATCCAATTAGAATCAGAGAGAGCATGAGAAATGTCTCTGGGCTCAAAAGATGCAACAAATGCAGATTCAGCAAACACAGCGAGAGAGGCAGAAGAACGCAAAGTCCTTTCAGTTAAATCACCAATGATGAGCTCTGAGGGGTGGTCACGCTGAACTGCTCGGGTTCCCTGGTGATCTGAAGTCACCTCACCGGAGTCAGCAGCTGGCACCTCTGGACTCGACTGAGGGGGCTCGATCGAAGTGGAAGAAGTGATCAGAGGTCCGCCCTCATCATCAGTCGAAGTCACAGAAGGTGTGGGCTCTGCGGGGGATGCAGAAGGCCCACCCTCAACAGCAGCTGGAGTATCCTCATCTTCCTCGAAGATGGACTCTCCGAGCTCATCATCACCAGAAAGCTCAAAAGAAGGAGTCAAAGAAGGCAAGGACTCATCAAAAGAAACCTCACAGGTCTCGACAAGCAGCTGGGATTCGAGGTTCCAAACACGGAAGCCTCGAGAATGCAATGCATAACCAAGAAAAATACCATCCCAGCAACGAGACTCAAACTTGTCCAAATGCCCTCCCTTCTTGAGCACAAAGCACTTGCAGCCAAACGCTCGCAAGTGACTAACCTTGGGCTGTCTGCCAAACCGCAACTCATATGATGTCTTACCAATGTAAGCTCTAAGAAAAATGCGGTTGGCCAGATAGCAAGCCGTGTTCATGGCTTCAGCCCAAAAACGCCTAGGAGTCCTGTGCTCATCGAGCATCGTCCTGGCCATCTCAACTAGCGTGCGGTTCTTTCGTTCCACAACGCCGTTCTGTGGGGGAGTGTAAGGAGAAGAAAACTGATGGTCCAGACCCTGATCACCACAGAAGCTGACGAACTGAGAGTTCTTGAACTCAGAGCCGTTGTCGGAGCGAATTGCTCGCATCCGACCATTGTTCTCATTCTTCAGCTTCAAAATCAGGTCATGGACAAATTGAAAAGTTTCATCCTTAGACTCCAAAAAGAAAACCCATGAGAAACGAGAAAAGTCGTCAACAATCACAAGTGCATACCACTTCCCACCGACTGAGCGTACCCGAGCTGGACCTACAGTGTCCAAATGTAAAAGCTCGCCTGGGTACGAAGTCATCACCTGAGTCACAGGTGAGTGAGAAGCGGCAACCATTTTCCCATGACGACAGGGATGACAAACTAGATCCTTCTCCATTTTAAGCTTGGGCAATCCTCGGATGAGGTCCATAGAGCTTAACCTGACTAGCAGATCAAAACTCAAATGACCTAACCTCCTATGCCACTTCCAGAGCTCAGAAGAAGATCCAGCAATCAAACAGCGAGAAGGGCCAAAAGAACTAGAGAAGTCAATTCGAAAAACTTTACCGAGGGGTAAAATCTGACAAACCAAAGACCCTCTAGAATCAATCACAGAAGAATTTCCCTTCTTAAAACGCACTTCCAAACCATCCTCAAGAAGTTGCGACACAGAGATTAAATTAAAGTTCAGATTTTTAACCAAAGCAACATTCTTTAAAGAGAAATGGTCTGAGATGCTGATTGAGCCTATGCCACTTACTTTCCCTTGACCGCTGTTCCCGAATGTAATGTACTCTTTGGAGCTCGGGGGAGTGAGACTGGAGAACCATCTGCGATGTCCCGTCATGTGGCGAGAGCATCCTGAGTCCATGATCCAAACATCCTCCAGTCCCCGGTCCTGCACAATCAATGTCTGTAAGTGGGAGCAAATGGTCCGGCACCAGGTTTAGCAAAAGAGCTAAACCAGTGTCGAGCCATCTGCTCAAAAGATGGAAAGCGAAAACCATCAAAAGAGTTTGGACCAAAACGCGGCTCAAAACGCGGTCCATGGTTCTTCCTAACCCTACGGCCACGAGGTCCAGAACCGTAGCCAACTCGGTCTGGAACTCTGCCGGAACGAACACCACCTACTGGAGCACGGGTAGGAAAACCGTCTCCTCTACCACCACCTACACGACGCGGCCTGGCCTCTAGCCTCTCCCCGCGCCGAGGAACACGCAGTCTACCACCCTGCTGGTAGAACTGCACCTGATCACTACGAGCCCTCTCTGCTCTCTCAACCCGCTTCCTCCTGAAGCAAAACTCCGCAAGATGCCCGTCTCTCTGACAAAACTCACAATGATAGGTAGGCTTCTTGGGATGTGGTTGAGGCTTGGGATTCTTGGGCTTGGTAGTGTTTGGTGTGGTCTTCTTGGGCTGAGAGGGTCCAGGAAGAGAGTCTAGAGAAGAGTGGAGGTGTTTGGGCTTAGGAACCCAGATAGGCTTCTTGGGTGGAGCTTTGGTTGGTTCATGGATCACTCCATCCTTGGGCTGACAAGCCTGGGAGGTCTCAGTGGAGTGAGTCTTGGGATACCTCTGCTCTGAAGTCATTTTACTCCACTCCACTGCCCGGCTGAGGGCACTCTCAAAGTCAGCCTTGGTGTAGGTGTAACCTACTCCAAACCCATCCCTCCTTTTGAACTGCTGGATCATCATGCCAAGTTGTGGCTCTCTGGCACTGATCCAACTCAGGATAGAACGGAGGTAAAAGTTCTCATTCTGAGAATCTGCTAGCTCCTCTCTCAAGGAAGCTAGAACCTCCACCTGAGACAAGCAGGTCTCACACTCACTCTCTACTTGGACAGACTTCCCGGCTTTTAGCTTAATCAATTCCATTCTAAGAGACAGGCAGTTCTCACAAACAGTGGGTGGAACTGACAGTGTCTCAAGCTCTAGCCTAGTCTGGGCAAGCTCAGCTCTCAACCTCTCAACATCACCCAAATGCTCATCGCCCTTGGATTTCAGCTCAGCTAAGTCAGCTAGATGAGATGGGCAATCAACACAGGGTGCGACGACAGTGGCGTGAGCATCTTTCAGCTCCTGCTGAGCGCTTTCAAGCTCAGTGGCCAAAGCGTCCCTCTCATCAACCCTTTCTGTGTACCTGGACTTCAGAGTCGACAGGTCACACAGAAGCACCTCACATTTCGGGCACTCACTGCTATCACCCAAGCAAGGGGAAGAAGATAGACTTTCTATTCTACCGTTGGCTACGGCAAGCTCACTTTCTAACTCGTCTATTCTTTTCTTAGCCCCCCTAAGCAGTTTCTCCCGATACTTCAACTCCTGACGATTGCTCTCAAGTAAATCTACAATTTCACGCTCATAAGATGATACCTTGCTATCTTCGTCGTCGGAGTCGTCGGAGGAGCTCTTTTCTTCTCTATCCCCAAGAGCCATGGAGCAGAAGCTCTTGCGGGATCTTCGGCGCTGGTGTGAGCGACTCTTCGGCTTGTCTCCGAAGGCCATGAAGCAGAGGCCCGCCGGATCATCCTTGTCCTTCCCCTTCTTGATGGTGATCTCCTCATCACTTGAGCTCGATGAAGAGGAAGAGGACGTGGATCTCTTGGAGTAGCTTTTCTCCATCTCGGCGAAGAAGGCCTTGTCGCGCTTCTTGTTCTCTCGCCGGTAGTCCTTCAGGGCCTTCTTGAAGAACCGGGTCTTCGGCTTGCCCTTGGTGAAGGAGGGGCTCTCATGCTTGCCGGAGTCGTGGAAGCTATTCCCGGTGCCCTTCTTGTATCCACTGCGCTTGGGGCAGTCGGCGATGAAGTGTCCTGGATCACCACATTCAAAGCATCCGGATTTTGTGCCGTGTCTTTTGAACATTCTTTTATCATAGACACGACGCACCCGGTTGTTAAAAAGACACAAATCATCATCTCCCAACAACTCAAGCTGGTCCTCAGTGATAGACATCAAAGAGAACCCAGCACAGCTCACAGCAGAGGGATCAACTGAAGGTGTAGCAAGGGCCAGTGATTTTGATCCAGAGCCAGTGAGATTTGATCTCAACTGGATGTCTACCTCAGTGGCCTTTAGCTTGCTAAATAACTCAGAGATGGTCAAGGTATCGTATGAAGTACTCTCAACAATAGATGATACCTTGATCTCCCAGATCTTTGGGTCCAAGGTATGAAGAACCTTGAGCGCCTGCTCATGATCTGAGACTAACTGAGCACCCTCAGCCTTGTTGTCCCGAAGCTTGTTAATGATCGACTGAAAGCGACCAAACAAGGCTTCAACAGATTCACCCGGCTTCTGTGTGAAATTCTCATATTCACGCCGGTAGGTCTGATAGAGCCGAGCCTTGACCTGTGCTGTTCCCTCATGGTGTGCCTTGAGGGTAGCCCAGATCTCTCTCGCAGTGGAGAGATGACTCACTCGCTCAAATTCAGTGGGACCTAAACCAGAAAATAAAATGTTCACAGCCTTACTGTTGCTCAGATGCTGAGCAATGATACCAGCAGTACCTTGCTCAGTAACTGGCAAAATGACAAACGTGCTGTGAACGCAAATGTCCCATATGTCCGAACCCTGGCTCATGAGATAGGCTCGCATGCGAGTCTTCCAATAATTATAGCCATAGGCTTCCAAGGACGGGACCTTGCCAGGAGATGTCATAGTCACTACTGGGGTTTAGAACCGGTTAAGGTATGGAAAAACCCTAACCTAAGCTCTGATACCACTTGTAGGACCGAAAGTAGCGACCAGAGGGGGGGGGGGTGAATGGGCGCCTTAAAAATTCTTTCGAATCAATGGCCTGTTCCCAATACCCAACGCACCTCAAAATACTACGCAGCAGAAAATAAACAGAAGGCCTAAGTCTAAAGGTTTCTAACCTAGAAGCAACTGATGATAAACAGTGAAAATCTAAGGAAGTGCAATCTAGGCAGATGTACAAGTTATAACAGGCCTAAACTTCTCAGAGTAATGATCTAAGTATGTATAAAGTGAAAAGAGAAGTTACTGTCCAAAGTTGTCTCCTGTTCGAAACTTGGCGAAGCCCCCTTCGCACGTCGAGGTCTGCTTCGGAGGATGATGACGGAGTCTGTCCGAAATGCCGAAGGTGACACTGTCTAGCCTAGTTCGAAGTGGTAAGAAGCGAAATGTACTTCGGAGCGAAGTAAAACAGTGACGAAGCCTGGTTCGAAGTGTGAACTTCGAAGACAGGACTTCGAACACAGGTTCGAATCAAGAGCTTCGGAGCAAAGTGACAAAGTCGGAGCCTGCTTCGAAGTGAGGACTTCGAAGACAAAACTTCGAACACACTTTGAACCGAGAGCTTCGAAGCACAACCTTCGAACAGAAAGCTTCGAACACAACGCACAAACAGACAACCTTCGAACAAAGAAGCGAAGCCTGTCACGCGACAGAAAAGCAAGTCCGAAGCCAATACTCTACCTTCAAAAAGAGCAAGCTCCGAAAAGAGAGGCGAAGGGTGACGCGTTACACAGAAGACAGTGCGAAGCCAAACGGAGCTACAAGCTTCGAACCCAACTTCGAAACTTGTCGAAGTGTGGACTTCGAACAGATAGGGCCGAAGCCCCTTCGCACTAAAGTTCGGAGTATGTAATGCTGTCAATCAGAAAGCTGAGGGACTTCGAACAAAGGAAAATGACTTCACAGAAACAGTCAAAAAGGCATTTACTCCATGCTGCTTCGATCAAAAAGCTGGGCAATAGAAGGTGAAAAGCTGGCAGCAAGTACTGTAGCTACAGAAGTAGTACTACTTGCAACAGCAAGAACTAGTACCCAGTTCGTGAAGAACGGAAGCAACAGAAGAAGCTTCTCCCCAAGAAATAAATTCACCAGCTCGTACCCAAGGCATTAACTTCCCAAACCGAACAAGATGCAAGCAATAAATTCACCAGAGACCAAGGATTAAATGCATCCAACAGATTTGAGCCAAAATAATGCAAGAGAAGGGAGGAGCCAGTCCTGGCGGCGCACACAGGAGAGAGAAGAGAGAGACAAAAGTGACCCAATGGGAGGATTTGATTTCAGCACAAAAGGGTAGTCCAAACCCTAGGGATTGGGGTGCTATTTATAGGCAGCCCAACACTAGGAATATTCTACCAACCCCTTAGGGTTTTTTACAGACTCAAAAATACAGAAAAAGACTCTACTGCCCTTAGGAATTTTTACAGACACAACTGACTGACTGTGGGCCTAGAGTAAAAGATGACATATCCTGAAGCTACTCTTCTGGACAGTCGGATACAGAATCAACGGTTGTCAGTTTTACGCCGAAACTGACAAAGCCTCCACCAGCTTTGCACCAGGTACCCGGATTGGGCCGGCCCGACTCCGCAGCTCTCTCAGCCCGGCAATCGCTCACCGCCCGTGTACCTGAGTCAATCCTGGTCAACAGCCCAGTGGGTCTTCTGCTGCTCCTGGCCCATGTACCCGGATTGGGCCAGCCCGACTTCGCAGCCTCCTCTGCCCGACAGTCGCTCGCTGCCCGTGTACCTGAGTCACACGCGGCCCATGAAACAGCAGATCTCTTCTCTTCTTCAGTCCTCGTTGACTATCGTTGACAATGACTCATCACTTCTAGAGCCATGAGGCCCACGCTATTCAGCATGGCTCCTCAGTAGTGGGCAGCGACCTCAGCGGTTTTTATAGGGTCACCGGCGGTGATTAAACGGAAGTAAACTGAGGGTTTCCTTCCCTCTCCGGCGAGGGGTTTCCGAAAGCTTCGGATAGCTTTCCTAGGCGTGAAAACGTGTGGCTTATAGATGGAAAGGGGCGGTGGCGTTCGGGGAAGGCGATCCGGGGCGATCGGGCGAGATCGGGTGGCCGGCGGCGAGGAGAACAGAAGGAGATCGCCGGGGAGAAGGAAAGGGGATCCCCTTCCAACGAGGAAGACGATCCTGACAAGTGGCCCCCACCTGTTAGTGGCCAAGCGTGAACCCAACGGCGCCGACAGGCGGGCCACGGGTGTCAGAGAGAGGAAGACGGAGGCGAGTGACTGACAGGTGGGCCAAGAGGAGCGCGAGCGCGGGGAGGAGAGAGGGGAGGTGCACCGACATGCGGGCCCCACGGGTCAGCGACACGCGGCTGGATTGGGCCGGGCTCGGGGTGCTTTGAGAGTTGAGGCCTGTTTAGAATTATAAATGTTTTCTGATTTAAAATAATTCTAGTAATTCATATATTTGATTAAGGGTTGAATCACTGTTGATAAAAATTTGTAAAAATTCCTGAAATTAAGTTTTGTCCTCTAGTTTATTCCATAAATTTTTCAAGTCCATATTTTGAATATTCTTCCCTGTTTGGTTTAATTGGGCTCTTTTAGGATTTTTCCTTTATATATAAATTCAGAAATATCCTTAATAATATTTTTCTATTATTTTATTTCCTTTTAATTCTTGGGGTGTTACAATCCTATCCCCCTTACAGAGAATCTTGTCCTCGAGATTCGGATCAATCCTCGAATAGCTCAGGATGCTGTGCCTTGAGTTCATCTTCTTTTTCCCATGTAGCTTCCTCTTCCGGATGATTGCTCCACTGCACTTTGCAGAAGTGGATGACCCGACTCCTGGTGGTCCTTTCTTTGACTTCCAATATCTTGACGGGCTTTTCCACATAGGTCAGATCCTCTTGAACATCCAACTGCTGTAGGTCTACTTGCTCTGTAGGGACGCGGAGACACTTCTTGAGTTGGGAAACATGAAACACGTCATGTACTCCAGCCAATGAGGGAGGTAGTTCCAACTGATAAGCAACTTCACCTTGGCATCGAATAATGGGAAATGGTCCAATATATCGAGGGGCCAACTTTCCTCTCATGTTAAACCATTGAGTACCACAGAGAGGCGTAACTCGAAGGTAGACATGATCTCCCTCTTCAAAGGCTAGGTCTCGGCGTTGATTGTTTGCGTAGCTCTTCTGTCGTGATTGGGCTGTCTTGAGTCAGTCTCTGATGATCCGTACCTTCTCTTCAGCTTCTCGAAGGATGTCCGTTCCGAACACTTGAGATTCACCGGTTTGATCCCAAAGTAGAGGCGTTCTGCACTTACGTCCATATAGGCCTTCAAAAGGAGACATCTGTAGACTGGCTTGATAGCTGTTGTTGTACGAAAACTCAGCGTACGGTAAACTCTTGTCCCAAGTGGCTCCAAAATCCAAGACGCATGCCCGTAGCATATCTTCCAATATCTGGTTCACCCTTTCAGTTTGTCAATCTGTCTGAGGGTGGTAGGCAGTGCTAAAGTTCAATCTTGTACCCATGTCTTCTTGAAGGTTCTTCCAAAAACGAGATGTGAACTGACTTCCTCTATCAGACACTATCTTCTTGGGTACTCCATGAAGACACACAATGCGGGCCATGTATAGTTCTGCAAGCTTAGGGCCACTAAAGGTTGTCTTGACGGCTATGAAATGCGCTACTTTCGTGAGTCGGTCAATAATCACCCAAATAGAATCATATCCAAGTTGGGTCTTTGGGAGTCCGGTGATGAAATCCATACCGATTTCTTCCCACTTCCATTCAGGTACTTTCAGTGGCTGTAACAGTCCTGCAGGTCTCTGATGTTCAGCCTTTACTCTTCTATAGGTGTCACACTCGGCGACGAACTGAGCAATTTCCCTCTTCATGCTAACCCACCAATAACGTTCCTTTAGGTCCTGGTACATCTTGGTACTTCCGGGATGAATGGAGTATAAAGTTTCATGGGCTTCTCTCAGGATAAGGGTCTTTATCTTCGGCTTATCCACCACACATATCCGGGTTCCAAACCATATGGTGCCATTCTCGTCCTCTGAAAATCCTGGGGCTTTTCCTTGCCTCATGTTTTTCCTAATGGCTTCTATATCTGGGTCTTCTGACTGAGCTTCTCGGATTTGTTCGAACAAGACGGGTTGAGTCTCCAAGGTGGCTAGGTATGCTCCGGTGGTCAACCCGAGATTTAACTTTTCCATCTCTTTACATAGTGAGGGCGCGTGATCCTGAATCATAGTGGCGGTGCAATATCCCTTGCGGCTTAATGCATCGGCTACCACATTTGCTTTTCCGGGGTGGTAGTGGATACCTAAGTCATAGTCCTTTATTAATTCCAACCATCGTCTTTGCCTTAGGTTGAGGTCTGGCTATGTGAAGATGTACTTCAGACTCTTGTGATCCGTAAAGATTTCGCAGCGATTTCCGACCAAATAATGCCTCCAAATCTTAAGGGCGTGCACAACCGCGGCCAATTCCAAGTCATGTGTTGGGTAGTTCAACTCATGAGGTCTCAACTGACGAGAGGCATAAGAGATAACCTTTCCCTCATGCATAAGAACACATCCCAATCCTTGGAGAGATGCATCGTAATAGACATGGAAGTCTTTCCGGATATCGGGTAGGGTCAGTATGGGTGCTGACACCAGACGGGTCTTGTGGGTGCGGAAACTTTCCTCGCATTCAGGAGTCCATTCAAACTTCTCTCCTTTCTGCAATAACTTAGTCATTGGCTTGGCTATCTTAGAAAAATTCTCAATGAATCTCCGATAATACCCGGCCAAACCCAGAAAACTTCGTATCTCAGATACGTTCGTGGGTGGCAACCAATCTGTAACTGCTTCCACGGTGGCAGGATCTACTGCAATGCCTTGTGCAGAGATAATGTGTCCAAGGAACTTTACTTCCGCCGTCCAAAACTTGCACTTGTTGTACTTGGCGTATAACTGGTGTTCCCTTAGCTTTCCTAAGGTTAACCGGAGGTGAGTCTCGTGCTCTTTTTGGTCCTTGGAATAAATGAGGATGTCGTCTATAAAGACCACGATGAATTTGTCTAAATATTCCATAAATACCTTGTTCATCATGTTCATGAAGAATGCAGGGGTGTTGGTCAATCCAAACGACATAACAGTACACTCATATAAGCCATAACGGGTGGTGAAGGTTGTCTTGGGTATATCCTCTTCTCGGATCCTTAACTGATGATAACCAGACCGCAGGTCGATCTTCGAGAATACCGTAGCTCCCTTCAGCTGGTCAAAGAGATCATCGATCCGAGGCAACGGGTACTTGTTCTTGATGGTTACTTCATTCAGAGCACAGTAATCCACACACATACGCTTAGCCTTGTCTTCTTTCTTCTCGACAAAGATGACGGGGGCACCCCATGGTGATGTACTTGGTCTGATGTAGCCTTTCCTCTCGAGATCCTTCAACTGCTGCTTCATCTCTGCTAGCTCATTAGTGGCCATCCGGTATGGTCGCTTGTAAATAGGGGTAGTCCCAGGTACCAAATCAATCCTGAACCCGATGTCCCTCTTGGGTGGCATCCCTGGTAAATCCTCTGGGAATACGTCCGGGTATTCACTGACTACTGGTATTTCCTCCAAGGTAATCTGATGCAGTCTTGGTATTCCGGACTTCATACTCGGCATCTGGAATGTGACGGCAGTCCCTTCTTCACTGATCACCGTTACCTTCCTCTGGGCACACTCTATTACTCCTTGGTGTTTGTTTAACCAATCCATCCCTAGAATGAGATCCAAACCTTGGCATTCTATGAGGATGGAGTCGGCCCAGAATATTGTGCCTTGGATATCTACCCATACCCTTGGGTTATAGGAATAGGCGAGGGTTTGTTTGCCTGGGGTAGCTATTAGTACGGGTCTGGGTAGTTCGCTTATGTCCAGGGCATTTCTTTTCATAAAAGCAGTTGATATGAAGGAGTGCGTAGCTCCGGTGTCAAATAGAACTACTGCAAGTGCTGAATGAACCACAAACTTACCCATGATAATTTTCGGGGCGGCCTGGCCTTCTTCGGCGGTGACGTGGTTGACTTTGGCGCGGACGGTGGGGTTCAATGCGATGCCTTGGGTACGCTTGGGATGAGGGCACTGGTGAGAGTAGTGCCCCTCCAGGCGGCAGTTGAAACATACCACAAGCTTGCCGTGCCTGTCTCGCAGAATCTCCGCCTTCTTGGCCGGGGAGGCTGGGGCGGCTGGTGCGGCGGGAGCGGGGCGAGGTTGTCCGGCTCCGGTATTGGCGGTAGGTGGTGCCAGACGATACACTGGGCGGGGGTGGTACTGTGGCACCAATGGAGGAGGGGTGAAACGGGGCCTCTGAGCCATGCCTTGATTCTGCTTGAAGGCGGTCATCCTCTTTCTTTTCAGGTCGACCTTGTTCTGATGGGTCTCCTAAATAATAGCTTTATTCACCAACTTTTGGAAGTTGGCGAAATCTCCGGAGATAAGCTGTAGGGACAGCTCATCCTTCAGTCCCCGGAGGAACTTGGCCTGCCTGGCCGCATCTGTACGGACCTCCTCAGGTGCGTACCTGGCCAGTCGGTTGAACTCATGCAAATATTCAGTTACGGACCTGCTCCCCTGCTACAGGTCCCTAAACTCTTGTTGCTTCTGAGCTATAATGCCATCGGGGATGTGAGCGGCACGGAAAGCAGCCGAGAACTCCGCCCAAGTATGGACGTGTCCCTCGGGCAAGGTCTCGCGTAGATTGTCCCACCACTCTGCGGCGGGACCCTGGAGCTAGTGGGTGGCGAAGTCCACCCTCTCCTGCTCAGTGCAGGACAGGAGGTCGAGCTTCTTCTCGATGGTCCTCAACCAATCCCCAGCCTCCATGGGGTTGGTGGTGCTCGAGAAGGTCGGTGGGTAGACTCGGAGGAACTCCAAGAGTTGGGAGGCGGGAGCGGGAGCTAGAGTGGCGGGTCGTGGCAGCTCGGGCTGTTGGTGGAGGCGGAAGAGATGAGCCTGCTGCTCTTGCATCTGCTGCTGCATTTGGTTTAGAAGGGCTGAGACCAGCTGGTTTTGCGTGGCCATCATCTCGGCCAGAGTGGGGTGATTGGCAACCGGGGCTTGCCTTTGCCCAGTTGCTCCCCACTGAGGCAGGTTTCCATTATCTCCTCTGTTCTGAGGAGCGTCGGAGCCTTGGTTGTTCGACATCCTGAGGTTTCCAAAATAACAATGTCTTTAAAGGGGGAACACTGCTAAACTTTATTTCAAAAGATCGTTCTTGCGATTACATCTATTGTCTTTTATTTAATTCTTCACTCATGCCTCATATTTGACATTAATGGCAATACAAACAAGTATAAGAAAACAATCAATCGTAAAACTACGTCTACGGTAGCTCGGGGATGGCTCGATCACGAGCTCGATGGAGACGGCCGGGGAGGTGGAACTGGAAGGTCCAGCGGGAGGTGCGCTGCGGGAAATCCTCTTGGGCCTCACGGTGGGGACCCGAAGCGATTTCCGCTTGCGAGGCGGAAGAGGTGCGATCTCCTCAATGTCCTTCTTCAACTCCTCAATCTGATGGCGGAGCTGAGGATTGGTGGCGACGCGCTGCCGTAGGAGCTCATTCTGGCGACGTAACTCCTCTGCCTCGGCAGCCAATCAGTGTCCCTGCTGGATGCGTCGACGAAGATCTCCGTTCTCGCGGTTCAGATCCTCGGAAGAGTCTCGGTAAAAACTTATTGTGTCGCGCTGTCCATTGGCGTCCTGCAGTGCCTCGTAATGGAGATCATCCATTGCCTCCAACAAGCGTACGGTATGACCAATCGCAGAATGACGTTGGGAGAGCGTGCTGACGTAGACGCTGTGGGGACTCCCTGGAGTGCAAAGGGGCACAAAGCGATAGTCCGTATCGTAGAGCTCACTGTCGTAGATCATCCGGAGCTAAGTGAGGGTCTAGAGGGCGGTGCGCTGGCTGGCTACCAAGAAGGTAGGTCCTCCACCTCGATAGGTGTGGGCTGTTTGAGGGGAGGGCTAGATGACGATGGTGACCTCACAGAAGCTTTCTTCCTCATCGGGGAAGACTCCATGAAACATCGGCTCGTGCTCAAATCCAAGGAAACCGATGAGCATGCGCAGCTCGCGGATGAATCCGGCCTCGTCGCGAAGGTTCCCACTCATGGTACGGACCGGCATCTACAAAAGAGAGAGATTTTTGTGAAACTCCGGAAGATGAGAAGGTAAACAGTTTTGTAAGAAAATATGGTTAATATAAGTCCTAAGGTTAGGTCTGTTTGGCTTCCTACAGTCAACCTGGCTCTGATACCATCTTGTCGCGCCCCGATTTAATAAATCAGGACTTTATTGAAATTCCATAGAAAATCAATAAAACAAGACGTTCATCATGCGACCTCGTACAATACGGGCAATCATTCACGGTTCGTAGACCGCATTAATACAAAAGTGAATAAAGTTGAAGAGAAACTAATAAAATCAAGAGTCCTAGATGAACGCCTCCTTCCAGTCTCGCCTTGACTGGGTCGCTACTCCAGACCTGCATCCTCCTCATAGTAGATGGGCTCTGATGGTGTAAGTCAACGGGGTGAGTACAGGAGTACTCAGCAAGCCACCGAATGCAAATATAATGCAAGGTAATAACAAGGGAGATAGTGGCTAGTTTTGCGGAAGCGAGTAATTTTTAAAGCAATTTAATGTGAACAATTTATTAGTACTGAAACGTAAACATGTGTATGCATCATCATCTTCTAACTCGAGGGGTACAGTCAGCCCCACCTCACTCAATAGTCCTTACATGCCATGAATAACTCAACCATTCAAACAATTGTAAGCTAACTGCGAATAGTCACACAACCCGCCCTTGACAGTGGGCTCGGCTTTTTGAAAAGATTAAATTACTCTGATCAGAGATGTACCAATGTACCCACAAGGCACGCACTCATCACCTACACCAAAGTGTAACGAGATGACCCATTTCACGGGAACTCGTGCCAAAACCTTCCATATAGTCCTCCCCGACTCAACAGCACCCTCTTATAGGTTTCATATGGTGTCCCGACGCGTCGGAGCCCCACCATACCCCCCCTTGAGCCTTGTCGGTACAAGTCGCCCGCAGGCTTGCCCCTTACCCCCTCCACTATGGTGCATCGAGTCGGAGTATTCCATACTTCCAGTTAGGACTTACCCATTAGACTTGTGGTTGGTACGGAAGTGCTTTGCAACAGATCCCGCAGACCGGTCCTTATAGTGCCCCGGGTGTGACAAACCAATGCCCGAGCTTGCACCCGGAATAACAGGGAAATTCATATATCAGAATCCAGCTATCTATGACTCATTCTTTTTATCCTATAGCAGTTGTGCCGGTACATTGGGCACTAGCTAATAATTTTATAGTAGAGTTCCAAGGAGTTAAGGCTCAATAAGCATGGCTTGGGTTTGCACACAAGGACGGGGATCTAATAAATATAAGTGTAAGTCTTGATATTTGACTAATGCAATATTAACCTATGAGTTATAGCGATAATTTATTAAAACATGGGCTCAATAATGATCAACTGTTTCCACAGGGGTGGTCGATGACTTGCCTTGATCAGCAAATGGGGATGAAGGAATCTCGGGGTAGAACTTCGGTTCCTCGACGAACTCGTAGTCTTCTCGATACGGAAAATAAACATACATTCAATAAACAGATAAAATTCCATCAAATAATCATAAACATACATATTTGTGGGTTTTATTATTTGAAGTAAGGTTTTAATATTCTGAAGTTTAGTGAAAAATAGTAAACTTATATTTTTAATGTTTTTCTTAATTTATTTTCTGGATTAACAATTTTAACCATAAGGGGTTTTTATTAATTTATTTATTAAGAATATTTTGGGTAATAGTAACATACTGTTTTTATGACATTAATGTGTAGAGAATATTATGCTGAATTTAACAAAATTTGAATGGTGAAATTTGGAGTTAAAATGAGCAAGTTATGGATTTTCAAAATTTAAACTATTTCTGGAATTTTATTTAAACAGGAAATGGGCTCTGGTCCACGGTGAGCCAGGCCCACGGTGGACCAGGCTACTGTGTGCGTGGACCGGATCAACCAGATCCGTTGGATCCAGATCTGACGATCAGGCGCGAGGCGGAGGGTTTAAGTGGCAACAGACGGCTAGGATTAAATCCCGTGAACCGGTATGACGTGGACGCTCCAGATTGCTCGAGGGTTTTAAGTGGCGATCGACAGCCTAGAGGCCTCGATACCCCTTTGACTAGATCCAAGGGCCCAGATTAAATCCCGAAGGGATTTAATCCTAGCCCTCCGATCGCGATCGTGCGGTCGCGGCGCGATCCGGCACGGCACGACGTAAGGGGGCGCGTACCCCCCTTCGTCTCCGGCGACGGCGGCCTCGGGTGTGACGGCGACGGCGGCGGCGAGCGCCTAGGGACCTGGCTAATGGCAAAAACGGAACGAGGAGGGGAGGTGATGAGGACATCACTTCACATGATACACACATGGAGCCTCCACCTACAATTCAATTACTAGGACCAATCACACGCGCCCGTGCCCGTCGCTTGAACCATGAGGTTAATTCTTTCCTTAGCAACTATGTTATTATTTGTTTAGACGGGATGCTACTGAATACTAGTGATATTTTGTTGCTTAGGAACATAGGATATGGAATAGAAGAGTTGGAGTTGAAGACGGAGTCGCACGGATGTTTTGAAGTCAAGATTTCGCTGGTTCGGACTACATCGACTACCATGCACCAAAATGGGCATAACTTCCTCATACGAAGTCCGATTGGCGCGTTCTTGGACTTTTTGGAAAGCTGAGGAGAAGCCGGATCGTTTGCCGTTAGTTTCGTCTCTTTTGGAGTCTCGAGCCGTCCTGTTTGTTTAAAACAGTCCTGCATGACAGAACTGGGCCGTGTTGGCCACAATCTGAGTCTGTACGTCTTCTAGCCCACAGCCCAAGTCTGTTCGCCTTCCACAGGCTGCCCACGCCCTATATATTCTCGCCAGCCGCCTTTAGGGTTAGATTTTGCTTTGTTTGCATCTACACTTGTGTGTTTAGATCCCGCCTCTTGCACCGGACCGATTGGCTGCTGTATTGGCATTTGTGAAACCTCACCTTATCATCATTTGTCTGTGATTTGGCATTCGACTTGTATCCTTCCTGTTCTTGCTTGTGTTCTTGGGTTCGCTTGCAGGAATTAGCCTTCGTGGCGAGGTCAATCGCGTCCTGCGTGGTTGATAACCAACGGAGACAGTGGTGTAACGATTGCAAGGTTTTGATCCGCCGGACCGGAGCCTTGGATCGCCAACGTCGAGATTCTCCACCAACCCAAGTTATCCTCTACCTAGCGAAAGATCGGGACCAATCTCCCATTAGGAGGGCGGTCACGATGGTACCTTCGTTGGCGGCGAAGGGGGTCCGGAGGTGACCGGCGGCGAGGGGTAGACGGAGATATAATTCGGGTGCTCGATGGCGACGGTGATCCAACGACGTCCACGGCCAATGGAGCGGATGCCGAGGTGGGGAGGGCTCCGGTGATCACGATGGTGGCGGTGGCTAGGGCAGAGGAGGCCGGAGTCGGCGGTGAGCGGTGGCCAGAGTTGGAGCAGGGGAAAATCCCTAAACGATGGCAGTGGTGCTCTGGAGGGCTTAAGCTAGCGCTTTGGCGTTGTGGGTAGTGGGCGGCGACCTTAGGGTTTTTATAGGGTCACCAGCGGCGATTAAACGGAAGGAAACCGAGGGTTTCCTTCCCTCTCCGGCGAGGGGTTTCCGAAAGCTTCGGATAGCTTTCCTAGGCGCGAAAACGCGTGGCTTATAGATGGAAAGGGGCAATGCCGTTCGGGGAAGGCGATCCGGGGCGATCGGGCGAGATCGGGCGGCCGGCGGCGAGGAGAACTGAAGGAGATCGCTGGGGAGAAGGAAAGGGGATCCCCTTCCAACGAGGAAGACGATCCTGACAGGTGGCCCCCACCTATCAATGGCCAAGCGTGAACCCAACGGCGCCGACAGGCGGGCCACGGGTGTCAGAGAGAGGGAGGCGGAGGTGAGTGGCTGACAGGTGGGCCAAGAGGAGCGCGAGCGCGGGGAGGAGAGAGGGGAGGTGCGCCGACATGCGGGCCCCACGGGTCAGCGACACGCGGCTGGATTGGGCCAGGCTCGGGGTGCTTTGAGAGTTGAGGCCTGTTTAGAATTATAAATGTTTTCTAATTTAAAATAATTCCAGTAATTCATATATTTGATTAAGGGTTGAATCACTGTTGATAAAAATTTGTAAAAATTCCTGAAATTATGTTTTGTACTCTAGTTTATTCCATAAATTTTTCAAGTCCATATTGTGAATATTCTTCCATGTTTGGCTTTAATTGGGCTCTTTTAGGAATTTTCCTTTATAAATAAATTCAGAAATATCCTTAATAATATTTTTCTATTATTTTATTTCCTTTTAATTCTTGGGGTGTTACATAGGCCCTTGTGGCTGTGGAGCCAGCTGAGTGTGCTGTGGATTCTGTAGCAGTCTAGTCTGAGTATCGGGGAGATACATCAGACCTTGTGACGGTTTGTGGGCTACAGTGCCATCAATGGTCTTCTTGATCAGCCTGTGGAGGGTATTGACTAGTGTTCCGGATTGGTTGATGAGCGCGTGATGAAGCCTGTTGTCGATGATCTCTTGGAAATCGACATGAGGGCTTTTTGTCGGCTGACTGATCTACATGGTCGTCACTGGTCTTGGCAACAGATACCTTAAGATGGGACCCGCTCGAGTCATCCTATAAGCTTGCAGGCACAGCTCCAAAAAATCATCAATGTGTCTTCGTACCTCCACCCTCTGTTCCTCAGTCAAAGTCTCCATGGTGATCGGAATGATGTTGTCATCATTGATTTCACCCGCCATGGTTGGATTGCTGAAGTATGGTCCTGCTAGGCGTGCCAAAAAGCATGTTGGTGCATTTTTTGGTCACACTTTGACACACGTGTGGCCTGGGAGATCTGCTTAACTGTAGTGTAGGTCCTACGTTCTTAGAAAATCAGGGTTCAAGGCATGACAATCAGTTTGATCCTGCAACTAATAAGGAAATAGGAAAATATGATCAATAGCATAGCCTATAGACTCTCTTGCCAATAACCGTGATGAGGATGGAATACTCGTGGAATATCATGTTGATCGGCCATAGGGCCAATGACCATGGGTGAAGCAATTGGGCTAGCGTGCCATCGACCGATGAGATGGGCAGTTTACACATATAGGCTGATGAGTGATTTTTTTGATGGCGAATAATATGTGGCGATGAATTGAAGATAACTTGTCGGCTTGTACTCTAACAGAAATAAATAAAATGTGCCAGATAACATGTCTATATCATGAAAATCATCACAATAACTAGATCGGATATGACCAAGACAGTAACTAGTCACAATAATCTTAATAATATATCAAATTATCAGACATGCTTTATTTAGATGAACGGTATACAACATGAAAAAGATACAATTGCAAGAGATGTTGGACTTAACTGATGAATCCTCAAACTACCACAACTAGATCACACCAAACGAAGAGATCAATCTGATATAACCTTAGACCTAGCCAATACACCGAGAACCGGTGACCATACTGTTTTGATGTTCACCTCAAGAGGTCAATCTGATGAAGCCATGAGGATACTGAACAAGTCGATGCGGTTGTCGGGGGTGGTGGGACTCACCTCTTCGCCAGAGATAGAAATGATGCAGCCCAGCTCCAAGTGTCGAATCCCGCTAGGATAAACCTTGGGAACTAAGGGTGGCGTTGTACCAAGTAGTTGTTTGATAGAGATGTGTGTGCTAATATAACTAGGGGATACATATTTTCTAGTCCAGAGACTTGCCGTCCAAGTTCTCTATCTTAACCGATTATGGATAATCTTTATCTTCTCTTCATCGGCTCCTCCATATCCGGCCAGCGTTGTAACAGATGGGCTTATTTGACTATTTTTGAACAGACTCTTCTTGTCTTTCATTGATCGTATGACATCCTTGGTGGGCTCTGGGCTTCACCAAATCTTGGCATCAACACGTGTGTACGAGATCCACTTCCACCTCCAAGAGAGCCATCTGCATCTCCACCTCCAGAGCGAACGCTACCTCCAAAAGAGCCTACTCTACCTATACCTCAATGGGATCCAACTCTACCTCTAGAGCCAATGCTACCTTCAAAAGAGCGTACTCCACCTACACCTCAAAGGGATCCAACTCCACCTCCACCTCCAAGATAGTCTAAACCAAAATATGAAAGTACATTGAAGACAAAGTCGACCTACTCTCGAAGAGAAAGGGCACATAAGAAAATGAAGATAGCACCGAGGTTTCCCTATGATCTAAATGATGCTATGTATGTAGCTTTCAGTGCGTTCTCCTCGTAATTCAACTAGACCTTAGTAAAATCACCATCCTTGATATGCCAGATAATGCACAAGTGAGTTACCAATCTATCATTTACTTGCTACAAATGTAGACAAATATGTCTGCCTTACTAATTCTTAATAAATTAAATCTAACATTAGATCACACGCATGCAGAGTATACAAAAAAATATATGAAGAAGATTCTTCATAGGTTTCACCCATTCAAGAAAGATTGGATAGCCTGACATAATTTTCCGTATCAAAAGCAAGGTCTAGGCAATAATCTCTATGGATTTTATGTTATGGAATCCATGCACAGATTCACTGGAGATGAGGCGCTCAGGGTAAAAGATACTAAGGTATGAGGAATATTAATCACGCTAATAGCTATTTTTTATCCGAGGTGGGATGACTTATAACGATTAATTTCTTATGTTTGTATGTATAACTTCTCTAACTATCCACGAATCAGTTATTGCCTACTAAAATCATCACACTTCAAGAATAACTTTATGGATTCCTCAATGACCATGTTATTTGTGAAATGGGCGAGTACAATAGTCTAAATCATTGCACTCAAGTACTAAGGATATGCACATATTAGAACCTTCATCTAACAAGAAACCATAAACTATATACTTATCATTCAAGGTTGTTTGTCTTTGTAAAAACAATTTGTCACATTCAATGTTGTTTGTAAAAATAATTTATGTGAATGATTCTATGATTTTAATTTAGTATGTTATATTATTTTGATTTAATATTTTCTATGTAATGTTCTCGATGTAAGCCATAAAGATGGATTTAACGTATATGTGTATTTATATATATAATAAAACATAGATTATAAAAAATAGAAAAAATACACATTAGTGTTTGTTCGAGCATGTAACCGACACTGATACTCAGCTATCAGTGTCAGCTCTAGAGATTAACTGACATTGATAGTAGAGTATCAATACCAGTTTAGTTTTAGAACTGACACTGACACTACCACAAAAATGATCTTAAGGGATGGGCAAAAGAAGCGCGTTAGTAATACAGTTTTATTGACGGGTTATTTCACACGCGTCAGTAACACTACATTATTAGTGACCGGTCGTGGTATGACCCGTCACTAAAGAAGGGCACCCCCATCAGTGATTGGTCATGGTATGACCCGTCACTAAAGATCTCCCCTATAGTGACGAGTTATTTTTCCACCCATCACTAAAGAAGTTTATCACCCGTCACTGATGACTCCCACTAATAAATAGGCAGAGCATGAAGTGAGTCGTCACGCTTTCATTTCACGCAACCATAACCTATATCACACATCAAAACCGTAATCACGGTAAGTTGGCGGTTCGCTCGAGAACCATTCGTTTCATCCACGTAATGGATTTCTATCATTTTATCGGTTTTTACCGGTAATTCGGTATCTTGCCCGAGTTACCTCTGGTTTCTTGGTGTTCCTTGCAGAATTTTATCTCATCTTCTCCACCAACATGTTTTAGAACCATCCGGTTCCCCTAAGAAGGCTGCTGGAGCTTCGAGGACGCTTTCCTAGAGGTTGTCGGTCTGACCGATGGCATCCTTCTGGTCAGACCGGCCCGTGTCGTGCCATCGTCAGGCGTGTCGGCACACCCCAGTCCGAACGGCGCTCCGAGGCCGGTCCGACCGACCCCACACACCGGAGCCTCGCGCCGAAGCACTTCGTGCCGGGTTGTATCACACTGAAGCCCGGTCTTACCGGTGTCTTTACGTCGGTCCGACCGACTCCCTTCGCACACACCCAGTCCGACCGCAGCCCTGCTTCTGGTCTGACCGCCTAAAGATCTAAAGCCCCCTTCATATTTCTTTGGACCCCTTCGCACTCGAACGACAAAGGCCCCATTCGGCGAGACCTCGCACCGCCAGTCAAACTGGCTATGTGCCCTCGGTTCGACCAGACTACCTTGGCCGGTTTGAATGCCTATGATACATCAGTCCAACCGGCCTGTTTTGGCCGGTTTGATCTTTTACCCACACAATTCGGCCAATTGAACATTATTCCTAGATATTTGTTTGATTTCTTGGCGACTCTGTTTTCCCTTACCACTATTTAAGGGTCGTCGGAACGTGAAGTCATCGTCTCATGATGTTTTAAGGTTTATCCTTGAAACGGCTACGCACTTTTGGATCATCGAACCGACGCCACTGTGTGGGTGCATTTTCATATCAACACACTTTTTGGCGACTCCGCTGGGGACGACATCAACATGACGGGCACGTCAACATCGGCTACGGGTACATCGACCACAACTACTACGACTACGACAACAGTACCCGTATCATCGATGGACCCGGGAGGCATGAGCGCGGAGATCGACGACCGTAACATCATCCTCCCCACCCTTGTATACATCCCCGAAGAGGATCGATCCGAGATTGAGGCCAAGATGAAGGAGTTCAACGCACTCATGCTTGGGCGCTACACCAAAACTCGCATGGGCTTCGTCAAGCGCAATGTCGACATTCCCGACCTCTCCAGAAACAAGGTACCACAGCAATCATCCCCGTGTCTATCACCCTCAAAAATTAGGCAGGAGATAGACACCACAGTAGATCAAGACATTAGCGCCACATTTGGGAATCGTCTAAGGCCTGAGATGGAAGTGTTGTTTAAGAGATTTGTCTTTTCCAAGGCTGCTTCTCCAACTCCAAGTGCTAGTTTACCCCTATGCACCACACATACAGTCGAATAGATGGGAGCACCAGAAAAGCCGTCATGTCTCTGCCCACACCCTCTAGGGCTAAGACCACATACACCACTGTCGGTCAAACTGGCACTTGGACCGATCAGGCCAACACATATCATACACCACACCCGACAACAGTCGGACCGATCGGCCAATACACCTACGGTCTAACCGGATACTAGGCCGGTCCGACCAGCCAATACACCTATGGCCAAACTGGCTACCAGGCCGGTTCGACTGGCCAGTACACCTACGGTGAAACTGGCTCTATGGTCGGTCAGACCGCCCCCATTTGCTACGCGTCGCCTCCACCCACGTCTACACTACTTTTTCCCATGCTGCCCACACCTCCTACTCCCGCACACCCGCATAGGCCTGAACATGCTATTTAACATGAGCCAGTACGAGAGGAGCTGCACGGTCGACACCCCAACATACCACCACGTGTCGCGCCCCCGCATGAGAGACACGCACAAGCAAAAGGCGCAGATTATATTGATGAGCAAATTCACGTGCTTGTTAGGGAATGCACTCGTTACACACCTCGGGATCAAGCTAGAGTTTACCATAAACCGTACCCGGACCACTTCGACACTATCCCATACCCTCATGGCTTTCGGGTCCCCGAGTTCACCAAATTTGACGGTGAAGGTAGCAAGACCACCCTAGAGCATTTAGGTCAATTCCTAGCACAGTGCGGCGAAGCAAGCGGGTTAGACGTGCTTAAACTTAGATTATTCTCTTTGTCGCTTTCTAGCACCGCTTTCACTTGGTTTTCAGCATTACCGCCGAACTCCGTGGAAACTTGGGCCCAGCTAGAGCAGAAATTTCATGACTATTTCTATACTGGGGAAACCAAACTTAAGCTTTCACACTTGACATCGGTTAGACAAAAGGCTAGTGATACTATCTCCAATTACATTAGGCGCTTCTGGGACACTAGAAACCGATGTTTTAGTTTGAACATCTCCGAGAGGGATTTGGTCGACCTAGATTTTAACGGCTTACACTCTGAACTCAAGGAGAAGTTGGATGGCCATAATTTCCTTGAGGTTAGCCAAGTTATGGAGAGGGCTCTTGTAACGCCCAGATTTAATAAAATCAGGACTTTATTGAAATTCCATAGAAAATCAATAAATACAAGACGTTCATCACACGACTGCGTCCAATACACCAATCAATCATGGTTCATAGACCATATTATTACAAAAGAGTTAAATAAAAGAGAAACTAAAAAAATCCTCAAGATGAACGCATCCTTCCAGTCTCGTACCTTGACTGGGTCGCTACTCCAGATCGTCATCCTCCTTGTAGTAAGCTGCCTCTGGTGGTGTAAGTCAACGGGGGTGAGTACAATCATACTCAGCAAGCCACGGAATGCAATTATAATGCAAGGTAGTAACAAGGAAGGTAGTGGCTCTAGTTTGCAAAAAAGCACTTTTGTTGAGCATTTAATGAAGTCAGGTTATTAGTACAGAATGTAAACATGTGTAAATGCATCATCTTCTAACTCGAGGGGTACAGTCAGCCCACCCTCGCTCAATAGTCCTTACATGCCATGAATCACACAATCATTCATACAAAAGTAACTAACTACGGTGAACATTGCCCAACCCGCCTTTGACCGTGGGCACGACTTTTCGAAAAGATTTTACTCTAATTAAATACGTACTACTGTACCCACAAGGCACTCATTCCCGCACACCAAAGTGTGTCGTGATGACACCACGTCACCCCGAAGGAACTTATGCCAAAACCTTTAGCATGGAATGCACCAATTCGATAACACCCTCTTATAGGTTTCATACGGTGCCCCAACACATCAGGCCAACACCGTACCCCCCTTGAACCTCATTGGTACAAGCCACCCGCATGTGTCACTTGCCCCCTCCACTATGGTGCTTCAAGTTTGAACGCTCCATACCTCCAGTTAGGACTTACCCACTAGACTTGTGGTTAGTATGAGTGTGTTTTGCAACAGATCCCGTAGACTAGTCCTTATAGTGCCCCGGGTGTGACTAACCAATGCCCTAGCTTGCACCTGGAACCCACCATACTTATAACATAGCCAACTCCAACAGAATCTAGAGATGACATAACGGGGAAATCATATAGTAGAATTCAACTATCTACGACTCGTTCTTTTAACCAATAACAGTTTTGTCGATACATTGGACACTAGCTAATATAGTATTTAAATAGTTCCAAGGAGTTTAGGCTTAATAAGCATGGCTTGGGTTTACACAACAAGGACGGGGATCTAATAAATATAATTTAGGGCTTGTGATTAAACTAATGCAATATTAGTCCTATGAGTTATAGCGGTAATTAAGAAAAATGGGCTCAATTATGATCAACTTGGGGTTTGTGACTTTCCTTGATCCGCAAACGGTGAAGGTGGAACCTCGGGGTAGAACTCCGGATCCTCGATAGCGTCGTAGTCTTCTCGATATGGAAAAATAAATATGACATTCAATAAACATACCAAACATATAAGATTTTGGGTGGATTAAAATAGTGAAATGACATTATTATATCCTCTGAAATTATTATCTGAATTTTTAAGATATTTTTAGAGAGTTCTGAATTTTTATTAAATGAAATAAACATTTATCCTAAAAGGGTTTTTGAATTATTATTAAATAAGAATAAAATGTGCAAAATAAACATACTATTTTTATTGAATAAATGTGTAGAGAATAAAAACACAAATTTTACAAAATTTGAATGGTGAAATTTGGAGTTAATTTGAGCGAGTTATGAATTTTTGAAGATTTAAACAATTTTTCTAAAATTTTATTTGAACAGAAAATGGCCTCTGGTCCACGGTGAGCCAGGCCCACCATGGACCCATGCACTGTGCGCATGAGCCGGACACGTGGCTGTGGTTGGATTTAGATCCAATGGTCGATGTGCGCGGGGGGTTTTTAAATGAGATCCAACGGCCAGGATTCGTTAATACCGCTTCGACAAGATCTGAGGGCTCAGGTTAAATCCCATGGGGATTTAATCCTCGCCGCTCACATGTGATCGCATGGCTGAGGGCCCATCCAGCACGGCACGCGGTGCCGAGGGTAAGTTACCCTCTTCTCCGGCGTCGGTGGTGCTCGGGCGTGGTGGCGGTGGCGCCGGCGAGGGTCCTAAGCCCCAGTTTTAGGCAGAAATGGAAAGAGGGGAGGGAGGGGAGTACAACCGTACCAGATATGGTGACGGTGAGGTACCGGTGGCGATCAGTGATGAGGGAAAGCGGTGATGAGCTGTGGGTCCAACGACGGCGTGGCGCTCCAGCGGCGATTAGCCCGAGCGGAGGAGAGGCCGGTGAAGGGAAGACGACGGGGGTCACGGTGGTTCCGATGGCTAGAATTGGTTGTCGTAGACAGAACAGGGGTGGCGGCAAAGAAATGTGCTGCGGGCGCTCGAGTGGGCTTGAGCTTGGCTTTTTTCGGGTTGCCTGGGTGCGGTGGTGTTGGGGGGTTAAATCGGGGTCACCAGCGGTATGGATGGAAGGTGATAGAGGGGAAACCAAGGGGAGGTTTCCATTTTTGCCGGTGAGCTTTCCAAGCACGGTGATCCACCGAATAAGGATGGGATTGCCACGGGTAAAGTGTGGAAAGTGATCCCCAAAACAAGGAAAGTGAGATACCAGCCCCAATTCTAGGGATCGAGCACGGCGACGGCGGGATTTGAAGCCTAGGGTTCGGCCGGCGAGGATTTGGGGAAAAAACCATCGGAGAAGAAAGAGCCGACGGGTGGGGTTGGGCTGTTAGCGAAAAGTGCGCAGATCCTAGGCACCGACATGTGGGCCATGATTGTCAGCAGCAGAGGCAGGGAGAGAGCGGCTGCCATGTGGGACTAGGTGGGCGTGGGCACGAAGGAGAGAGAGGGGGAACATGCCGACAAGTGGGTCCCACCTGGCAGCGACTCGGCATTCGAACTGGGCTGGGCCGATGAGGTTTGAGGGTTGCGGCCCAATATCTTTTAAAATGTATTTTCTAATTAAAATAATTCCATAAAATCATTTATTTGATTAGAGCTTGAAGCACTGTTGCTAAAATTTTGTAAAAAATCTCAAAAATATATCTTGGCTTATAGATTCCACCATAAATTTATTAGCCTTAAATTTTAATTATTTTTCCCTGTTTTGCTCTATTTGGGATCTTTTATCCTTTTCTCAAATAGAATAATCCTTTTTATTTCAGAAATTTTATTTCTCTCATTTTTTATTTTTAAAATTTGGGATGTTACAGCTCTGGTCCAAGAAGGCCGAGTCAAATATAAAAGGGGCATCAAAACTCTTATTGAGCTCAATGCCGAGGTACACATCGTAGAGCACTCCGATGACGAGTCGTCGGAAGACGAAGATGACTCGACCAACATGTACACAGCAGAATAGACCTGGCCTAATGGGTCCAAAATGGTCACTTGCTCCAAGCTAAGGTTGTCTCCCACTAAGAATCGGCCCAGTGAAATTAAGTATTGTTTTGATGTGACCAAATGTGATAAAATATTTATCTTTTTATTAAAGAGCAAGCTCCTCAGGTTGCCTAAAGGCCACGTCATTCCAACTGTCGACGACTTGAAGAAACGTGTATACTGTAAGAGGCATGACTCGCTTTCCCATTCTACTAACGATTGCAATGTTTTTCATCGGCAGATTCAATCGGCCATAGATGAAGGACGGTTGAAATTAGATTCTAGCCCTAAGATGAAGCTATACTAGGATCCCTTCCCCATGAACAACATTGATCTCGATGGGAAGAGGGTGTTGATTTGGCCCGAGGAGGCCAAGTCATCCAAAGGGAAAGCAGTCGTCCTTAGAAAACCTCGCCCTCACACGCTCGTACCGAAGAATCCTAAAGTAGGAGTGTGGAAAGTGAATGTCGACGCGTCATCTTCGGCTAGGTCCCACAAGTAGTCGAAGATAACTTTTCGAATGCTGCTCCAGAAGAATGAGAGAAGGGCTGAGAAGATGCACTCTTGGCCACGATTTCCAAGGAGGCCGAACCTTCCACAGAGGCGTGAGTTCGGCCCACAATGGACTAGACCGCCAGCACCACCCCAGTCTGATCGGCCTTCTGTGGCCGGTTCGACCGACCCATCCCGAGTGTCTGGCAACAGCTGGTCCGATCGGCCCAATAAGGTCGGTCTGACCGACAGAAGATGGAAAGACGACTCCACTGAATGCAGAATTGCCAAAGCCGATCCGGGCATTCACCGTTCGACTAAAGATTCCGGGACCAAGTTTGTGACGCCTGAAACTAAGCCACAACCTTTATGGGCACCCTCGGGAATGACTAAGTCTTAAAAGAGATGCTTAAAACATCTTCGTGTCAATTATCTCAAAGAGAAGAAGGCCGAAGAATTCAAGGATAACCCGCTCGATGAGTCCAGAGCACTAGCAAAGACACGACGGGTGTGGAAACCAAAGTTGGGTGATAAGCCAGCTTCTAGCCTCGTTTAGTAAGTGTGCGTCCCTACAAGGGACTCGGGGTGAAAAACTAGTAAAATCACTAAAGGCCGAGTTGGTGCAAAATTCGGCGCTTAAAGTCCCTTAGTCATATTAGTAATTCATGCAAATCATCCTCAGAATTCAGATTCCTAAGTTATGAAATGGACAGTTTGGTAGATAAATAAATAGTGAGTACTTTTAAATAACTCGGCAAAAACACTTGAGAGATCGTAAGGCCGATATGGATTGTATCGTCCTTAACCCGTTGTGCTTTTAGATCACTAAGTTTGCTAAAAGGCAGGGGGCATGTGTTGATAGCAAAAAATGGTATTGATGGTCGAAATTGTCAAAATATCAATTTTTAGTAATTTGGGCCAAAAATATGCCCAACCTAGCACAGGTCGGTCCAACCGGCCATAGCAGACCAGCCATGCAGGCCCGGTCAGACCGACCGAAGTCTGAACATTAGAGATAGAGGTTATTTTGGGCTATTTTGATCTGTAATTTAATTTTAACTACTTTTGGCGGAATCCTAGTCAGATTAGGTGTCACGAAACTTGATACCAACCTCTATAAATATAGGGGTGAGGCCGATTCAAAGGGTATCTCTCCATAGATCAACTCAAAACCCTATTTTTGAATCGCACTTTTATTTCAATCTACTTTCTTTTCCCTAGGATTAGTCAAGTAATGTCCATCTTCATGAGTTTGCATTGGAAGCTCTTCGTCCGCCACGTCGTAATCATGGTAAGTCCTTGGTGGTTCGCTCGATAATCGTTCGTTTCATCCACGTAATGGATTTCTATCGTTTTATCGGTTTTTACTTGTAATTCGGTCTCTTGGCCGAGTTACCTCTGGTTTCTTGGTGTTCCTTGCAGCATTTTATCTCATCTTCTCCGCTAAGATGTTTAAGAACCATCTGGTTCCCCTAAGAAGGTCGTCGGAGCCTAGAGGTTGCTTTCCTGGAGGCTGTCGATCTGACCGGCCCGTGCCGTGCCGTCGTTAGGTGTGTCCGCACACCCCAGTCCGACCGGCGCACTGAGGCCGGTCCGACCGACCCCGCACACTAGAGCCTCTCGTCGGAGCACTTCGTGTCGGGGTGTATCACACCGAAGCCTGGTCTTACCGGTGTCTTTAAGCCGGTCCGACCGACTCCCTTCGCACACACCCGGTCCGACCGACTCCCTTCGCACACACCCGGTTCGACCGTAGCCCTGCTTCTAGTCTGACCACCTGGAGATATGAAGCACCCTTCGTATTTCTTCGGACCCCTTCGCACTCAGACGCCGAAGGCCCCCTTCAGCGAGACCTCACACCACTGGTCAAACTAGTCGTGTGCCCTCGGTTCGACCGGACTACCTTGGCTGGTTTGATCTTTTACCCCTACAATTCGGCTAATTGAACATTATTCCTAGATATTTGTTTGATTGTTTGGCGACTCTGTTTTCCCTTACCACTGTTTAAGGGTCGTCGGAATGCGACGTCGGCGTCTCACGGTGTTTTAGGGTTTATCTATGAAACAGCCACGCTTTTTGGATCATCGAACTGATGCTAGTGTGTGGGCACGTTTTCGTGTCAATAGGGTCCTAGCAATGTTACAGACAAGGGGAAGGGGATAGCCAGGGAAGTCGACATTGACCAAATGGACCAATTGAAGCACATCTATTATTTTGGCAATCCAACAGTTGTAACTCCAGCAAGGAAGACTCTCCTACAAGACATCTCAGCGGGTTTATCCTCCGAGAGTTAGTTATATGTCTACACAATAAATAACACGATCATCAACAAAAAGTCGGTGTTAAGTTATTTGCACATGTAGTTGGTCTATACAAATAGCCTTCTCTAATAGCTTTGTTTAAATTTTTTTATAGTAGTTTTCAAGGCAGTAGTATGAAAAGTATATCACACCTCACCTGCACCACTAGACCACTGAGATTCACGTGGCAGTAGCAGGGTCTGACGTAATCCCAATTGCGGTTCATAAAGCGAAGGATATACGGTGCTATCTAACTAAATATTTTTGGCAATTTCTTAGCGATAATTCGTTAGAAGTTGGCGCTATGTGCGCCTTCCTTTTCAACATTGTTACTAATGGCATTGAGGTTGTGATGTATGTACTGTAAACCTAGGGTATGATGCAATATTAGGTTATAAATCTTTTATGATGAATTATCTGTATTCCATGATAAATTATGTGTGATATGAATTGGCTGCCAAATCAATCCTAGCTTTAATTCAGGCTGGAGCCTAAAAATTGTCTATGATGTGTTTTGGATATGTTGGCTACCAAATCCTGGCTTTGATTCAGGTTGGAGCCTAAAAACTATTATTATTTTTTTCAAAATGACCATAGCATTAGTGACGGGTAATAATAATCAATCTTCACTAAATAATTGTTTAGTGACAGGTAACAATATTACCCATCACCATCATCAGTGACGAGTTTTAGCAATACCCATCACTAAAGGCCCCTCTATTATCAGTGACGGGTGGTAACTGTCACCCGTCATTGATGACATCTCCCGCTTATAAATAGGTAGGTAACCGAAGTGAATCGTCAAGCTTTCATTTCGTGCAACCCTAACCCTAACTCTCGTTGTCGCCATCGTCTTTGCCGTGCTCTTGGCCACTTGTATCATCGGTCGTGGCACTCGTACCGTCGGCGCGTGTGGCCGCCCTACTCGCCGCCACCTTGGTTGCATCCTCCTAAGGTTTGTCCTCCTCCTCTTCCTCGTCCAAAATATTATTGTTCTTTTCTAACTAGCTAACTTTGTTTAAATTTTATTGTTACAGGGTATCCTAACTTACTGCTTTTGGCCAATTTTTTTGAGATAACTGATTGTCTTAGCCTATTTCTTCGAAATAATGTATTCTAAGTTGACATGACTATTCACGGTGGTGCTCCTTACTAGACGATGATGGTGCTCCTGTGCTACTACCCATTGTGCTTCTATTCAAGTTGCCCATGGTGGTGGTGGTGGAAGCTTGGATAGTGATGGGATACTATCCAAGCTCTTGATATCGCTATAGGTTAGCTCTTAGCTATTCAGAAGCCATGAAACAATCTTGTGTCGCTGCTTGTTGTAGCCATTTTCTTTAAGATAACGAGTATGTAATTAATATATGTGATACTAATTTGGTAATGAATTCTCTGTGATGAATTGTCTGTGATGTGTTTTGGATGTTGCATATGTTGGCTTCTAAATCCTGGATGTGATTCAGGATGCAGCCTAAAAATTTATTAACTTTTTTTGAAAATGACCATATTATTAGTGACGAGTGTAAACTACTCCCTTTCACTTAATATGACATATTCAGAATACAACCTAAAAATAATTATTTTTTAAAATATGACCATAACATTAGTGACGGATGATATTGGTGGCCCGCCACTAAAGATGACCTTTAGTGAAGGGTAACATTGGTTACCTGTCACTAAAAGGGGGCAGGCTGAACGTTGAGGGGAACTGGAGAGACCCTTTAGTGACGGGTATTTACCCGTCATTAATGATAGGGTTTTACTGACACGATAAGGATGACGGATGATATGCACATCACTATTGTACGTTATGACATGTCACTAATATATGCTTATGTGATAATGTGATATGCGAGTATCAGTATCGGTTTGGGGCTAGAATTGACACCGATAGGCTTGAATAGTGGTGGTTCTAGTCGACTATCCATTCCGACTAGCCAGTTACTTTGACGGGACACTAATATTTGTTCCTGTGGCAGTGTTTCGACTAGCCAATTGTTTTTTGGTTTCAGGTGAGCGAGCATCTTTTTTGTATTTGTACCTTTTTTATGGAAAATATATGTGTTTGTAGCGACTATCTAAATTTGTTATACCTGACTTCCAAACAATCAATATACTTGACTTTCGAGTCTATGGGCATGTTTGGGACTACTCCACTCTCTTAAAATTTGCTCCACTCCACGGAATTCACTTAGAATCAGATCTAGAGTGGAGTTGCTGCTCCACTGTGGAGTATTTGCACATGTTTGGCTTGCGGAGGGAATTCAGATTCAAGAATAGTAGAATTTGGTAGGAATGTATTATTTTTCCCAGAATTTATTCATAAATCTCCAATTATATTATTTTTCATGTCCATTATGTAAAACATATTAAATTAGTACTCCCTCCATTAACTTTTAAATAACGTCGTTGACTTTTATCACAAACTTTGATCATTCATCTTATCAAAAAAATTATAAATATACAAAAATGTAAGTTATAATCGAAGTACCTTCAATATTAAAACAAATTATAACAAAATAAATGATATTTCAAATTTTTTTTAATAAGACGAATAATCAAAATTTGTGATAAAAGTCAACAATAACATTTAAAAAGTTAATATAGATAGTACTAAATAAAAAAGTAATAAATATCAACTAAAAAGTGAATCAATAAGTTTATAATAGCATTGGATGGTAAATTACCCCGAACTCCACGTTTTGTTTTAAAAACTGAATCCGCAGAGCACCTCCTGAGGTGCTCCACAAAAAACGTGGAGCGGAGTCGTGGATCTGCATTTTTCGCGGATCCAAAAACTGGGATCTGAACCTGTTTGGCTAGACGTTTATGGAGCGGAGCTATAAAACGTGGAGCAGAGCAGTCCCAAACAGGGCCTATATATACTTACTGATACGAAGGAGGTATCATGATCTTTTTTCTTATTTTTTAACACATAGGTTCAATCTAAAACGTACTATATTTTCGATTGTACGAAATACTCCACCGACCAGCACCATGTCGGCGACAACTGATGAGGCAATTAATTATGATCCTAATCAGTTCGATTAGATGTGATCGGCATTGTTATATATCATTAATTACTTCCGTTAGGGGAATCACCGGCCAAATTAATGGTTGCTAGAACTGACTAATTTATAGTCCCAACCCGTATAAGTTTGACCATATAATGAAGTTTGACGATCTTGTTGATGTGAAGATCTGTACAAAGTTTCTGAATTTTATATCTAGAGAGGTAGGTAGCGTTTAGTTCGTTAATGTTGATGTGAAGATCTGTACAAAATTTCTGAATTTTATATCTAGAGAGGTAGGTAGCGTTTAGTTCGTTAATTCGAAGAAGGTAGATTGGATTATTGCATCTAAATTTTAGGGTGTATGACTTAAGTTATGTCACAGGTGAGATGGATATGATTAGTTGTTTTGAGAAAATATTTCCTCAGCATATGATGTAGCCACTGCACCCTCTCTCGTGTTAAGTTGGTGTCTCTATGCCAACGCCTCCCCTGGCTCACACCGTCCTGGTTGCAACAAAAAAATGGATAATTTCAACCACCCAACTAAACAAAAAGAACATCTCATATTACCAAATATTGAGTTATTCTATTATGTTATTCAACTAAACGTTACCTTAATTAATTCGTTGGACTTCACAAATCTGAAAATTCTTATAAACTCGTTTCAGAATGGGAGAGAAAGAAATTCATGTGCACCAATGATGTCGAACATTGATTGCTGTCCTCAGTGTCCTAAATGTAAAAATCATCTCGTTTCCGACAATACCGCATGCAACGTCATGAGAAAATTGCTTCTCTGCTACAAAGTTAATAAGTAGGTTACGCATACTCTCTTCTTTTGCCACAACTTTGCCCATGTGTATCGGGATATGGCAAATACTGGTTGCAGATTTCAAGTCTTTTCTAAATATAAATCGCTTTAGTACTTCTAAATATTTTTAGTTTTTTATTTTATATTTATCCTTATGAAATAAATGATATCACTGTCCACAACAAATAACTCGTCTTTTAAAATGCAGAATAAATATTACGCAACAATGTCATTTGAGTTATCTTTTAAAAAGCAGAATAAATATTAGAACCCAAAGTTATTTAAATTTATTTTCTAATTAATGTGCTAGAACTAAATAAATAGGAAATAAAATGGAGTAGGAAACCCTTCGTTCTCAACTGAATGGTAAAAGAGGCATTTTCTCCAAATAAATACTGGTAGGCATACGCTACTACAGAAAACCATGTTTATTAGTCGAGTTTTTAACTGCGGCGGCTACTTTCAGATGCTCAAACTCCTCCAAACAATACGGATTTGAGACTTAGATTAATTATATATGAAATTCAATAGCCCTAGAATCAAAAATAGGTTAGAATTAAAGCTGAAAATATCATCTTCTTCAAATTCCTATTAGACATATACTTAATCCATCTGGTTTTGATCCGTGCCTATCAAAAAAAGAAAAAAATTAACTTTGATCCATACGGTATTCCATCAATATATCAATACATATATGACTATTTAGTTTTCACATGGCTTTTCAATGCATTATTATTCCTAAACTATTTTTTTTTAGAAAATCGAAGTAATCATATGCTATGACTAGGAAAACGAAACGATATATTAATATTTTGCACCAATCAATGATGAAAATTATTAATTATTATTAGTCTTGGTGTCACACCCTTATGTACATATTATATATAGACGGGGATATATAGTACTCACTAGTTGCTCTCAAAATTTGAAGCACGTCCGAACAGACCGCTAACATCCTCTGTCAATTAATGGCCGGCAAACTTCTTCACGCCAAATGAAGATCTCGTACATGTGCCTCTTTAATCAAATGGATTTGTATCGAATTCTGTAAGTATCGGTGCCTTTGATTAATTAATCAGTCCATGCGATGTACGTGCGAATTCTTTTACACAAAAATAGGAACCAATGGTGTACAGTCTAACAGTAACAAATCCCTAGATTAGTACGGGCACATTTGCATGCATGTTTTTAATAATCACATTTGCATGCATTATTTAATAATCACAGTACATGCATTTCAAGAGTTTACCCTAGTTTATAGAAAAAATATTATATACCATGTCAAATTAGCTCAGGGAATCCAGTTTACTTTTATAAGTGAAATAAATAAAACCAACTTATTATACTAGCTTAATACACTACTACAGAAACGTATATTAGTGAAAGATCATAGCGTATATTAGAGATGGGCATGTCCCTCGTCACCCTTATCGCGTCAGTAAACCCATATCATTAATGACAGGTAAATACCCGTCACTAAGGGCCTATTTGGGAACTTCCAATCCCAGCCCATTCCCTGGGGATGGGCCGAGATTTTAAACTAAAATCCCGGCCCATCCCCAGGGAATGGGCTGGGATTATGGGCTCCCAAACTAGCCCTAAAGTGTCACTCCAGTTCCCCTCCACGACCGGCATGTCCCCCTTTAATGACAAGTAACCAATATTACCCATCACTAAAGGTCATCTTTAGTGACGGGAAGGACTTTACACCCATCACTAATGTGCTCGTTATTGACATGTGATTATTATCACCTGGCACTAATAATATGGTCATTTTCAAAAAAAAAAATTAGGCTGCATCCTGAATCACATCTAGGATTTGGAAGCCAACATATGTAACATCCAAAGCACATCACATACAATTCATCACAGAGGATTCATTACCAAATCAGTATCATATACATTAACTACATACTCGTTATCTCGAAGAAAATGGGTACAAACAAAATTGTTTCATGGCTTCTAAATAGCTAATAGCTAACCTATAGCGATATCTAGTGCTTGGATAGTAGCCGGAGCACCATGCGGCAGTGTCCGGTAAGGATCACCATTGTGAATAGTCATGCCAACTTCGAGTGCATTATCTCGAAGAAATTGGCTAAGACCATCAATTATCTCGGAAAAATTGGCTAAAAGCAGTAGGTCAATTTACCGTGTAACAATAAAATGAAAAGAAAGTTAGCAATGACCAACGAGGCATTGGACGGGGAAGAGGAGGAAGATGACGACCTTAGGAGGAGGACGAGGAGGATACAACCAAGGTGGCGGTGAGTAGGGCGGCCACGAGCGCCGACGGTACATGTGGCCAGGAGCGGCGAAGAGCATGACGAAGGTGACGGCGGCAGCGGGAGTTAGGGTTAGGGTTTGGGGAAATTAAAGAATGACGATTCACTTCGGTTAAGCCTATTTATAGATGGGAGAAGTCATCAGTGATGGGTAGTAGTTATCATCCGTCACTGATGATACAGGGGCCTTTAGTGACGAGTGTAGCTAAAACCCGTCACTGATGATGTAGGTTTCTCACGGGTATAGATCAACCTTTAGTGACGGTATATTATTATAACTCGTCACTAATGCTATGGTCATTTTGAAAGAAATAATAGCTTTTAGGCTACAACCTAAATCCAAACTAGGATTTGACAGCAAACATATTCAAAACACATCATAGACAATTTTTAGGCTGCAGCATGAATTAAAGCTAGACAATTCATATCACAGACAATTTATCACAAAATACAGATAATTCATCACAAAATATTTAACTTAATATTGCTTTATACCGCAGGTTTACGGTACATACATCACAACCTCAATGCCATTAATAACAAAGTTGACATGGAAGGCGAACACAGTGTCATCTTCTAAAGAGTTATCGCTAAGAAATTTTCCAAAACCTTTAGTTAGATAGTGTTGGGGGAAATTAATCCATTTCCAGGGCTTAAAGATTACTTTATCAAAGGCTGAAGCATACTTCGAAGCTAGTGAGCAGAAGTTCGAAGGGTGAGTCACCATGCCGAAGGGTGGCGCGATGCGAAGCCTTAGTGAACCCTCCGAATGGAAGATAGAGGCCCCGAAGCCGAAGGACAAGATTGATGGAACGTCCATCTTATCCATCTACCTTATAGTATTTTACCTTTTATAACCTTGTTTACGTTACCGAATAGTTTCCATTATGTCGGTTGTAATCTAGGGGTAAATAGGTCTTTTCCTTATGCTTTTTCACCTATAAATACCCCCCTTTGTACCCTGTAGAAGGGGATCCAGAACAAGTTGTTCATTACACTCATTCGGACCACTCGATCTATTATCCAACTCGGAGGCTCGGGATAGTCCTAAAATGCAAACTCCTTGTTTGTCCGTTCTTGACTACAGAGAACCTGTTGGCATAACATTTGCGCCAACAGTTGGCGCCGTCCGTGGGGACCCAAGTTCTAAAAGCTTGTTCTCTGCTGCTGACTGCACTTCGAAGAGCACTTACGGAGGGAGCCTTGGAGTCTCAAGATTCCGCGCACCCTTCAGTTAAGGGCTTCTTAGTGCAGCCCGAAGGCCTTCACTCGTCCTCCCGAGTCGTTCGAAGTCCTCCGTCTCTAAGACTTCTTCGTGGCTAGCTATGCCTCCGAAGTGAAGTCAGGCTTTGGGTCCTCTCCGAAGGTCCCCTCGGACCACCGGAGCCAGACCCTCGGCTACTCCGGCGATTCCCGCCGAGACTGCTGGGCGTCGAGCACCCCGTGGCCCTCGAGCTCCTCCTACGGTGCTTCAGACCGGCTACGTCAGCTCCCGAGATCCGGAGGTGCCCTCCGATGAAGACGAAGGCCTTCCTGAAACCGAGGCTACGCAATTGGCCAGGCTTCAGGAGGAGGTATCCAGGTGGAGGCAAGAGGCTGTCGATCGCCTCCGCACTCAAGCTTCCATCGAAACTCCAGAAGGGCCTCAAGACGGTGGTACCCACAATCTCCTAGAAGTTATCCAAGTCCCAGAGGAAGCCGAGAATGCCTCCTTCGATAACGAGTCTCCATTACATCCGGATTTACAAAGAGTGCCTTTCGACCCCAGATTCAAGGCCTCGAAGTTGCACAAGTACTCCGGGGGGTCAGACCCCGGAGAGTTTGCCCGCTCATACGCCCTGGCAATAGAAGCAAGTGGAGGGGTGCGAAGCACTATGGCTAAATGCTTCCCCCTCGCCCTCGAAGGCGTGGCACTTCGATGGTTCTGGTCCCTGAAGCCAGGATCGATCAGTTCCTAGGAGCAGCTGAAGAAGAAATTTGTGAGCAACTTCCAAGGCACCTTCGTGGCCCCAATGTCCACAGGAAGTTTGTTCCAGGTGAAGCAGCGGGTGGGAGAAACACTCTGGGAGTACTTCACGCGCTTCGCCCACACCAAATCACAGATTAAGGGCCTGTCTACCTCTTCGGTAGTCGACGCCGCCCGCGAAGGGGTGCTAAACCCCGACCTCCTCAGCAAACGCCATCGGAAGCCGGTGACGTTTGTAGCACAGTTGATAGCATACTTCGAACAGTATGCCAAGGTGGAGGAAGGCTGTCTTTGGCGAGCTGAAGCACCATCGCCCACCCTCCGAGAAGTCAAAAGGGAGCCCGAAGCCTCCGCTCCCCTACAACCTCCACAAGACAACCGCTTCAACGAGTACAAGCGGGGGAAGAAGCATTTCCGTTCGGAGGTGCTAAGCATTGCACCTTCCGTTCCGTAGGCACCTGCCAATTTCCAGCAGACGCAGAACTTCAAGACTGGAGCACCGAAGCCTCAAGAGAGAATGCCTGGCAGGCGCCAGAGTTTTTTCTGCTGCGTGCATGGCGATAATAGGAGCCATGACACGAAGGATTGCAAGTCGGTGTTAACCCTTCGAGGTGAATACCTAGGGCGAAGTGCGGGGCGGGGTGCTTCGGATCGAGCCCCACCCTCGGCACAGTCGGAGCCTGTGCAAGCTGTGGCCCGAGCCGGTGCCCTTGAAGCCCCCATGCGGCTACCGGTGGCCAGCATTATGCCACCACCAAAGCAGGAAGACCCGCAAGATCGCGGCAAGCGAGTGGTCTTGCCCATCTCCGGAGGGGGGACCCTCGGAAGCATGTCCAAGAGGCAGCGGCGCGAGTACGTCCGCGAGGTCGGGCACATTGGGACCTCGAGTTCCGCCAAAGGGATGCCGGAATGGTCCCACGTGCCCATCTCGTTTACTGCCAGCGATGCTGCGGGGGTGAAGTTCCCCCATGCTGACCCCTTGGTCATTTCTGCTGATATAGCAGGAGTGGAGGTCCGAAGGATCCTGGTAGATGGTGGGAGCTCCGCAGACATACTCTTTGTCCAGGCCTTTGATCAGATGTGTATACCTCGGAAGCATCTACTTCCAGCAGCCCGGCCGCTTCAAGGGTTCTCAGGACCGCCTCTCGATGCCCTCGGCCAAATAGGCCTCGAGGTTGCCTTCGGAGAGGGGCCTCTGGCCCGGGTAGAAGAGGTGATCTTCGACGTGGTCGACACCCCATATGCTTACAATGCTATCTTCGGCCGAGGAATGCTAAACTAGTTCGGGGCTATAGCGCATCATAACTATCTTTGTCTCAAAATGCCCACGCAAGGTGGAGTGCTTACCATTTCAGGAGACCAAGATGTAGCCCGGAGGACGGAGTATGGCCATGGGCAGCCGTTAGACCCCCGACAAGTACACAATGTGGCGAAAAGCATCGAAGAGGTACCGGAGGCTTCGAACTCTTCGAAGGGGCCCTCGCTCAAGCCAAGCCCAGAAGGTGATGTCGAGACAAGAATAATTTCAAAAGATGGCTAAGAGTACCCAGTGCAGTTCGGCAAGGGGCTATCCCCGGAAATAGCTGCCTCATTAGAAGAAGTCGTCAGGAGAAATCTGGACATATTTGCTTGGACTGACGAAGACTTCACCGGAAAATTTCAAGCAAGTTCAGAAGCTAGCAGGAAGGCTCGCAGCTCTTAGCAGGTTCTTGACCAGGTCAGCAGAGCGGAGCCTCCCAATTTTCAAAGCACTAAAGGGGTCCGAAAGCTTTCAGTGGACACTAGAGTGCCAGAATAGCTTCGATGATATAAAGGCATACCTCAGAAGATTATCAATTCTGACTGTTCCACTTCCAGAAGAAACACTACTCCTTTATCTTGCAGCAACAAGTTCAGCGGTGAGCGCAGTATTGGTCCGGGAAGTCGAGCTTAAGGAAAAGCTAGTCCAGAACCTAGTTTATTTTGTTTCGGAGGCATTATCCGGAGCTAAAATCAGATACTCCGAACTCGAGAAGTTTGCTTATGCCCTAGTAATGGCCTCGCGAAAGCTAAGGCATTATTTCTTGGCACATAACCTGATCGTCCCTACATCGTATCCTCTTGGTGATATGCTCCGAAACAAAGATTCAACGGGCAGGATTGGAAAATGGGCGATCGAGCTAGCACCTTTCGGAATCTCCTTCACAGCAAGAACAGCTATTAAATCTCAAATTATAGCTGATTTCGTAGCAGAGTGGACTCCATCTGCTATTTGGGCCCCGGAAGAGCCCTCCGAAGGCTTTTGGACAATATTTTCTGACGGAGCTTATCAAGCATCCGGTGCCGGAGCAGGGGCCATCATCATATCACCATCAGGGCAAAAGGCCATGTATTCTGCGAGGCTCAACTTCAGAACCACTAATAACATCGCCGAGTATGAAGGAATTTTGCTAGGCCTCCGAAAGGCTAAAGCGCTCGAAGCTGCAAGAATAGTGATTAAGACAGATTCCCAAGTCGTCGCAGGGCATGTTGATAAAAGTTTTCAAGCAAAAAAACCGCATCTAGCACAATACCTCGAAGAAATCCGCAAGGCCGAAGCAGCATTCAGAGGATTTATAGTTCGAAGTATCCCTCGGGCAGAAAATCAACTTGCAGATATTCTTGCAAAGGCTGCAGCAGGGGCGGTCGACCTCCCGGAGGGTGCTTTCTACGAAGAACTCGTGCAACCAGCGGCTGTTCAACTACCCCCTTCGGAGGTACTGTGCATTCCAATTACAGATTGGCGGGCTCCGATTATGAACATGTTGCAAAGTAGCATGGACCCTCCTGAGGGTCCAGAAGCCCGAAGATTGCAAGCAAGAGCTCGAAATTACAAGATTATTGATGGAATATTATACAAAGCTGGAGTGTGTTCACCTCTACTTCGATGCATCTCACAGCCCGAAGGTGAAGACATACTTTGAGACATCCACGAAGGCTCGTGCGGAGGTCATTTAGCCCCTCGAGCGCTAGCAGGCAAGACGCTTCGGCAAGGGTTTTATTGGCCAACTATAGTAAGAGATGCGGAGGAACTGGTTCGAACATGCCAAGGTTGCCAGTGGATGGGCAGACGAAGCCATCGCCCGCCAGCCCAGCTTCAAGTTATCGCCCTAGTGTGGCCAATGGCTAGATGGGGCATGGACCTCATAGGCCCTTTCCCAATGGCAAAAGGCGGCTTGAAATTTGCGGTAGTGGCAATCGAGTATTTCTCAAAATGGGTTGAAGCGGAGCCTTTAACAGCTATCACCTCGAGGAATGTGCAAAGATTTTTCTGGCAGAATGTTATATGCAGGTTCGGAGTTCCAAGAGAGTTGACGGTCGATTATGGAACCCAGTTTGAAGCTGACACTTTCCAAACATTTTGTGAAGAACTGGGCGTTAAGTTGTGCTTCGCAGCGGTGTGACATCCACAGTTCAACGGAGCCGTTGAGCGAGCCAACGGGTACATCCTCTCCGGGCTAAATCGCTGAATCGTTGGATTGGCCAAGGGGCTGTGGGTCGAAGAGCTCCCCAAAATCTTATGGTCCATTTGAACCACTCAAACCAGGTCAACAGGTTTCACACCATTTAGATTGCTCTTCGGAGATGAGGCCATGACTCCTACGGAGCTCAGAGGTGGATCGCTTCGAGTAGTTCAACCTGGGGATGAAGATGACCGGAGCACTTCGCTGGATTTGTCAGAAGAAACAAGGCTTCGAGCTGTCGCCAACCTGACTAAGTACCAGGACCACACCAAAACATGGTATGACCCGAAGGTAAAGCTAAACGAGTTAAAGCCCGGTCATCTAGTGTTGCGAAGTGTAATAGCTCTGGGGAAGCTAGGAAACAAATGGGAAGGACCATATGTTATCTTACGCTCAGGGTGCCCCGGATCATTTAAATTAGCTAATTTAGAAGGAGAAGAAGTGAAGCATGCATGGCATGCGGAGCACCTTAAGCGTTACTTTGCTTAGGGGCCCCTTGTAATCACTTGTAAAAACTTGCCTTTCTATGAATAAAGATAAGGGTTGAATTTTGTTTGCTCTTTGAATATCCCTTACTCCTGATGGACGCATTAGGAGGACAGAGATGCTTGTAGAGCCAAGCATTTTTCTCAAGACCCAGGCAGCGGCCTTCAAACCATTGGTTCCAAGGCTCCGTTGCCAACCTACGGATTCCAGGCTCCGGCTTGTTAGGATCCGTAGAAGAGTCCAAGGACTTTAAACAAAAACAGACTTCCGGCCTCCAGGTACGAAGCATCTGTAAAAGAGCCGAAGGTGGCCAACCTACGGGTTCCAGGCTCCGGCTTGTTAGGATCCGTAGAAGAGTCCAAGGACTTTAAACAAAAACAGACTTCTAGCCTCCGGGTACGAAGCATCTGTAAAAGAGCCGAAGGTGGCCAACCTACGGATTCCAGGCTCTGGCTTGTTAGGATCCGTAGAAGAGTCTAAGGACTTTAAACAAAAACAGACTTCCGCCCTCCGGGTACGAAGCATCTGTAAAAGAGTCGAAGGTGGCCAACCTACGGATTCTAGGCTCCGGCTTGTTAGGATCCGTAGAAGAGTCTAAGGACTTTAAACAAAAACAGACTTTCGGCCTCCGGGTGTGAAGTGTCTGTAAAAGAGCCGAAGGTGGCCACCATGTGGATTCCATGCTCCGTTTTCGTCAAGATCCGCGAAGTAGTACTACTAAAAGTACAAATGATAAACGTACATTCGAAGCATTCGGTTGTTCGGAGCATTATTGTGCCTGGCGAACCCTTTCCTATAGTAAAGGCTCCACCACCCACAAGGGGGGTCGGAGGATAGGAGTCACACAGCATACTTTCGAAGCATTTCACATTAAATCATTATACTTTTACATCAAGAAAAGTTTTGGTCCAAGCCTAGGAAAAATCGAAGACCCTGTCGACATCTAGAGCTACTCCTCCGGCTACTCTGCCTTTCGGAACTCGAAGCTGTCGGCTTGGCCCTCTTCGTTCGAACACTTCTTTTCTTCTTGGAGGCTCGTAGTTTCTTCTGCTCTTCTTGAAGCTCCGCCCATGTCAGGAGCCTTTCGGAGTCAGCCTCCGCAGGGTCTTCGGCCCGGTACTCTGAGTCGGACCAATCAATAGGTTCGGAAGACGAAGATTCCTCCGCCTTCTCTTCCTCTTTAATATAAGCTAAGACATCTTGGCAAACTTCGGTGGTGATTTCTCCTCCGTCTCCACGAGGAACAGAAAAGCGGGAACGGCGGTAAGTCCTCAAGACCTCGAGGTTTGCCCACTCCTTTCGAAGCTCATCGGTAATTTCCAAAAGTACGAAGTCAGGGCTCGAAGGGCATGACAAAACCTAAAAAAAAGAGCAGAACACCCAAGACAAGTTCTTGTTTATAGCTTTTTCATTAATAAAAAGAGGCTTTACAAGGCTTCGCGTGCATAATAATCCTAAGTGGCTAGACCTGCGGGTCGGTTGGCGGAGCAGGAACCGAAGGGGCTGGCGAAGCAGGAAGTGGTGGCCTTGTATGCGCCTGCTTCTGCCGACGGGCCTCATCTATCCAAGCTTTAGCTGCGACCTTATGGTCCGTCTTCCAGGTTGACCGGAAGGCTTCCCAGGCCGAAGCCACTTCCGAAGATGGCCGCAGCAAGTCGTCAGATGCGAAGCCTCCAGGGGTCGAACCCCCGACTGAGCCAAGAGGGATCCGAAGAGACTCAAGGTGACGAAGAACCCCAATACTGGCACACTGTCCGGAGATCTCTCCGTACCGAATGCCGAAGTTCATCATCAGCGACGAAGCCACTTGGATCCTCGTCAGCTTTCGGTCAAGGGCTCGTGGGTCGCAGCAGAAGAAGAAGGGCACAGTGTGCTGAAGTACTCCAAGGTCCCCTGAAGAGCCTCCAAGGTACGGTCCGCAATGCTGGAGTTCTTCTTCTCTGCTGTTTCCAGCCCTGCAGCAGTTGCAGACACTTCGGCCACCTGGAGCATTAAAGAGCTCTTGAGGGCCATCGCCTGGCTAAGAGCCCCCTGGAGCTCCACCAACTGTGCGCTCGAGGTAGCAGCCTCTTGGCGGAGTTTTTCAACTTCCGCCCGAAGGACGACGCGCTCGGCCTCGACCTCTTGGGCAGACGAGTGAAGGGCATTGCTGTCTTGTTGAGCCACCCGGAGGGCTTCGTCAGACGCTGCCCTAGCCCTCCGCTCCTCTAGGACCTCTTCCTCCAGACTGAGAGATCTCTCGGTGGAGTCGTTAAGGGCCGTCTGGAGAGTGGTGACCTTCCGGTTAAGTCGATTAACCTCGACCTCGTTGGAAGTCGCTGCCGCTCTAGCAAGGACAAATTGCTGCAAAAAGAACAAGTAAGTACTAAAGTATTTATGGTCACTAATGCGAAGCAGCTATGGTGTCTTTTCATACCTGAAGGGCAGCCCTTTCGAGGGCTGAGTTGAGTGACGAAGCCCTGGCCTCGCTCAAGACGGAGACCAAGTCCGAATTGGTGATATCCTGGCTTCTCTCTGCCAGGGGCTCCATGAGGTTCCGGAGGCCACTCCGATGCTCCAAGAACAGAGCCAGCAGAGGAAGCCAAGACAAAGCTTGGAGGTCATCCGCTGCGGCCTCGTCCTCTGAATTGCCGGCGGAGGTCGCGGCCTGGCCAGGAAGAAGGCTGAGGCTAGATATGCTCTTGCCCCTCCCTGGCACGAAAGAGGCCGAAACAGGGACACTCTGATCATCGGCAGCTACCCCTTCGACCAGAACCGCCGTTGCCGGGATGACCTCCATCGCCAATTTCGTCTCGGCAGCTGCATCATCCGCTCCGACGGACGTGTTCTCCATCGTCAGGCTCAGAGCGTCTGAAGGCACGGGAGGGTCCCCTCGAGCAGCAACCTCCGAAGGTGCAGGAGTTTCGGACGTCACCGAAACGTCGACGCCCGTAGAGGTACCTACTTCAATAACAAAATTAATAAGCATATTTCCAGAAATAGTGTGCAGGGGTTGATTAAAAAAAGGGAGAGCTTCGGGAAGTACCTCCGGGAGCCTCGTGGGGTAGGATCGCTAGATCCTCCAGGACCTCGTACATCTGAAGGATGTCGGCGAAGTCGTCCCCCGAGGTCCTACCTCCAACATCTCCAGTCGGAGCCACGTTCTCCTCCGTAACCGCCTCGGGTGTAGGAAAGTTGGGAGTGTTGGAGCCCGACTCCACTTGCACGACGACGGGAGCAGGGGGAACCACCCCTAGGTCTTCGTCATCGTTCAGGAGGTAGCTCTCGAAGGCCGCCGCTGTTTGGGCGTCGGAGTCCTCTATTTCTTCGGAGGCCGAGCTCTGATCACCCGGAGACGAGGCAGACGAGGCTGGCGTCAACTGCGAAGGGGGCTTCGCTACTTTCTTCTTCCTGGGAGGCTGCTTGCCGGTTTTCTTGGACGGTTCGGCAGTGGCTTTCCTTTTGCGAGCAGCCACTCCGGTCGGGGCGAAGTCAAGAAGAGCGGGGGGCTCCATCCCGAGAGCTCTCCACACTCTGTTGGATCGCTCCCAGCATCCCACCAGCTCTAGCCTTTTTTGCCTCTCGGCCACCGAAGGGGCTCCGAGAACTCGTTCGGTGGCCCGAACTATGTCCTCCGGAGCCAATGCCAGAGGTGCCGCTGAAAGAAAAAGGTATGAAATTATGAATATGATTGTGTCCTTCATCTAAATATGATGCTGCAGGGAATAGTCTTACCTAGGTTTCGGAGGTCCCCCTCCGAGGCCTGTGGAAACAAGATCGGCCAGTTAGCTCCGAGTGGAGGAATCCGAAGGGCGATGAACTCTTCGGCTAGGTCGCGCATACTCATGCGGCGAGCCACCGAAGAAAGCAGCCCTAGCCTCGTCGAGAGCAGGCTAGGGTTCGGTGAGATGTCCGCCTCCTTCCGGAACCAGATCTCCTGGAGAGGACCAGCGAGGGGGGAGTCCTCTCCGACTTCGGCGTAAAACCACCGAAGTATCCAGTTTGTATACCACCTGTCGTTTATGGCTTTTGCAGGGAAATGAAGGGCATGCTCCCTTCGCAGCTGGAAGTTGACGCTGCCGAAGGCTATAGTCACCTTGGAGTCCCCAGGTCCGTCTTGGGGTTTCGGCTGGCATATAGCTTTGTGCGTCGCAGCGAAGATCTCGGAGCGTCCTTCGCATCCCTCTGCCCGGAGCGCCCATTCAAAGATGGCTAAGCACACGATGGCGTTGGGGGACAGCTGAGGCAGAGTTATGTGGAACAAGTCCAGTACCTCAGCCAAGAAATCCACGGCCGGCAGCCCCAAGCCTGCTTCGAAGAATGCTTTGAAGACCACCACCTCCCCGCTTCGCGGCCTCGGAGTTGATTCTGTCCCGGGGACTCGAGTCCTCAGTCCAGTGCCTAGCTTTCCATCCACTGCTTCTTCAATAGATTCGGCGGTGCTCACAGATTGGCCGATGATGAAGCTCTGGGCAATCTTCTTCTTGGAGGGCGGACGGAGCGCCCGAGGATTCTTGGGCCAAGCTCCGCTCGAGGTCCCCGCCATTGCCGCTGCTGCCGAGGCAGCCCACACCTGCCTCTACGCTAAGGTGTTGGCTGCTGCCGGAGTGGTGTGGCTAGTTCTCGCCATTGCGCTTGGGTGCTCAAGAGATTGGAAGATTGGGGAAAAGTGAATCACGAATGATGGATGCGGTAAAATTTCTCGGTTAATCCCTGTCTTCCCCTTTTATAACCGCACGTCCAGTACTACTCTTCGATTGGTTTCACACTGCAGGTTCGGCTTCTGTCGCTGAAAAGTGGGCTCGGTAATTGGAACGGCGAACAACCGCCGTAAAAATCGACCGTTACCCTTTTTTGTAGAATGTAACGGCTACTTGCGCTGTAACGGCTACAATCAAACGGCGCTCCACGACGTTTGCACTCCGAGACCGTCCCCTTCCCAACGTGCATTCTCATTGCATCAAGAACCCGAAGGGGGAGGTTCGAACGTGTTGGGCTTGAAGTCCTCGGTTAAGTCGCAACATGCCCAAATCCTCTTTAAGCCTCGAAAAATAGAAATATTCCTTCCGTATACTGCCTTCTTTCTAAACAGGTTAACCACAGAGAGGCGTATTCGAGGGGCTACTGTTGGGGGAAATTACTCCATTTCCAGGGCTTAAAGATTACTTTATCAAAGGCTGAAGCATACTCCGAAGCTAGTGAGCAGAGGTTCGAAGGGTGAGTCACCATGCCGAAGGGTGCCGCGATGCGAAGCCTTGGTGAACCCTCCGAATGGAAGATAGAGGCCCCGAAGCCGAAGGATAAGATTGATGGAATGTCCAGCTTATCCATCTACCTTATAGTATTTTACCTTTTATAACCTTGTTTACGGTACCGAATAGTTTCCACTATGTCGGTTGTAATCTAGGGGTAAATAGGTCTTTTCCTTATGCTTTTTCACCTATAAATACCCCCCTTTGTACCCTGTAGAAGGGGATCCAGAACAAGTTGTTCATTACACTCATTCGGACCACTCGATCTATTATCCAACTCGGAGGCTCGGGATAGTCCTAAAACGCAAACTCCTTGTTTGTCCGTTCTTGACTACAGAGAACCTGTTGGCGTAACATTTGCGCCAACAGATAGCATCGTCCATACGTCGCTTTGTGCACCGCAATTGGGACTTCATCAGATCCTGTAGTTGTCACCTGAATCTCGGTGGTCTGGTGGTGCAGGTGAGGTGTGATTTATTTTTCATAGTACTGCCTTGAAAAGTACTATAAAAAATTAAACAAAGCTATTAGAGAAGGCTATTTGTATAGACCATCTACATGTGCAAATAACTTACAAGCGACTTTTTGTGATGATCGTGTTATTTATTGTGCAGACATATAACCGACTCTCGGAGGATAAACCTGCTAAGATGTCTTATAGGAGAGTCTTTCTTGCTGGAGTTACATCTGTTGGATTGCCAAAATAACTGATGTGCTTCAATCGGTCCATTAGGTCGGTGTTAATCTCCCTAGCTATCCCCTTCCCCTTCCTTCTGCAACATTGCTAGGACCCTCCCCTGACATTATAAGAAACCATGATAAGAACATAAATAGAAGATGTGCATGTGTAGTAATGTCGCTTCTCTATGTATACCACTATCGTCGTTGTCCATTTTGATGGTCGTTGGGGTCTTCTCATCACCAAAATTAGTGTAGAATTTTTCCATAATAGTCAATGGGGCTTGTCCCATTGTTATTACCAAATAGTCCCCTTGTGTTAGGACACCTCTTCGGCTAAATTCAGCCCACCCTTTGTGGAGGCATATCGTACCGCCGCCCCCACAGCTCACAACCTCAACCTCAGTGGTGCATCCATCTCTTATTATTATTTTGAGGGTGTCGCTAGCACGAATGTTATTGACCTCATAAAATCTTTTTGATAAATACTACAACAGTAACAGATGTGCTTCAGTTTGTTAACACATGAATAAACAGGACATGCAATGTACAAAAAACTATAACTAAACCTGGTGACACCCGCCGTGAACTAGATGATTGATCTTTATTAAGCAACTATCAAGAACATGGGTTGGTACTTGTACATTGTTTGGAATCCTTGCCATATACTAATTCACAAATTTTAGATAAATGATTTTATAAACTAAAATTTAATAGTAAGAATGAAGTAACTTACGAGAATATTGAGAATGCAACCGATGAAGGCGACGGAGGGCACGGGCGACGGAGCGGCGAGAGCATGACAAAGGCAATGGTGGCAGCGCCGGAAGTGTATGGTTAGGGTTGCGTGAAATGAAAGTGTGACGATTCAACTTCGGTGTCCTGCCTATTTATTAGTGGGAGTCATCAGTGACAAGTGATAAACTTCTTTAGTGACGGGTGGAAATATAACTCGTTATTATAGGAGAGATCTTTAGTGACGGGTCCAAGTACGACCTGTCACTAATAACACATCGTTACTGATGCATGTGAAATAGCCCTTCACTCAAAGTGTATTACAGAGCGCGTCTTTTATTCGTCACTAAAGATCATTTTTGTGGTAGTGATAAAATTTAGAGTGTAGATTATGATAATTCAATAATCTAGGTACAGTTTTATAAGTTGAAACAAACAAAACCTGCTTATTATGATACCTAATTTAGGGTGTAGATTACTATAATAAAAAAACTGGTGATAAGGATCAGCATAACTCCTCACATTCTTCATCTACTCTTGCTCTAGACTAAAGTATCTCCAATACATATAGATGACCTATCACATAAGCATGGGCACATAAAATTCAAAATAAGGTTAATTCACTCAAAAGTGTCTATTATTATGATATAAGTGAGCATAGTATACCACCTAATAGCACAACCACAAAAACGGTCTCTAGTGACGCAACTTTAGTGATGGGCAAAAGATATGCGTCAGTAATACACTTTTAGTAACGGGTTGTTTGACACGCATCAGTAATGTTGCCTTATTAGTGACGGGTCGTGGTATGACCCGTCACTAAAGAAGGACACCCCCATTAGTGACGGGTTATGGTATAACCCGTAACTAAAGATCTCCCTATAATGACATGTTATATTTTCACCTATCACTAAAGAAGTTTATCATCCATCACTGATGACTCCCACTAATAAATAGGCAGAGCACAAAGCGAATCGCCCCGCTTTCATTTCGCACAACCCTAACTCTATACTCCCACCGCCGCGGTCGCCTTCGTCGTGCTCCTCGCCATTCTATCGCCTGTGCCCTCCCCACCTCGGTTGCATTCTCATTCTCGTAAGTTTGTTCATGCTTACTATTAAATTTCAGTTTATAAAATCATTTATCCTAAATTTGTTTATTGAAGTTATGAATTAGGGATATGGAAAGGATTCCAAACGATCTACAAGTACCAACTTATGTTCTTGATAGTTTCTTAATAAAGATCAATCATCTAGTTAACGGCGGACATCACTAGGTTTAATTATAGTTTTTTATACATTGCATCTCTTTTTTATTGTGTTAACAAACTGAAGCACATCTGTTACTGTTGTAGTATTTATCAAAAAGATTTTGAAGTCAATAACATTCGTGCTGGTGACACCCTCCAAATAATAACAAGAGATGGGTGTGCCACTAAGGTTGAGGTTGCGAGCTGTGCGGGCGGCGGTAGGATATGCCTCCACAAAGTGTGGCCTGAATTTAGCCGAAGAGGTGGCCTAACACAAGTGGACTATTTTATAATAACAATGGGACATACCCCATTGACTGTTATGGCAAAATTCTACACTAACTTTAGTGATGAGAAAACCCCAACGACCATCAAAGTGGAGGACAATGATGATAATGGTATACATTGAGAAGCGACATTACCACATATGCACATCTTTTGTTTATATTCTTATCATGGTTTCTTATAATGTCAAGAGAGGGTCCTAGCAATGTTGCAGACAGTAAGGGGGAGGGGATAGCTAGGGAGTTCAACACTGACCAAATGGACCAATTGAAGCACATCTGTTATTTTGGTAATCCAACAAATGTAACTCCAGCAAGGAAGATTCTCCTACAAGACATCTCGACAAGTTTATCCTCCGAGAATCGGTTATATGTCTGCACAATAAATAACACGATCATAAAAAAGAAGTCGGTGGTATGTTATTTGCACATATAGTTGGTCTATACAAATAGCCTTCTCTAATAGCTTTGTTTAAATTTTATTTTATAGTACTTTTCAAGGCAGTAGTGTGAAAAATATATCACACCTCACCTACACCACCAGACCACTGATATTCAGGTGGCAGCAGCAGGGTCTGACGCAGTCCCAATTGTAGTGCATAAAGCGTTGATGTATGGTGTTATCTAACTAAAGGTTTTGGTCAATTTCTCAGCGACAACTTGTTAGAAGTTGGAACAGTGTGCGCTTCCATTTCAACACCAATAATGATGCAATTGAGATTGTAATGTGATGAGGACATCACTTCACACGATACACACATGCACCAGCATGATATACAGATGCACCAGCATGATACACACATGCACCAGCATGATACACACATGCACCATCAACCTACAATTCAATTACAGGGACCAATCACACGCGCTCGTACCCGTCGCTTGAACCATAAGGTTAATTCTTTCCTTAGCAACTATGTTAATATTTGTGTGGACGGGATGCTACTGAATACTAGTGATATTTTGTTGCTTAGGAACATAGGAGATGAAATAGGAGAGTTGGAGTTGAAGACGGAGTAGCACGGATGATTTGGAGTCAAGATTTCGCTGGTTCGGACTACATCAACCACCATGCACCAAAATTGGCGTAACTTCCTCATACGAAGTCCGATTGGCGCGTTCTTGGACTTTTTGGAATGCTGAGGAGAAGAAGGATCTTTTGGCGTTGGTTTCGCCTCATTTGGAGTCTCGAGTCGTCCTGTGTGACTGAAACAGTACTGCGTGACAGAACTGGGCCAAGTTGGACCTTATACTGAGTTGGAGGCCGTGTTGGCCCATAGCCCGAGTCGTGTGCGCCTCCTACAGGCTGCCCGCGATATATATACTCACGACAGCCGCCTTTAGGGTTAGGTTTCGCTTTGTTTGCATCTACACTTGTGTGTTTAGATCCCGCTCCTGCACCGGACCGATTGGCTGCTGCATCAGCGTTTGTGAAACCTCTCCTCATCATAGTTCATGTGTGATTTGGCATTCGACTTGTGTTCTTCCTGTTCTTGCTTGTGTTCTTGGGTTCGCTTGCAGGAACTTGCCTTCGTGGCGAGGTCAATCGCGCCCTGCGTGGTTGATAACCGACGGAGACAGTGGTGTAGCGATTGCAAGGGTTTGATCCGCCAGACCGGAGCCTTTGATCATCAACGTCGAGATTCTCCACCAATCCAAGTTATCCTTACCTAGCAGAAGATCGGGACCAATCTCCCAATAGTTGGTATCAGAGCTCAGATTTCCCGTTAGGTAATCTCGATCTTCTTTTGTTTTTACCTAGAGTCCAGAAAACCCTCACAAAAAAATCCCCACCGAAAACCCCTTTGTGCCTTGCGATTTTAATTTCAGTTTTTAGCCTTGTTGAGTTTGTGTTCTTGGTCGAGTCTTGTTGCTGGTTTAGTAATCCTTTTGTGTCGTTTGAGTAGTGGTGGATCTTGTGTCTCAAAAAATTCCCCCACCCGAAACCCTCCCTCCACAACCCTAGTCGGTTTCCACATCGAGTCCTTGTGACCTCCCTTCGGTAAAACAGGCATAACCTTTTGCTCGTTTGGCAGAAAAATCTGAAATTTTTTGAGCATCTTCTTGACCCAAATCAGAGCCGACCCTAACAGGGCCCCTGTTAGCCTTCATTAGAATTGCCAAAAAAAATCAGGAAGATAAAGAAAAAAATTGGTCAAAGTTTTTGCTCGCCGTTGAGAGAACTTGTTGAATTTCTGTGAACCATATCCCACCTCAGTTGCAGGTGCCAATTTTTGTTGTTGCATCTCTTGTCATCCTTGTTCAAAACAAAATATAGTGAAAAAAAAGAGACAAATAAAAAAGAAAAGAAACGAGAAGTAGCGAAGCAAAAGAGAACCGGTCTTGTAGTTTGCTACCTTGTTCTGCCTCCACTTGAGTTTTGGGCACATAGTTTCCCTCTATTGCTTGAATTTTCACCTTGGGAGCACTAAAGACCGGCAACTTTGACGAGTACTAGGGAACACTTATTGAACTTGGTTTAACTGTTATTACTATCGCTATTCCTTGCTACTTACTTTGCCTTCCAAGCTACACCTTCTCTTGGTCAGGGCAGGTTCAAATCTTGCAATCTCCCACCACCCTCCACCTGGTTTTTCACCTGTAGGCTGGTGACCTCACTGCGGCGTGGTGAGAACACTTGCAAGTGTGGGTAAGGCGCTTGACAGATTGCTTCCACCACACACCCACCACTCCACCTAGTTGCTTCCCATCAGGATTATTCTTTGTTGTTCTGTCTTTTCACTAACATGGCAGATAACAACGGTACCCCTCCATCTGATTTTAATGAGTGTGTCTCACAACGTGCTCTACTGGAGTCTCAGCGGCAGACCCAACACTCCATCGAACGTCTCGCGCGTACTGTGGCTGACCTAGTGGACCGGATGTCTGCCCTTGAGACACAATTGCCTGCTGCACAAGCCGACGACGACCATGTTGAGGAGGAAGATGAGCATGTTGAGGATGAAGACGACCTATCCTATGCTGGGAACAATGGCATTGACCCTGACGAGGCTGCACGTCATCGCTTTTAGTTCAATCGTCAAGGTATGGGCGGACACCGCAACCGCCATCCTCGAGGTAACAATGACAACCGCAGGAACAATGATCCCTACTCTAAGGTAAAATTTTCAGTACCTCATTTTGCTGGCACATATGATCCAGATGCATATTTAGATTGGGAGATATCAGACGAACAAAAATTTAATGCTCACATGGTTCCTGCTATCCACCGCGTGCGCTTAGCTACTAGTGACTTCACTGGATATGTTCTTCTTTGGTGGACTGAAATAGTTCAGGTTGGCAATGAACCATAAAACTGAGATATGTTAAAACGGCAAATGCGTGGTAGATGGGTTCCTCCTTCATATAAACGTGATTTGAAAAAAAAATTGCAGCGCCTAAACCAAGGAAATAAATCGGTAGAGGAGTATTATCAGGAGTTGCAAATAGGTTGCATGCGTGCTGAAATTGAGGAGGACAATGAGGATAAAATGGCCCGTTTTTATGGTGGTTTAAGACGTGAAATTCAGGATATCATTGATTATAAAGAATACAATACTATCACTCGTCTTTTCCACCTTGCTATACTTGTAGAAAAAGAATTGCAGGGTCGCCAACAACCACAACGCAGCATGAGGACCAACATTGGTGGTGCCACTTCACGCTCAAGTGGGCAGCAGCAGCGACCACCACCACCTTCTCGACCGGCGGCTACATCAGCACCTTCTACATCTACAGCCCAGGCTGAGAGCTCCAAGGCTGTAGCATCCAAGGCACCAGCCAAGCCCACCTCCTCGGCGGCCTCTACTGCACGTTCTGCAGCGATCCAGTGTCACCGATGCAAAGGATTCGGCCACGTTATGAAGGACTGCCCTAGTCAGTGGGCTTATATTGCTACAGAAGACGGTGGCTATGTAAGTGCTAGTGATGTTGAAGATGAATACGCACTTGTTGCTAACATTGCAGGAGATTACGATGCTTCCGATGATGATGCTGTTTTTGCACCAGATGCCTCTGCCGACCATGAAGAACTTATTGTACGTGTCTTGAGCACTCACATGGAGCAGGATGATCGGGCACAACGGAATAATCTGTTTCAGACCTTCTTCATCGTCAATGACCATCGTGTACGTGTCATCATCGACAGCGGTAGTTGCAACAATTTGGTGAGCCACGACATGGTAACTAAGCTTCAACTTCCCACACGTGCACATCCACACCCTTACCACGTGCAATGGTTCAACAATAGCGGTAAGGTCAAGGTAACACAAACTGCTCACATCAGATTTTCCATTGGTACCTACTTCGGAGTCGCTGATTTTGATGTAGTACCAATGCAAGCATGTTCTTTGTTACTTGGTAGACTTTGGGAGTATGATACTGATGCTACACACCATGGTAGGAGCAATAAGTACACATTTATGTATAAAGGAAAGAAAGTTACATTGCTTCCTATGACTCCTGCTGAAATTGTGAAATTTGAACAAGAAAAACATGCTAAGGACGCACAAAAGAGCACACAACCTTCTGAAAATCAGCAAGTAGCTAAGACGCTTTTGAGGCAACAGAAAGATAAAGTTGCTTCTCCTTCTTCATCACAAGTTATTAATTTGAAAGGACGTGCCATGCTTGCAACTAAAACTGACCTTGCTGAAATTTGTGATGATACTCCCTTGATATATGGCTTGATTTGCACGAACGTGTTGTTTTCACTTGCGAACATTCCTAGCTCTATTCCTATTGCAATCACTGACCTTTTGCAGGAGTTTAACGATGATTTTCCTGTTGAGATACCACCCGGGCTGCCACCGATACGCGGCATCGAGCACCAAATTGATTTGATCCCGGGGGCGTCTCTTCCTAATCGTGCAGCGTACCGTACCAATCCAGAGGAGACAAAAGAAATTCAGCACCAAGTACAGGACCTTCTTGATCGTGGGTACGTCCGTGAAAGCCTTAGTCCTTGTGCAGTACTCGTTCTTTTGGTGCCTAAGAAAGATGGTAGTTGGCGCATGTGTGTTGATTGTCGTGCTATTAATAATATCACCATTCGATATCGACACCCGATTCCTAGATTGGATGACATGCTTGATGAGCTTAGTGGTGCCATTATCTTTACTAAGATCGATCTCCGTAGTGGCTACCACCAAATTCGCATGAAACTAGGTGATGAATGGAAAACTGCTTTTAAAACAAAGTTTGGATTATATGAGTGGCTTGTCATGCCTTTTGGACTTACTAATGCACCTAGTACCTTCATGCGCTTGATGAATGAAGTCCTACGTCACTTTATAGGATGCTTTGTAGTTGTATACTTTGATGATATCTTGGTTTACAGCAAGTCTCTCACTGAACATGTTGAACACCTACGTGCTATTTTTTCTGTCCTCCGTGAGGCTAGATTGTTTGGTAACCTTGAGAAGTGCACGTTTTGCACGGATCAAGTTGTGTTTCTTGGAGATGTTGTCACTTCACAGGGCATTGAGGTTGACGCGGCAAAGGTAGAAGCAATCAACAGCTGGCCGCAACCCCAAACTATCACACAGGTACGTAGTTTTCTTGGTCTTGCAGGTTTCTACCGGCATTTTGTGAAAGATTTCAGCACCATAGCCGGTCCATTGCATGAGTTGACCAAGAAGGGAGTTACTTTTACTTGGGAACCAGCACAAGAACAAGCTTTTGCCACACTCAAGGATCGCCTTACACATGCACCTCTACTTCAGCTACCCGACTTCAGTAAGACTTTTGAGTTAGAATGTGATGCTAGTGGTTTTGGGATAGGAGGTGTGTTGCTACAAGGAGGTAGACCCGTGGCCTATTTTAGTGAGAAATTACATGGTCCACAGCTGAATTATTCTACCTATGATAAGGAATTATATGCCTTAGTGCGTGTGCTTGAAACTTGGCAACATTACCTTTTGCCTAAGGAGTTTGTTATTCATTCGGATCATGAAGCATTGAAGCATATACGTAGTCAAGAAAATCTGAATAAACGACATGCTAAATGGGTAGAATTTATTGAGACTTTTCCATATATCATTAAGCATAAGAAAGGGAAAGATAATGTGATTGCCGATGCTTTATCTAGACGTTATACATTGCTTTCTCAACTTGATTATAAGATCTTTGGTTTAGAAACATTGAAGGACATGTATGCTACTGATTTGGACTTCAAATATGCTTTTGCAAATTATACAGATGATCGTGCTTGGAACAAATATGTGCTGAATAATGGATATCTTTTTCGTGCTAACAAGTTATGTGTGCCGGCTAGCTCTCTTCGCTTGTTGTTATTGCAGGAAGCACATGGTGGTGGTTTGATGGGTCATTTTGGATCAAAGAAAACTGAAGATGTGCTGTCCATACACTTCTATTGGCCTAGGATGAGACGAGATGTTGAGCGCTATGTGGCACGATGCACTACTTGCAATAAAGCTAAGTCCCGTCTAAACCCACATGGTCTTTATATGCCTCTGCCTGTTCCTAGTGTACCATGGGAGGATATTTCTATGGATTTTGTGTTAGGATTACCTAGAACTAAGAGGGGGAGGGATAGTATTTTTGTGGTGGTAGATCGGTTCTCTAAAATGGCGCATTTTATACCTTGTCACAAGAGCGACGACGCTACCAATGTTGCTGATTTGTTTTTCAGAGAGGTCGTACGGTTGCATGGAGTTCCCAATACCATCGTTTCAGATCGTGATGCTAAATTCTTAAGTCATTTTTGGCTGACGTTGTGGCATAAGTTGGGGACGAAGCTGCTGTTTTCTACTACTTGTCACCCCCAAACGGATGGGCAAACGGAGGTCGTCAACCGTACGTTGTCCACTATGTTGAGGGTTGTTTTGAAGACCAACTTGAAGCTCTGGGAAGAGTGTCTACCTCATATTGAGTTTGCATATGATAGGTCAGTACACTCCACTACTAAGGTAAGTCCGTTTCAAGTGGTCTATGGCTTTAATCCGCGTGCTCCTATTGATTTGCTACCATTCCCACCATCTGAAAAATTGAATTTTGATGCTACTACACGTGCTGAATTATTACTTAAGATGCATGAAACTATTAAAGCAAACATAGAGAAAATGAATGAGAAATATCGTGCTTATGGTAGTAATGGTAGAAAAGAGATAACATTTGAACCGGGTGATCTTGTTTGGTTGCACTTGCGCAAGGATCGTTTTCCTGATTTGAGAAAGTCTAAATTGATGCCCCGTGCTGATGGTCCTTTCCGTGTGCTTGAGAAGATAAATGATAATGCATATAAACTTGAGTTGCCTGCAGCTTTTGGGGTTAGTCCCACATTTAACATTTCATATTTAAAGCCCTATTTGGGAGATGACGATGAGCTTGAGTCGAGGACGACTCCAATTCAAGAGGGGGAGGATGATGAGGACATCACTTCACACGATACACACATGCACCAGCATGATACACAGATGCACCAGCATGATACACACATGCACCAGCATGATACACAGATGCACCAGCATGATACACACACGCACCGGCATGATACACACATGCACCATCAACCTACAATTCAATTACAGGGACCAATCACACGCGCCCGTGCTCGTCGCTTGAACCATGAGGTTAATTCTTTCCTTAGCAACTATGTTAATATTTGTGTGGACGGGATGCTACTGAATACTAGTGATATTTTGTTGCTTAGGAACATAGGAGATGAAATAGGAGAGTTGGACTTGAAGACGGAGTCGCACGGATGATTTGGAGTCAAGATTTCGCTGGTTCGGACTACATCAACCACCATGCACCAAAATTGGCGTAACTTCCTCATACAAAGTCCGATTGGCGCGTTATTGGACTTTTTGGAAAGCTGAGCAGAAGATGGATCTTTTGGCGTTGGTTTCGCCTCATTTGGAGACTCGAGTCGTCCTGTGTGACTGAAACAGTCCTGCGTGACAGAACTGGGCCAAGTTGGACCTTGTACTGAGTTGGAGGCCGTGTTGGCCCATAGCCCGAGTCGTGTGCGCCTCCTACAGGCTGCCCACGCTATATATACTCACGACAGCTGCCTTTAGGGTTAGGTTTTGCTTTGTTTGCATCTACACTTTTGTGTTTAGATCCCGCTCCTGCACCGGACCGATTGGCTGCTGCATCAGCGTTTGTGAAACCTCTCCTCATCATAGTTCATCTGTGATTTGGCATTCGACTTGTGTTCTTCCTGTTCTTGCTTGTGTTCTTGGGTTCGCTTGCAGGAACTAGCCTTCGTGGCGAGGTCAATCGCGCCCTGCGTGGTTGATAACCGACGGAGACAGTGGTGTAGCGATTGCAAGGGTTTGATCCGCCGGACCGGAGCCTTGGATCGTCAACGTCGAGATTCTCCACCAATCCAAGTTATCCTTACCTAGCGGAAGATTGGGACCAATCTCCCATTATAATGTATGCACTGTAAACCTTTAGTGTGATACAATATTAGGTTATAAATCTTTTGTGATGAATTATTCGTATTCCATGATAAATTGTCTGTAATATGTTGGCTACCAAATCATGGCTTTGATTCAAGTTGCATCCTAAAAATTGTCTGCGATGTGTCTTAGAATGTTGGTTGCTAAATCCTAGCTTTGATTCAGGTTGCAACCTAAAAACTATTATTTTTTTCAAAATGACCATAACATTAGTGACCGGTAATAATAATCAACTGTTACTAAAGGATAGTTTAGTGACGAGTGAACATTGTTACTCGTCAATAAAGGTTGATCCTGTAGTGAATGGTTTTAGCTATACCTGTCGCTAAAGGCCCCTACATCATTAGTGACAGATGACTCCTCCCGATTATAAAGAGGCGGGGAACCAAAGTAAATCATCAAGCTTTTATTTTATGCAACCCTAACCCTAACTCTTGTCATCGTCGTCGCCTTCATCGTGCTTTTCGCCGCTCCTAGCTACATATACCATCGGTCATGGTACCCATACCGTCAGTGCGCGTGGCCACCCTACTTGCCGCCACCTTTGTTGCATCCTCCTCATCCTCCTCCTCTTCCACGTCCGAATGCACCATCCATCATTTCTAACTTTTATTTTAATTTTATTGTTACAGGGTAAACTGACCTACTACTTTTAGCCAATTTATTCGAGATAATTGATGGTCTTAGCCAATTTCTTCGAGATAACGCACTCGGAGTTGGCATGACCATTTCACCGTGGTGGTGCTCCTGCTACTACCCACTGGGCTTCTGCTACCCACGATGCTTCTCCTCAAGCTGCCCATGATGCAAGCTTGGATATTGTCCTTGGATAGTGATAGGACACTATTAAAGCTCTTGATATCGCTATAGGTTAGATATTAGTTAGAATCCATGAAACCATCTTGTATGGATCTTTTGTTTTAGCCATGTTCTTCAAAATAACGAGTTAGAAATTAATATATGTGATATTATTTTGGTAATGAATCTTCTGTGATATGCTTTGGATGTTACATATGTTGGCTTTCAAATCCTGGCTGTGATTCATGATGTAGCCTAAAAATTTATATATTTTTGAAAATGACCATATTATTAATGACGAGTGATAATAATCACCCATCAATAAAGAGCATGTTAGTGATGGGTGTAAAGTACTCTCCGTCACTTAATATGACCTATTCAGGATACGGGCTAAACATAATTATTTTAAAAAATATGACCATGACATTAGTTACGGGTGACATTGGTGACCCGTCACTAAAGATGTCGTTTACTGATTGGTAACCATGTTCACTTGTCACTAAAAAGGGCATGCCACACGTGGCGTGGACCTGGAGGGAGTCTTTAGTGACGGGTATTTACACATCATTCATGATAGAGCTTTACTGAAGCGATAAAAATGATAGGGGACATGTTCGTTACTAATGTACGTTATGATCCGTCACTATGTTTCTGTAATAGTGTAGTTACCTTAACTGTGTTTAAATTTGAGCGAATTGAATCATTGAAGATTGGAAGACAGGCGGATGAGCTTGCAGGTCCAACGATATATTTATTGGCAGTGTCAAGGCTAAGAAGGGTGTTATTTCAAGGTCATCACCACGAAACAACGGTAGGTTCAAATCTGGCCCTCAGACTTGGTTCGATAGCTAAAGCAGTCTAAAGTAATTCAGCCATAACTTCTTCACATGGACTCAGATTTAGACATTTCAGTACTTGTTAGAAAGATCATGTCGAGACCAATACAAATTATACTCAGGGTCCACCAGACTCAAAGAGATCAAGCTGTAACAACTGAAACAAACATCGACATGTAATCTATAGTTTCTAGATTGAGTCTTAGTATGTTTTTAAGTGTTGGGTTGTATATATATAAGGTCTATCTTGACCAAACAAGGGGAACCACTTTTATTCAGATGGAAATTATGCTCTTATTCTTCTTCTAGGGTTTGTGCCACCGCCGTCAAAATAGAGAAGGAAATTGAGAGTTTTTCCACATATTATTCTTATTTTCTTCCTTGAGGGTTCAACAGATCTACTCTTGGGCAGTCAAGTAGATCAATCTATTAGAGCGTGTGGTCTTGCGAATTCGATGTGAAAGGTGTGTTGCACAGATAGCGCGTTGTTCATTAAATTCATGAGGTTGATATCTCATGATTCTACGTCGAGAAGGTTACGCTTTCTCCGTATCAACTATTCAAACCCAACTTATTTCTAATCTCAAACTAAAATAAATAGGACCTAACTAAACTATAAAAGTTATTTCTTTGGTTCTATATTTTTTAATGTTTTGGACATATTTTAACATATCAAAGAAACAATTAACTAGTTTGCATATTTCTTATTTGGTTGTGTTGTATTTTACAGTTAATGAGTTTACATTTAAACACAAAAATGAAAATAATTAACATCTAATAACTATAAACATAAAAAGTTAAGAAATATAGAAACGGAGGGGTTATGGTGGATTTAATTATGCTCGACATCGTAATAATAATTGTTATTTTCTATATATAATTTTGAAAAAAAAATTAAAATAGTTTGACATGAAAAAAATAAAAATACATGTATTTTGATCCGAATTCGGATTGGACCCATAGACGTTTTGGTCCGTTAAGTCCACCTTATAAATATCTCTTGTATGTCGTAGAAAGAGACTAACCTAATAATTGCAATCTCTTATGTTCAGTAATTTCTCGTCGATATAGTGAACATTGTTCACTAGTGCCCATGATTTTTTCCCGCAAGAGTTTTAACGTTAAAATCTCATGATCTTGTGCCTGATTTTATAACAGTACCGATCGAGGTTAATTACCAGAAAATTAATCTCGCGTTACACATGACCGGGCATACGCGGGCGTCCGCGTCAACATCGCGGCCGGATCCATGGCCTTTCAGCTGGCCTTTGTCCACGCCGGCGCCGGCAAATGGCGCGCCTACCGCCCGTACGTGACGACCGGCCACGAGCGAGCTCGCTGAAATCGCGTGCGTATTTGTCGCGAGGAAAACGGTGGAGAAGTGAAGATATCCTATATATGTAAATCAGCTAGCTCGTGCGTCTGTGTTTTGTCAAATTCGTTGGCCCAGCGGCGCCGCAAAAACCAATGCAACTGAATTGAAGCACACGTATCTGGACAGATATTTCGTGCTCTAGCTTGATCCGTTTCCGATTTTTTTTTAAAAAGTTGAACTTCCCTAATTTTTATTGATTTTATAAAAAGAATATATGAATAATTACAATAGTGTATTAAATCCACCACAAAATATGCACATATATAGTCATGCTCCTGTTCCATTCTCAGTGTTCTCTCACAGTTTTTCTTCAAATAATAACGCTTCTTTTCTATCATAAGTCATTTAATTTTCTTAAAAATCGAAATTCTCTAATTTTAATTGATTTTATAAAAAATATATTGTCCAAATAACATCAAACTAATTTCATTAAATCCATCGTGAAATACACGGACAAATCTTAATCATCTCATATTCACTTTTGCATTTCCTCTTACATTTTTTTTTACAAATAGTACATGTGCATATATTATAGTTTTTTTATAAAACCGTTGTATTGTAAAATATTTCATCCGATATTCATATTAGGAAACGAGTGAATAGTAATGACACTGTAGATGCATGCACGGATGTTCATTCAAGTCGCGTATCGGAGCACTTGTCGTTGTCGGCCAAGTTGTGCGTGCCTGGTCGACAGATTTCGCAAAAGATGAGCTGGAGTTGCAAGCTGTGTTGGGTACGGTACGGCTCTTGATGCAAACGCAATAATCATGCAGAAGCCGATCGATCTGGTGACCGTCAAATCCTAATGCATTGGGTCTTCTCATCTTTTGTACCACTTCTTTCTTTTCTTAATTATGTTTATGCTATTGACAGTGGAGGTTAACGAAGAGTTTTATAGTATTAATTAACATGATACATTAGATTTTTTGCTGATATGACATTAAATTAATGAGGAAAAAGAAAGAAGCAATGTCATCTCCATGATATGGTACTAACCCGTTTTCAAAATGGATGAAACGAAATGAAACGCCCACTGTGAGCTAAATCGTTTCATCGGAGAGAGGTATTTAATTCAGTTGCAAAGCACTTAGTTACACTGGTTAACCTAAGAAATAGTGAAATAAAACTCTCCACTGAGAGAGAGTATTTATTCAGTTGCAAAATTGATGTGGCCTTTTAGGAAATGGTATTATGAAACCCACTACTGTGAATAGACTTAGGACTGCTTCAAAAATTTTATATGATTTTTAGGAGGATCAGTGTAATTCTTTCAGAAATTTTATAAAAAAAATCTGGAAATCGAAGAGAGTTTGTAGACTTACTTTTAAGAAATAAAATCAACTTAAATTCTTTCAGAAATTTTATTGTCTCTTATTTATCATGTTTTGAAAAAAATAACATGGCTCATTTATTTATGAGAGGGTTAACTACCATTTATTTGATAAAAGCAAACATAAAAAATAAAAAAGTGCTAGAATTTCCAAAATTAACTTACATTCAAGAAAGAGTTAAAGAATGCTAAAACGAATTATACAAGAAACCAGAGCAAGAATTACCAATGTAGAAATTCAAACATGTTGCAAATGCTTGATGTGGAAAGGAAAAGGGATTTGTACTTTATTTGTACTCTACTCTCCTCCAAGCAAAAGCAAGTAACTCAGTACTACTTGTGGGTGCAGTTTAAAACAAGTATAAATCTGAACACACTAATGACGATTTCATGGTCAAGAACATTTCTAGGCCAAGAATAGACAGACCATCAATCGTGGAGCATATCCCTCCTCTCCATCTTCGCATAAAAAATGATAGAAATACATCGAACAAAGAGTTGGCCACAACGCATGCATTGCATGCAGCAGTGACCTGAATCTGAGTGTATGTCTGAAAGAAGCTCATCCATCCAGCTGCAATAATGGAGCTCAGAATACTAATGGAAATCAGATTCCGGCAGCTTTGCTCTTAAACAAATGTCACGGCCTCCATTTGGCGTTGTGCTCCTCATGCTTGAAAGGATCATGGATGATGGGTTCTCTTTTGATCTCCAATGCAAAAGATGGAGGAGAAAGTCAGTGTGTCGTTTGGCATTTAGCTTTCTGTTCCTGCTTTCTCCTTTACTCTGCGTTCAGGCCACACACAAGTGGATTCAGTAGCAGCGGCGGCAGCAGCAGCACTGGGCCTGTTTGGAGACATTTTAACGGCTACATCTACACCAAGAATCTCAATATCTTGATCACTATATAATTTAAAAATTTATTAGAAAGTTAAGAAACATCAATTTCTTTAGATTCTCCTTTGCTACATAATCATCAGTAGCTTCTTGAAATCTGAAACTCTCCGGACATAGTGGTAGTTAGGGATCACAATTTGGTCATGAATATGGATACTCGGTTCGGGTTAGGTGGAACGAGGGATTGATTCGAAACGCGTTGGTACCCATGGATTTATCGGATTATTGTTTTAGCTGCTTTAACTTTAGATTTGCTTTGGATTTTGCTTCCAGATTAGATTTTGCTTTAAATTCTGTTTTTGCTTCAACTTTTGCAAACCCAACACCCCCAGGTATTCAAAGATTGATTTAAAACTCATGTGTTTCACGGTGGATTTAAAAATGTTTCATAAGTTTATTTTATGAACGAGTTTTTATTAAATCCGTATGTTTTAGACCTAATGTTAACTAGTATAGGGCAAATCTTGTATGGTTACTTGAAAAAGGAAGATGCAGCTTACAGAATACATTGCAGTAGACTTTCAGACACATTTTTCAGAAACTAAAAAGAAGAAAGCAAGCAAGAAGAACAATGATTACAAGGAGCAAAACACATGTTACCAATCACGCTCCAACTTTCTAACCGCAGTTTGACGAGATGTCTGGATTGGTTCGATCAGAGAGTTACAAAACAGTAGTGGCCGTCTCTAGCTCTGCCTTTTTCCTTGCCAAATCGCGAGTGCTGCGATTCCATAAGAGCAAAAACCGTCTTCGCATTTTCCACGCACGACTGGACACAAATGAAACACAAGCATGGTTAGCTATCGCCGAGAGAAACTCTATAAAAAGATTTCTTTTCTAAATGAATAATGATATAAAAGTAAAATATAAAAATTATACTATTATATATTAAATTAATAAAAACTAATAAGATTTATATATTAAATTTTTTTAGAATAACTCCCAATATAATTTAAGCGAATAAAAAAGAATAACTCTCGTAGAGAGATACTCTAATGGCCAGTGTGCTGTAGCGCTCGGGCACATGGAGCCGTCTCTTTTCTTTGGACATGTTCAGATTTGATGGTCTCTTGTCCATTTGTGCATGCATCAACTGTGTCTGTTGTGTCTCCTCCCGTTTCTCGTGACACCAATGCAAGAATATTATTCGAGAGGAAAGTAGCGCACGTTTTGGCAGCGAGTTGTCGACTGGTCTTCTGTTCAGCTAGGAGCAGATATGGTGTCAAATAAATATATTAGCTTACTTGCCGCCCTCATGTTTCTCTAATTCCATCGGTGTGGCTCACTACATGTCGGTGCAAGATGCTAGTATAAAATTAGAGAAATTTTTATATAGGAGTATAGACACTGTATATATGTGTGGTATATGTTGTGGCACATAGGCAGAGTGAGGCTAAACTGTGGCGTACGCTGTTTTTGTGGTAATTTGTTACGAGATATCATCGGCATTATTTTATTAATTTACAATGTTTTGGAGTAAAAAACTTTCACAAATGACCAGATTACCCCTCTCAAAATTTAGTTTCTTTTCTGCTTATGCTCTAACTTCATCTTTTTTTCTCATTCAGTTTGTTCCCCATGTAGTTTAGTTCTTCTTAGAGCTAAGATATTTTTGGTTACTATTTTAGACAAAATCAGCACTAGACATTCATAATAATTAGTGTAATAGCACATCTGAGGAAGAATAATCCGATCATTTAAAATTATAAAATATTGGGAACGAATAAAATAGTGTCAACACCGCTAAGCAGCAAATTGACACATATATAAACAGGGCGTGTCACGGTATAATCTCACTCTGCACTTGTGCCACCACAGATGTCACACTTATACCGTGTCATGCAGAAAATCTCCAGAAAAAATTACTAGCTCATGCATTAAGCTTACGTAGGCGATGATCGACGAAACAAAGAGTGGTTGGATAGGCTATTCATTCAACCATGAGCACAGCTCACCCCGCTCACAATTATAGTTTGAGTTTAGAATTTAACTGTGAATTATGAAGTTATCGGATTTTTTGTATAGTTTATGTAGGATCGATAGCCAACTGGCCTGCTCATTTGGGCTAAAACTTCTAGAATGGGGTGTAGTTGGGCTGAACGAGGTCCAAGTTTTCTACTGCAATGTTTGCAGCAAAATGTAACCTGTCCCATGAATAAATTCAGTACTGAGAATTTTCCTTGCTGTCTAGGATACCACATTTATTTACCTTGCTTGCGCAACAGAAGTAGAAATACTGACCACTGTGGATACACATGCCACCCCTTGTCATTTCTATAGATACACATGGCACCCCTTGGATTGCAATGCAAGAACTAATAACTTGAGCTTGAGTAAGACAATTGAATCTCAATGTGAGTGTGTTCCTAAGTATATCTTTATATAATTTTAAGAATAGATTATTACCCGGTGATTTTATTATGCTTAGGAATATTGGACAGGATCAGGCGGTACATGGAGAGAGGCTAGGAGTCAGAGATGACCAGCAAGGACGTCCAAGCCGAGTTGGAAGTCCAATCCAGGTCTAACTCAAGTCTAACTCAGATTCCAGGAGCAGTGTGCACTAAAATCATTGCCTAGGCCACATATGAATTTCATTTTTTTATTTTCCACCCATCAGTGTTAGAAAAATCGGTGATCGGTAGCTGATCGGTCAACCACCGAGTAGTGATTAATCGGTTAATCGGGGATTAACTGAATTAATCGATCAACCTATTAATCGGTCAATAAATAATTAAATAATATATTACCTGCCTATTTTTCTATCTCTTTCTCTTTTATTGTATCTCCTCACAGCCCCTTACTTTTTACCTGCCTGTTTTCTGCATATTTTTTTATCTCTTTTACTTTATCTATCTCATTGCACCTGCCCCCAACTGCCTCAGTGTTAGCACTGCCCAAGACTGCTCTCTCTCCACTGCCCATCCCGCATACACTACCTCTCTTGTTCTCTCTCCTATCTCCTTCTCCCTTTTCTCTACTGAAAAGTAAATGCCGGAAACAGTTTAATCCAATGAGCCCAATGGCGACGGCGGCGGCGGCCTGGATTTGGCGGCGGACGACGGCGCTCGCGCGGACGGCGCGCAGACGACGCGCGGACAGCTCGCTGTAGGGCGCAGAAAAGCGGGGACGAGGCACGGACGACGCGAAAGAAGCAGGGGCGAGGCGCGGACGGCGGATGGCGGGGACGCGGCGCTGGATCTGCCAAGCTGGGCACGTCTCCGTCCAGATCTGGTGTGTGCAGGAAAGAAGGAAAAGGGGAAAAGTGTGTAGGAGAGAGGGAAAGTGCTGGGTGGGGTGTGCAAAATCTCATTTTTCTGTACCGGACCGATTAATTGGTGCCACTGATTAATCACCGATTAATCGCCGATTAATCACCGATTAATTGGGTTGACCACCGATTAATCGGGTTGACTGACCGATTAATCGGTCCACCGATTTCTGGCCGATTTTCCTGTAAATTAAATGGACTAGGGCCAATCACCGATTAATCGGCCGATTAATCAGCTGATCGGCCGATTTTTTCAACACTGCCACCCATGCACGGAAATCTAACTTCGACACCTTTCCAATGCACTGGTTTCACGTCAAAAATCCTCTTGGATCAACAGGAATCATCGAAACAAGTTAGTATTGGTGGTTTATCCTGTTGAACTCATCAGGGGTGTATCTAGAACTAATATAGAAGCATCGTCTATAGTCATCTTGGGCTTTTGTGTTTATTTTACATGTTGCTTTGCTAGCCACCAGATTGTCGGTTTTGTAAGTGAACCTCAATTCGTAGATTCCAATAGAATTTTCGTTCGATTGCATTATCCGCATTCTTGCTTGTGTTCTTCAAGGCACAAGCAAGGACCAACCTTCATAGCCTGTGTTTTCACCAATGGTTGTTTTTCGTCCACCTGATGGAAGATCAGACACCCCACCTTCTATCACTTGGCATCAGAGCTCGGTTTACCATTGAGCTCTTATATATTAGATTAGATTGATTTTATTTTTGTACCACAGTCCACGAAAAATACGAAAAATTGGTAGTCATAGGTTTTTCCCTGTTCGAGATGATCCCTAGACTTTGTACGTTTTAGTTTCAGAATTCGTAATGTTGAGTTTGTATCCTAGGTCCAGTCCAGTTACTAGTTAGTATTATGATCTCCTTGCCTAAACCGAAAAACAGCCACCACCATCAAATCCTAGTCGGTTTGCAATTTTGAGGGAACTAGAGCCCACATAAAACCCTATTTCAAACACCTCTAGTAAAACAACCATAACTTTTGCATACAGACTCGGAATCAAGCAAATAAGTATATTTTGGAGATCTACATAAAAAGTTACATCCGAATATTCTTGGCGTTGCCAATTTAGATGATTTTATTTTCCCCAAATTCATCCTGGAAGAATGAGTTTCTAGGGCCCAAAGTTTTTCTAGACTAACAATATAGCACCTCTCTTTTGTCGACAGGTCACTCTTAGCATTGCATTCATCAAAAGCTTCCTGGTTTGTCTTCTTTGTGCTCCTATTGAGCAAAAAAATGAGAAGTTCCAAGAAAAGAGTTAAGAAAAATCTTGAAAAAAAGAGAATATCGAGAAAAAAGAGGAACACTTAGAGATAACTAGGAAGATATTATTGTTGAGTGGTGCTATTTTTTATGCTATTTTGTGCTGAATATATCCATGCATAAGCCATCCTTTGAGCCTTAACCACTATCATATAAGCCTTGTTGCATAGGGATCATGTTTAGACCAACAATTAGTACAAGTGCTTTGGACACTTAATTAATATTACTATCTATTTATGAATCGTGTTCCACAATATAATAACTTGTGTTTAACCTCTTAGACTCAACATATATACTTTTGATCAGTGTAGTTTGGGTTCTTGCAATCGTTGTTCCACTACCTTGAAGTCATTACCAGTCAAGAATTATGTCATAGCTAAGTTGTGCCATCCACCGTCCTATATTGGTAAGATCCTTGTAAAATCATGGTAAGATGTTTGAGTGTGAGTGACACCACTTTCCACTACTTGTTAGTTGATAGGACTAATATAATTTTTCCAATGTTTTATTTTGTACTAATCATAGCAGGAAGCTCGAAGACCCAATGGATTTCGATCAGTGTGTATCCAAGGGAAACCTTGCTGAGATGTTTAGCCAACTCATAAATCGCCTAGACACCATGCAAGATAGCATGCAAACTCTCTCCCAAAGGATAGAAGCATTTGAGAACAATCATCAGCTTCAAAGAGACAACATTAAGCAAGGGAACAATGAATATGTGGTGTACGATGGCAATGGGTACATAGATCACCAAGCTACTCGGGTTCATCACCTACGACAACGCCATTGACCCAACAGGGTAGGTATTGGAGATAATGTCAATAACAATTGAGGTAATGATGACCCTTATGCTAAAGTTAAGTTTACTATCCTATATTTTCATGGTGAATATGATGTTGAGAAGTACCTAGATTGGGAGAAGACCATATAGCAAAAATTTAAATCACATCTAATTCTTGAACACCATAGAGTTAGAAAAGCAACTAGTGAGTTTAAATATTTTGCTATAGTTTGGTGGGGAGAGCTAGGTAGTAATCGATTGTAGCCTGACACATGGAATAGATTAAAAGAAGTTATGTGCCATAGATTTGTTTCTCCTTCTTATCAACATGAATTGCATAAGAAACTATAATGCTTAGATCAAGGTAATATGTTTGTGTAGGAATATTATGTAGATCTTTAGAAGAACATGATCCATTGTGGTATTATGGAGGACACTAGGGACAAGATTTATCGCTTCTACAGTGAATTGAGGCATGAGATTCAGTACATCCTCAATTACAAGGAATTTGATAGTATTAATTGCTTGTTTTAGCTTGCTATGCTTGTAGAGGAGTTATAGGGGTGATCACATAAGGCTAGAACCTCCTACTAGCAACGTGGGATGAGCACACCGGTACCAACCATGTATTCCTCTTCTTCAAGCATTCACCCTCTGTCTACGCCTACTTTGGTACCTTCCCCAACACCAGTAAACATGTGGCCTTCTACTTCTATGTGAGCTAATGATGTAGGTAAAAATCATCATAGATTCCCACTAAAAGTTCATCTTCTGTAGCCATAGGACGCACTTCAGGTATTCAATGCCATCGTTGCCTTAGGATTGGTCACATGAAGAGGGATTGTCCAAACAATCAAGCATGCATTGCAACAGAAGATGGGGGTTACATTAGTGCTTCTGACATATAGGATGGCATGGCTATTGTTGACACCGACACTAATGATGATGATGATGGCTAGGAGTTTGTCTATGATGATACTATGACCTACAAGAGTATCATTGTCCAGTGGGTTCTCAGTGCCAAGGTAGATCAAGCAAACAAGTAGCAATAACAGAACTTGTTTCTGATCTTCCTTGTCATCTACAACAGGCTTGCTCACATCATCATTTATGGAGGAAGCAACAACAACTTGGTAAGTTCATATTTGGTCAATAAGCTTGGCTTGAGCACATGACCATATCCACATCCATACCATCTCTAGTGGTTGAATGCTTTCGATAAGACTAAGGGTGCATTTGCTTCTGCTGTGAGCTGTGAAAAAGTTGTTGTGAGTTGCCTACTATGAAAAAGCTATTGTGAGTTGTCTGCAAAAGCTGAAAATCATTTGGTTGAAGCTGGTATAAAAAAGCTGATTGTTTTTTATAACTAACATAATTTTCATCATTATAATATTCCATACATATATATAAATAGGAAACGGTCAACATTGATGCAACTAAATAACTAGAAAATATATTAGATAAATAAAAATTCTATAGTTCATCTCATAAAGTAATCGACAACCACAAAGCTATCTCATGTAGCTCTCGCACTAGTGAATGTCGTAGCTATCCTGTCACGAATGGTGTTCATGGTAACATCGTTCTCTCCTTCCATCTCATCGCCCCCTTGTGTTTATGTTATTTACCTTGATGCTTTAGGCATGTAAACCTCATTTGCATCACACCTCTCAAACTACTTGTCTCTCAAGTTGTTATCATGAATGAAATTATGCAATGCAATATAAGCCATAATGATGTTAAATCAATCAAGGCACCTTAAATTCATACTATCCAATTTGTACTAAAAATAAGAAGTAGAAAAGTAAGGTCTAGGCACTACTTTCAAATTTTTACTAAAAAAGCTGCTTTTCATGGGAGAAGCAGGTTTGGTAAACACCTTTGGTTCAAAAGAAGAACTATTGTTGCGTACAGTGTTAGAAAAATCGGTGATCGGTAACTGATCGGTCGACTACCGAGTAGAGATTAATCGGTTAATCGGAGGATTAACTGAATTAATCGGTCGACCAATTAATCGGTCCACTAAATAATTAAATATTGTATCGTTTATATTTAATATACAAATCAGTTATAGTTTTAAGATAAACATGAGAAAATGGATGTCTTTCTATCTCTGCTTCTCTTTTTCTCAACCACCAGCTAGCATTAAGTCTATACTATTTCCAACAGTTGTAAAAGTACATTGGAAAGATAAAATGTATCGAAGAGAGTGAAAGTTGCAGGAGGTGTAGGGTGTACTTGCTCTGTCAATCCTGCCTTATCAACAAAAGAAGCAAGCGCTCCTTCTCTTCCCCCTCTCATTCTCTCTCTCAATCCTGCCTTTTCAGTTCCTTCCCTGCCTCAAGCAAAGAAGCAAGCGCTCCTCTCTACCTTCTCTCCGCCTCTCAACAAAAGAAGCCAGCGCGGCTGCTAGCCGGTGCAGATCGGGCGACTGTTTGGCATGCATAAGGCTATGGTGGCGGCAGTGAGGGGAGCCGACGGCGCGGAGGGGAGCTGAGCTCGGGCGGGAGGGGAGTCGGCGACGCGCGTTTGGGCGGGAGGGGAGCCGGCGACGCGCGCTCGCGCGGGGACGACGGCGGGATGGCTGGGCGGCGGGCACTGCTCGGCGTCCAGACTCTAGATCTGGCCTGTGGCGCTCGCGTGGGAGGGGAGCCGGGCGACGACGGCGCTTGCTGCGGGGACAACAGCGGGATGGCTGGGCGGCGGACGGCGGGGCGGTGGGCCGGTGTCAGATCTGGCGTTTGACCGGGAGAGAGGGAAGAGGGGGAAAGTGACCGGGAGAGAGGGAAGAGGGGGAAAGTGACCGGGAGAGAGGGAAGAGGGGGAAAACCCTATTTTTTTCAGCTCCCCAGGCCGGACCGATTAATCGGTTGGCACCGATTAATCGGGTTGACTACCGATTAATCGGTTTGACCGACCGATTAATCGGTCCACCGATTTCTGGCTGATTTCAGCGAAAATTAACTGGACCATGGCCGATCACCGATTAATCGGCCGAATTTTTCAACACTGGTTGCGTACGAACAACAATGTACTACAGGGGTGCCCATAGAGAGGTTTTTTGTTAGGCTAATGGGAGTATTGTGTAGTGATTTGATGGTTATCTCAAAATAGGAGACAAAAAATATTTTTAGATAGGTTCATGCCCCTAGAGGATAATAACCCTACTCCTGTGTGTATATGTATGAGCTTTAAGGTGCAGAATGACCTTAAGCGTATGGAGACATGTCCCAATGTTAGTTTGATGATGTCAGACATTGTACCTCTCACATTGTTCTAGGCTCCCTTCGATCCTTTTACAAGAGAAGGGTCGGTGGTTATAAATGATGATTAATGTACCTTATAAATGACCAATTAAGGGGTTTTAACGGTCAGTTTACCAGCAATGGTACAATAGTTAATATGTTGATAACAACAGTTTGTGGAGATTGATGACAACCTAGCGCTTAAAGCTTGTTGCCTAATAAATGCTGGTCGAGAGGGCTGAGAAACCATGTTGAAGAATATGGTTTTGATATTCCAGATGTGATGAGTGATTGTCAACGGAAGTCAAAGGAAGGGAGAGATGAAGACTTGCCGAGTCTGAGGCGCATGTGACTCAGGTACACGGGCAGTGAGCGACGGCCGGGCAGAGGAGCCGCGGAGTCGGGCTGGCCCAATCCGGGTACATGGCTAGGAGCGGCAGATGATCCACTAGTCTGTTGACTGGGTTTGACTCAGGTACACGGGCGGCGAGCGATTGCCGGACTGAGGAAGCTGCGGGGTAGGGTCGGCCCAATCCGGGTACCCGGTGCGAAGACGGTGGACACTTTGTCAGTTTCGGTGCAAAACTGACAATCTATGATATATTCGTTTTTAGGATATTAATATTTAGTTTTAAGTTTAGAATATTTTTATTTGAGTCAGGTGATTTTTCTAATAATTTTTTAGTAATTTTCGGAATTTATTTTAGAGTCAGTTTATTTTACGTGAGGGAAAATTAGTCTTTTCATGTATTAGGATTTGCCTATAAATAGGCCCCTAACCCTTTGGAGATAGATGACTGTTTTTCAATAGATCAATCTACAGTCCATTTTCAGTTTTTCCACCAAAAGTTTTCATCTGCTATTCGTGAATTCGAGCTCACGGGCGGCTGCTTTTTTGCTTTTGGGCGCCGGAATCCACGAAACCACTGCTTTCCGCTGGCCCTGGCCGGTCGAAGCTACCGATTGACGGGACGGCGTACCACGCGCATCATCCCTGCAGCTAGCGCAGCGCGTGCATCACCCAATCGCTCTTTCCTCTCCATTTTCTTTTTTGGACACGAAGAACAGAGGCTCTATAGGCGCACAGTAGTCCATGGTTTAGTTTTTCTAGCCACGGAAGCACAGCAGGCTTGGCAGGATTTTTTGTTTCCGGCAGCAGCAATCCGCAGGAGCAGGCGCACGCGATACGAGGCCAGCAGTCGCACAACGATTTTCGGTGGATCCACGACGGCCGGATCATCTGCGGCTAACGACGACGAGAGAAGTAAACTGTTTTTTAATCCCCTCTTTTTCAGCAGGTTTAATTAAACCAATATATGTTTTCTAATTAGCTACAAATCTGTTTAGAAAATTTGGGATTAATTCTTATCTATCAAAATATTAATAGTATTCGCATATTTTTAATTAAGTATTTTTTATCTGCTCATAAATATATTTATCTAGTTGCAGTAATATTTCTATTCTAGATTTACATGAAATATTTTATGTTTATCACTGAATTAATTTTTTGAATGATCCATGTTTTATTCATTTGATTAGTACTTTATTTCTGGACTACAATATAAATATTTCGTGATATATCTAGGTGTTTTTTATTACTGCAGTATTTTATTTTATCTTTAATATCATTTTAATTAGGACACGAGTCATTTTTCTGCTAGACAACCTTAGTTTCAATAATTTGCTTTGCTAATATTATTTGACTGGTTAAGTTTGTTTGGGTGTTGGGATTAGATCATAGTTTAGCAAGAAATTTTTAGGCGCCCATTCACCCCCCCTCTGGTCGCTACTTTCGGTCCTACAAGTGGTATCAGAGCAAGGTTAGGTTTTTCTAATATCTTAACCGATTCAAAACCTAGGTAGTGACCATGATGTCTCCTGGTAAAATCCCGTCCCTAGAGGCTTTTGGCTACACTTATTGGAAGACTCGCATGCGAGCATACCTTATGAGCCAGAGTTCAGATATATGGGAGATTTGTGTTCATCCTAATTTCACCATAATGACTATTGCTGCGGATACTGCTGCTGATGTAATTACCCGACATCAAAATAATAGTAAGGCGGTGAATATTTTATTTTCTGGTCTAGGTCCTAGTGAGTTTGAGCGTGTTAGCCATCTCACCACTGCTCGAGAGATCTGGGCTACCCTCCAGGCACATCATGAGGGGATAGCTCAGGTCAAGGCTAGGCTTTATCAGACCTACCGGTGTGAGTATGAGAATTTCTCACAGAAGCCGGGTGTCGCGCCCCGATTTAATAAATCAGGACTTTATTGAAATTCCAAAGAAAATCAATAAAACAAGACGTTCATCATGCGACCACGTACAATACGGGCAATCATTCACGGTTCGTAGACCGCATTAATACAAAAGTGAATAAAGGTGAAGAGAAACTAATAAAATAAGGGTCCTAGATGAACGCCTCCTTCCAGTCTCGCCTTGACTGGGTCGCTACTCCAGACCTGCATCCTCCTCGTAGTACACGGGCTCTGATGTTGTAAGTCAATGGGGTGAGTACAGGGGTACTTAGCAAGCCACCGAATGCAAATATTATGCAAGGTAATAGCTAGGGAGATAGTGGCTAATTTTGCGGAAGCGAGTAATTTGTAAAGCAATTTAATGTGAACAATTTATTAGTACTGAAACGTAAACATGTGTATGCATCATCATCTTCTAACTCGAGGGGTACAGTCAGCCCCACCTCGCTCAACAGTCCTTACATGCCATGAATAACTCAACCATTCAAACAATTGTAAACTAACTGCGAGTAGTCACACAACCCGCCCTTGACCGTGGGCTCGGCTTTTCGAAAAGATTAAGTTTACTCTGATCAGAGATGTACCACTGTACCCACAAGGCACGCACTCATCACCTACCACGAAGTGTAACGAGATGACCCATTTCACGGGAACTCGTGCCAAAACCTTCCATATAGTCCTCCCCGACTCAACAGCACCCTCTTATAGGTTTCATATGGTGTCCCGACGCATCGGAGCCCCACCATACCCCCCCTTGAGCCTCGTCGGTACAAGTCGCCCGCAGGCTTGCCCCTTGCCCCCTCCTCTATGGTGCATTGAGACGGAGTATTCCATACTTCCAGTTAGGACTTACCCATTAGACTTGTGGTTGGTACGAAAGTGCTTTGCAACAGATCCCGCAGACCGGTCCTTATAGTGCCCCGGGTGCGACAAACCAATGCCCGAGCTTGCACCCGGAACCCACCATACTTATAACCTAGACAACTCCAACAGAGTCCAGAGACAAGAATAACGGGGTATTTCATATACTAGAATCCATCTATCTACGACTCATTCTTTATATCCTATAGCAGTTGTGCTGGTACATTGGGCACTAGCTTGGGTTTGCACACAAGGACGGGGATCTAATAAATATAAGTGTAAGGCTTTGATATTTGACTAATGCAATATTAACCTATGAGTTATAATGATATTTTATTAAAACATGGGCTCAAATATGATCAACTGTTTCCACAGAGGTGGTCGATGACTTGCCTTGATCAGCAAAGGGGGATGGAGGAACCTCGGGGTAGAACTCCTGCTCCTCGATGAACTCGTAGTCTTCTCGATACGTAAAAATACATAAACAACACATTCAATAAAGCATCACCAAACAAAAACATACAAATTTTATGATCTAATCATGTGATTTGAGCTTTATTATTCTGGTGTTACTTTTAATAATATTAAAAGTTAAGTTTTAGAGGTTTTTATTAATTCTTTTCCTGAATTATTAATTTATCCCTAAGGGGTTTTTATTTATTTAATCCATAAGTTTATTTTGTGCTAAGATAACATACTGTTTTTATGGCTTTGAAGTTTAGAGAATAATTTACTGAATTTAACAAAATTTGAATGGTGAAATTTGGAGTTAAAATGAGCAAGTTATGAATTTTTGAAGTTTAAACTATTTTCTGAATTTTATTTAAAACCAGAAAACAGTCTCTGGTCCACGGTGAACCAGGTTCACCGTGAACCTGCGACTGTGCGCGTGGACCCGAGCGACCTGGACCGTTGGATCTGGATCCAGCGGCCAGATGCGAGGCGGGTGAGTTAAATGAAAATGGACGGCTGTGATTAAATCCCGTCGAACCGGTACGCGTGGACGCACGAGATTGATCCAGGGGTTTAAGTAACGATCGACGGCTGCGATCGCTCCGTACCCCTTTGACCAGATCTAAGGCTGCGATTTAATCTGTGCGCTCCGATCGCGATCGTGCGGCCAGGACTTAATCCAGCACGACACGCGCGTAAGGGACCTCGCACCCTTCGTCTCCGGCGACGGCGAGGCCTCGGGCGCGGCGACGACGGCGGCGGCGAGCGCCTAGGGGCCTAGGTATGGCCAAAAATGGAAAGGGGAGGTCGATACGGTCTCGGCCATACCTTCGGTGGCGACGACGGGCGACGGACGGCGACGACGGCGAGGGTAGACGGCGAGGTCTTCTCGGGTGGTCGTCGGCGACGGTGATCCGGCGGGTTCCACGGCCAACCGAGGGGCGGCCGAGGATGGGTGGACTCCGGCGGTCACGACGGTGGCAGTGGCGCGGACGGAGGGGGCCGGAGTCGACGGCGAGCGGCGGCCGGAGTTGGAGCAGAAGGGAAACCCGAAAATGGGGACGGGGCGCTCTGTAGTGCTTTAGCTTGGGCTTAGGCGGTGTGGCTGAGGGCGATGGCCGTGGGGGGGTATTTATAGGGGGGTTGCCGGCGTAAGGAGGGAAGGAAACCGAGGGTTTCCAAGAACTCCGGTGAGGACTTCCATTCCCTCGGCCAAGCTTCCTAAAGTGTGAAACCGCATCGCCTATCGGTGGAAAGGGATCACGGTGATCCAAGGAAGGGAGTCCGGAGGCGATCGGGCGGGATCGGGCGACTGGCAGCGAGAAACCAGAAGGGGATCGCCGGAAAAAGGAAAGGGGGGGATCCCCTTCCATGGAGAAGACGAATCTGACAGGTGGGCTCCACCTGTCAGAGGGCGAGCGGGAAAACGAGCGCCGACAGGCGGGGCCGAGCGGTCAGTGGGCGAAGGCGGGCGCAAGTGGCTGCCAAGTGGGGCCGGGATGAGCGCGGGCGGGAGAGAGAGGCGGGGGAACGCGCCGACAGGCGGGTCCCACATGGTCAGTGACTCATGGCTGCCTGGGCTGGGCTTGGGGTAGATTGGGGGTTGAGGCCCATTAGGATTTATAAATATTTTCTGATTTAAAACAATTCCAGTAATTCATTTATTTGTTTAAGGATTGAATCACTGTTGATAAAAATTTGGAAAAATTCCTAAAATTATATTTTGGTGTCTAGTTCATCCCATAAAATTTTCAAGTCCATATTTTGAATATTTCTCCCTGTTTGGCTTCATTTGGGTTCTTTTAGGATTTCTCTTTAATGAATAAATCCAGAAATGATTTAAATAATATTTTTCTTTTATTTTATTTGTTTTTATTCTTGGGGTGTTACAATCCTATCCCCCTTACAGAGAAGCTCGTTCTCGAGATTCGGATCAATCCTCGAATAGCTCAGGATGTTGTGCCTTGAGTTCATCTTCTTTTTCCCATGTAGCTTCCTCTACCGGATGATTGCTCCACTGCACTTTACAGAAGCGGATGACCCGACTCCTGGTTATCCTTTCTTTGACCTCCAATATCTTAACAGGCTTTTCCACATAGGTCAGATCCTCTTGAACATCCAGCGGCTGGAGGTCCACTTGCTCTGTCGGGACGCGAAGACACTTCTTGAGTTGGGATACGTGAAATATGTCATGTACTCCAGTCAATGAGGGCGGTAATTCCAACTGATAAGCAACTTCACCTTGGCGTCGAACAATGGGAAATGGTCCAACATATCGAGGGGCCAACTTTCCTCTCATGTTAAACCGTTGAGTACCACGGAGAGGCGTAACTCGAAGGTAGACATGATCTCCTTCTTCAAAGGCTAGGTCTCGGCGTCGATTGTCTGCATAGCTCTTCTGTCGTGATTGGGCTGTCTTGAGTCGGTCTCTGATGATCCGTACCTTCTCTTCAGCTTCACGAAGAATGTCCGTTCCGAACACTTGGGATTCCCCAGTTTGGTCCCAAAGTAGAGGCGTTCTGCACTTACGTCCATATAGAGCTTCAAAAGGAGACATCTGAAGGCTGGCTTGATAGCTCTTGTTGTACGAAAACTCAGCGTACGGCAAGCTCTTGTCCCAAGTGGCTCCAAAATCCAAGACACATGCCCGCAACATATCCTCCAATATCTGATTCACCCTCTCCGTTTGTCCATCCGTCTGAGGGTGGTAGGCAGTACTGAAATTCAATCTCGTGCCCATCTCCTCTTGAAGGTTCTTCCAGAAACGAGAGGTAAACTGACTTCCTCTGTCAGACACTATCTTCTTGGGCACTCCATGAAGACACACGATCCGGGCCATGTATAGCTCTGCAAGCTTAAGACCACTAAAGGTCGTCTTGACGACTATGAAATGTGCTACTTTCGTAAGCCGATCGATGATCACCCAAATAGAATCATACCCAAGTTGGGTCTTTGGTAGTCCGGTGATGAGATCCATACCGATCTCTTCCCACTTCCATTCAGGCACCTTAAGTGGCTATAACAATCCTGCAGGTCTCTGATGTTCAGCTTTTACTCTTCTGCAGGTGTCACACTCAGCGACGAACTGTGCAATCTCTCTTTTCATGCTGACCCACCAATAACGTTCCTTCAGGTCCTGGTACATCTTGGTACTACCGGGATGAATGGAGTACAACGTCTCGTTGGCTTCTCTCAGGATAAGGGTCTTTATCTCTGGCTTATCCGGCACACATATCCGGGTTCCAAACCATATGGTGCCATTCTCGTCCTCTGAAAATCCTGGGGCTTTTCCTTGCCTCATGTTCTTCCTGATGGCTGCTATATCCGGGTCTTCTGACTGAGCTTCTCGGATTTGTTCGAACAGGACAGGTTGAGTCTCCAAGGTTGCTAAGTATGCTCCGGTGGTCAGCCCAAGATTCAACTTTTCCATCTCTCTATTTAACAAGGGTGCGTGATCCTGAATCATCATGGCTGTGCAATATCCCTTGCGACTTAATGCATCAGCTACCACATTTGCTTTTCCGGGGTGGTAGTGAATACCTAAGTCATAGTCCTTTATTAGTTCCAACCATCGTCTTTGCCTCAGGTTAAGATCTGGCTGTGTGAAAATGTACTTCAAGCTCTTGTGATCCGTAAAGATCTCACAGCGATTTCCAACCAAATGATGCCTCCAAATCTTAAGGGCGTGTACCACAGCGGCTAATTCCAAATCGTGGGTCGGGTAGTTCAACTCATGAGGTCTCAACTGACGAGAGGCATAGAGATAACTTTTCCATCTTGCATAAGAACACATCCCAATCCTTGGCGGGATGCGTCACAATAGACATGGAAGTCTTTACGGATATCGGGTAGGGTCAGTATGTGGGCAGATACCAAACGGGTCTTGAGGGTGCGGAAACTTTCCTCGCACTCAGGAGTCCATTCAAACTTCTCTCCTTTCTGCAACAACTTGGTCATTGGCTTGGCTATCTTAGAAAAATTCTTAATGAACCTCCGATAATATCCGGCCAAACCCAGAAAACTTCGTATCTCAGATACGTTCGTGGGTGGCAGCCAATCCGTAACTGCTTCTACGGTGGCAGGGTCTACTGCGATTCCTTGCGCAGAGATGATTTGTCCAAGGAACTTTACTTCCGCCGTCCAAAATTTACACTTGCTGTACTTGGCATATAACTGGTGTTCCCTTAGCTTGCCTAAGGTTAACCGAAGGTGAGTCTCGTGCTCTTTCTGGAACTTGGAATAAATGAGGATGTCGTCTATGAAGACTACGATGAATTTATCAAAATACTCCATGAACACCTTATTCATCATATTCATGAAGAATGCAGGGGCGTTGGTCAATCCAAAGGACATAACCGTGCACTCGTACAATCCATAACGGGTGATAAAGGCCGTCTTGGGTATATCCTCTTCTCGAATCCTTAACTGATGATAACCAGAACGCAGGTCGATCTTCGAGAATACCGTAGCTCCTTTTAGCCGGTCAAAGAGATCATCGATCCGAGGCAATGGGTACTTATTCTTGATGGTTACTTCATTCAAAGCGCGGTAATCCACACACATACGCTTTGCCTTGTCTTCTTTCTTCTCGACAAAGATGACAGGGGGCACCCCATGGCGATGTGCTAGGTCTGATGTAGCCTTTCCTCTCGAGATCCTCCAATTGCTGCTTCATCTCAGCTAACTCATTAGCGGCCATCTGGTATGGTCGCTTATAAATAGGGGTGGTTCCGGGCACCAAGTCAATACTGAACTCGATGTCCCTCTTGGGTGGCATCCCTGGTAGATCCTCTGGGAATACGTCCGGGTATTCACTGACTACCGGTATCTCCTCCAAGGTAATCTGATGTAGTCTTGGCCTTCCGGTCTTCATGCTTGGCATTTGGAATGTGACGGCAGTCCCTTCTTCACTGGTCACAGTCACTTTTCTCTTGGCACATTCTATTACTCCTTGATGTTTATTTAGCCAATCCATCCCTAGAATGAGATCCAAACCTTGACATTCTATTAGAATGGGGTCGGCCCAAAATATCGTGCCTTGGATATCTACCCATACCCCTGGACTAAAGGAATAGGCGAGGGTTTGCTTGCCCGAGGTAGCTATTAACACTGGTCTGGGTAGTTTGCTTATGTCCAGGGAATTTCTTTCCACAAAAGCAGTCGATATAAAGGAGTGGGTAGCTCCGGTGTCAAATAATACCACTGCAAGCGATGAATGAACCATAAACTTACCCATGACAATATCCGGGGCGGCCTGGGCTTCTTCGGCGGTGACGTGGTTGACCTTGGCGCGGACGGCGGGGTTCGATGCGACGCCTTGAGTACGCTTGGTATGAGGGCACTAATTGGAGTAGTGCCCCTCCTGGCGGCAGTTGAAGCATACCACAGGCTTACCGTGCCTGTCTCTCAGAATCTCCGGCTTCTTGGCCGGGGCAGCTGGGGCGGCTGGTGCGGCGGGAGCGGGGCGAGATTGTCCGGCTCCGATATTGGTGGCAGGTGGTGTTGGGCGATACACCGGGCGAGGGTGGTACTGCTGCGCTGGTGGAGGCGGAGTGAAACGGGGTCTCTGGGCCATGCCCTGGTTTTGCCGGAAGACAATCATCCTCTTCTTTTTCAGGTCGACCTTGTTCTGCTGGGTCTCCTGCATGATAGCTTTGTTCACCAACTTTTGGAAGTTGGCGAAATCTCCGGAGATAAGCTGCAGGGACAGCTCATCCTTCAATCCCCGGAGGAACTTGGCCTGCCTGGCCGCATCCGTACGGACCTCCTCAGGTGCGTACCTGGCCAGACAGTTGAACTCGTGCAGGTATTCTGTAACAGACCTGCTCCCCTGCTGCAGGTCTCTGAACTCTTGCTGTTTCTGCGCGATAGTGCCGTCGGGGATGTGAGCGGCACGAAAAGCGGCCGAGAACTCTGCCCAGGTGTGGGCGTGTCCCTCGGGTAGGGTCTCACGAAGGTTGTCCCACCATTCTGCGGCGGGACCATGTAGCTGGTGGGTGGCGAAGGCCACTTTCTCCTGCTCAGTGCAGGTAAGGAGGTCGAGCTTCTTCTCGATAGTCCTCAACCAATCCACAGCCTCCATGGGGTTGGTGGTGCTTGAGAAGGTCGGTGGGCGAACTAGGAGGAACTCCGAGAGCTGAGAGGCGGGAGCGGGAGCTGGTGTGGCGGGACGGTGCAGCTCGGGCTGTTGGTGGAGGCGGAAGAACTGAGCCAGCTGCTCTTGCATCTGCTGCTGCTGTTGCTGCATCTGGTTCAATAAAGCAGTGACCAACTGGTTTTGGGTGGCCATCATCTCAGCCATTGTGGGATGATTAGCGATTGGGGCTTGCCTTTGTCCCGTTGCTCCCCATTGTGGCAAGTTGCCACTCTCTCCTTTGTTCTGGGGAGTGTCGGAACCCTGAGTGTTGGTCATCCTGGAGTTTTCAAAGTAGACAACATTTATTTTAGAGAACTCTTTATGTTTTATTCCAAAAAGTACCGTTCTTGCGGTTACATTTATTTATTTCTTTATTCATGCCTTATATTTTGACATGAATGGTAATACAAGCAAGCAAAATGAAAATCAATCAATCGTAAACTACGTCTAGGGTAGCTCGGGGGACGGCTCAATCTCGGGCTCGTGGGAGACGGTCGGGGTCGAGGAGCTGGATGGTCCGGCGGGTGGTGCGCTGCGTGAAATCCTCTTAGGCCTCACGGTGGGGATCTGAAGGGGTCTCTTCTTGCGAGGCGGTAGAGGTGCGATCTCCTCGATGTCCTTCTTTAATTCTTTGAGCTGGTGGCGGAGCTAGGTGTTGACCATGGTGCCCTGGCGTAGGAGCTCGTTCTGGCGCCTCAATTCCTCCACCTCGAGGGTCAACTGGGGGTTCTGCTCAAGCTGTCGACGGAGCTCGGCATTCTCACGGGTCAGGTTCTCCGAAGTGTGGCGGTAGAAGTCGATGGTGTCGTGCTGGCTGTCTGCGTCGAGGACGGCCTCGGTGTGGAGGTTGTCCATGGCCTCCAAGAGTCTCATCGTGCGGGTGATGGCGGAGTTGCTCTGCGTGAGGGGGCTGATGTAGATGCTGCGGTGACTCCCAGGTGTGCGCATGGGCATGAAGCGGTAGACGATGTCGCGGAGGTGGCAGTCGTATACCAGTCGAAGCTCGGCGAGGGACTGAAGAGCGGCTCGCTGGCTAGCCACCACGAATGAAGGTCCTCCATCTCCATGGGTGTAAAAGGGTGGCTGCGTGGAGGAGGGGCGGATCACAACCGTGACCTCGCAGTAGCTCTCGTTCGCATCGGGAAAGATCCTGTGGAACGCGGGCTCATGGGGAAACCCCAAGAAGTCGACGAGCACGCGAAGCTCGCAGATGAATCCGGCCTCATCACGAAGAGTCCCGCTCATGGTATGGACCGACATCTACAAAAGAGAGAAAGTTTTTGTGAAAATCTTGGAAGATGAGAGGATAAGTAGTGTTTGTAAGAAAATATAGTAAGTATAAGTCCTAAGGTCAGGTCTGTTTGGCTTCCTACAGTCAAGTCAGCTCTGATACCATCTTGTCGCGCCCCGATTTAATAAATCAGGACTTTATTGAAATTCCATAGAAAATCATTAAAACAAGACGTTCATCATGCGACCACGTACAATACGGGAAATCATTCATGGTTCGTAGACCGCATTAATACAAAAGTGAATAAAGGTGAAGAGAAACTAATAAAATAAGGGTCCTAGATGAACGCCTCCTTCTAGTCTCGCCTTGACTGGGTCGCTACTCCAGACCTGCATCCTCCTCGTAGTAGACGAGCTCTGATGTTGTAAGTCAACGGGGTGAGTACAGGGGTACTCAGCAAGCCACCGAATGCAAATATTATGCAAGGTAATAACAAGGGAGATAGTGGCTAATTTTGCGGAAGCGAGTAATTTGTAAAGCAATTTAATGTGAACAATTTATTAGTACTGAAACGTAAACATGTGTATGCATCATCATCTTCTAACTCGAGGGGTACAGTCAGCCCCACCTCGCTCAACAGTCCTTACATGCCATGAATAACTCAACCATTCAAACAATTGTAAACTAACTGCGAGTAGTCACACAACCCGCCCTTGACCGTGGGCTCGACTTTTCGAAAAGATTAAGTTTACTCTGATCAGAGATGTACCACTGTACCCACAAGGCACGCACTCATCACCTACACCGAAGTGTAACGAGATGACCCATTTCACGGGAACTCGTGCCAAAACCTTCCATATAGTCCTCCCCGACTCAACAACACCCTCTTATAGGTTTCATATGGTGTCCCGACGCATCGGAGCCCCACCATACCCCCTCTTGACCCTCGTCGGTACAAGTCGCCCGCAGGCTTGCCCCTTGCCCCCTCCTCTATGGTGCATTGAGTCGGAGTATTCCATACTTCCAGTTAGGACTTACCCATTAGACTTGTGGTTGGTACGGAAGTGCTTTGCAACAGATCCCGCAGACCGGTCCTTATAGTGCCCCGGGTGCGACAAACCAATGCCCGAGCTTGCACCCGAAACCCACCATACTTATAACCTAACCAACTCCAATAGAGTCCAGAGACAAGAATAACGGGGTATTTCATATACCAGAATCCATCTATCTACGAGTCATTCTTTATATCCTATAGCAGTTGTGCCGGTACATTGGGCACTAGCTAATATTGTTATAGTAGAGTGACAAGGAGTTAAGGCTCAATAAGCATGGCTTGGGTTTGCACACAAGGACGGGGATCTAATAAATATAAGTGTAAGGCTTTGATATTTGACTAATGCAATATTAACCTATGAGTTATAGCGATATTTTATTAAAACATGGGCTCAAATATGATCAACTGTTTCCACAGAGGTGGTCGATGACTTGCCTTGATCAGCAAAGGGGGATGGAGGAACCTCGGGGTAGAACTCCTGCTCCTCGATGAACTCGTAGTCTTCTCGATACGTAAAAATACATAAACAACACATTCAATAAAGCATCACCAAACAAAAACATACAAATTTTATGATCTAATCATGTGATTTGAGCTTTATTATTCTGGTGTTACTTTTAATAATAATAAAAGTTAAGTTTTAGAGGTTTTTATTAATTCTTTTCCTGAATTATTAATTTATCCCTAAGGGGTTTTTATTTATTTAATCCATAAGTTTATTTTGTGCTAAGATAACATACTGTTTTTATGGCTTTGAAGTTTAGAGAATAATTTACTGAATTTAACAAAATTTGAATGGTGAAATTTGGAGTTAAAATGAGCAAGTTATGAATTTTTGAAGTTTAAACTATTTTCTGAATTTTATTTAAAACCAGAAAACAGTCTCTGGTCCACGGTGAACCAGGTTCACCGTGAACCTGCGACTGTGCGCATGGACCCAAGCGACCTGGCCCGTTGGATCTGGATCCAGCGGCCAGATGAGAGGCGGGTGAGTTAAATGAAAATGGACGGCTGTGATTAAATCCCGTCGAACCGGTACGCGTGGACGCACGAGATTGATCCAGGGGTTTAAGTAACGATCGACGGCTGCGATCGCTCCGTACCCCTTTGACCAGATCTAAGGCTGAGATTAAATCTGTGCGCTCCGATCGCGATCGTGCGGCCAGGACTTAATCCGGCATGACACGCGCGTAAGGGACCTCGCACACTTCGTCTCCGGTGACGGCGAGGCCTCGGGCGCGGCGACGACGGCGGCGGCGAGCGCCTAGGGGCCTAGGTATGGCCAAAAATGGAAAGGGGAGGTCGAGACGGTCTCGGCCATACCTTCGGTGGCGACGACGGGCGACGGACGACGAGGGTAGACGGCGAGGTCTTCTCGGGTGGTCGTCGGCGACGATGATCCGGCGGGTTCCACGGCCAACCGAGGGGCGGCCGAGGACGGGTGGACTCCAGCGGTCACGACGGTGGCAGTGGCGCGGACGGAGGGGGCCGGAGTCAACGGCGAGCGGCGGCCGGAGTTGGGGCAGAAGGGAAACCCAAAAATGGGGACGGGGCACTCTGTAGTGCTTTAGCTTGGGCTTAGGCGGTGTGGCTGAGGGCGGTGGCCGTGGGGGGGTATTTATAGAGGGGTTGCCGGCGTAAGGACGGAAGGAAACCGAGGGTTTCCAAGAACTCTGGTGAGGACTTCCATTCCCTCGGCCAAGCTTCCTAAAGTGCGAAACCGCATCGCCTATCGGTGGAAAGGGATCACGTTGATCCAAGGAACGGAGTCCGGAGGCGATCGGGAAACCAGAAGGGGATCGCCGGAAAAAGGAAAGGGGGGATCCCCTTCCATGGAGAAGACGAATCTGACAGGTGGGCTCCACCTGTCAGAGGGCGAGCGGGAAAATGAGCGCCGACAGGCGGGGCCGAGCGGTCAGTGGGCGAAGGCGGGCGCAAGTGGCTGCCAAGTGGGGCCGGGATGAGCGCGGGCGGGAGAGAGAGGCGGGGGAACGCGCCGATAGGTGGGTCCCACATGGTCAATGACTCATGGCTGGGCTGGGCTGGGCTTGGGTAGATTGGGGGTTGAGGCCCATTAGGATTTATAAATATTTTCTGATTTAAAACAATTCCAGTAATTCATTTATTTGTTTAAGGATTGAATCACTGTTGATAAAAATTTGGAAAAATTCCTAAAATTATATTTTGGTCTCTGGTTCATCCCATAAAATTTTCAAGTCCATATTTTGAATATTTCTCCCTGTTTGGCTTCATTTGGGTTCTTTTAGGATTTCTCTTTAATGAATAAATCCAGAAATGATTTAAATAATATTTTTCTTTTATTTTAGTTGTTTTTATTTCTTGGGGTGTTACACCGGGTGAGACGGTTGAGGCGTTGTTTGGTCATTTTCAATCGATCATTAGCACATAGTTTAGCAAGAAATTTTTAGGCGCCCATTCACCCCCCCTCTAGTCGCTACTTTCGGTCCTACAAGTGGTATCAGAGCAAGGTTAGTTTTTTCTAATATCTTAACCGATTCTAAAACCTAAGTAGTGACCATGACGTCTTCTGGTAAAATCCCATCCCTAGAAGCTTTTGGCTACACTTATTGGAAGACTCGCATGCGAGCATACCTTATGAGCCAGAGCTCGGACATATGGGAGATTTGTGTTCATCCTAGTTTCACCATAACGACTATTGCTGCGGATACTGCTGCTGATGTAATTACCCAGCATCAAAATAATAGTAAGGCAGTGAATATTTTATTTTCTGGTCTAGGTCCTAGTGAATTTGAGCGTGTTAGCCATCTCACCACTGCTCGTGAGATCTGGGCTACCCTCCAGGCACACCATGAGGGGACAGCTCAGGTCAAGGCTAGACTATATCAGACCTACCGGCGTGAGTATGAAAATTTCTCACAGAAGCCGGGTGAGACTATTGACTCTTTGTTTGGTCGTTTTCAATCGATCATTAACAAGCTGCGCGTTAACAAGGCCGATGGTGATCAGCTGGTCTCAGATCATGAACAGGCGCTTAAGGTACTCCATACCTTGGACCCTAAGATCTGGGAGATCAAGGTCTCTTCTATTGTTGAGAGCACATCTTATGATACCTTGACCATCGCAGAGCTTTTTAGTAAGCTCAAGGCCTCAGAGGTCGATATTCAGTTGAGATCAAATCTCACTGATTCTGGCTCAAAGACTCTGGTGCTTGCGACACCGTCGGCTGATCCTAATGCCATGAGTTGTACTGCTTTTTCCTTGATGTCTATCTCCGAGGAACAACTTGATACTCTAGGAGATGATGATTTGTGCCTGTTTAACAACCGGATGCGACGTGTCTATGATAAGCGAATGTTTAAGAGACACGGCAAAAAATCCGGATGCTTTGAGTGTGGTGACCCAGGTCATTTCATCACCGACTGCCCCAAGCAGAAGAATTACAAGAAGGGCACCTGCGACAACTCCTACAACTCCGGCAAGTATGACAACTCCACAAAGGGCAAGTCCAAGACAAGATTTTTTCGAAAGGCTCTGAAGGATTACAGGCGTGAGAACAAGAAGCGAGACAAGACCTTCTTCGCCCAGATGGAGAAAATATACTCCATGAGATCCTCGTCTTCCTCCTCGTCTTCAAGTTCAAGTGATGAAGAGGTCATGATCAGGAAAGGGAAGGACAGGGACAATCCGGTAGGCCTCTGTTTCATGACCTTCGGGAACAAGCCGAAGAGTCGCTCACGTCACAGCCGAAGACCCCACAAGAGCTTCTGCTCAATGGCTCTTGGGGAGAAGAAAAAGAAGGACTCCTCCAATGACTCCGACAATGACGACGATGAGAAGGCATCTTCCTATGAACAAGAAGTTGTTAATTTACTAGAACAGAACAGTCAGGAGTTGAAGTATAGGGAGAAACTACTTAGAGGGGCTAAGAAGAGGATAGATGAGCTTGAGAGTGAGCTTGCCATGGCAAATGGCAAGAATGAGAGTCTGTCTTCTTCCCCTTGCTTGGGTGATAGTGGTGAGTGCCCTAACTGTGAGATGCTGTTGTGTGACCTGACGACTCTTAAGTCCAGGTACACAGAGAGAGTAGATGAGAGAGACACCTTTGCCACTGAGCTTGAGAGTGCTCAGCAGGAGATAAAAGATGCTCATGCCACTATCGTCGCACCTTGTGTAGATTGCCCATCTCATTTAGCTAGTATAGCTGAGCTGAGAGCCAAGAGTGATGAGAAGTTGAGCGAGTTAGCTGGAGTGAGAGCTGAGTTGGAGCAGACTAAGCTAGTCCTTGAGACCTTGTCAGTTCCATCCACTGTTTGTGAGAACTGCCTGTCCATTAGAATGGAGTTGATCAAGCTAAAAGCTGAAAAGTCTGTCGAAGCTGATAAAGAGTGTGAGATCTGCTTGTCTCAGGTGGAGGTGTTAGCTTCTTTGAGAGAGGAGCTAGCTGATGTTCAGAATGAGAACTTTTACCTCTGTCAGATCCTGAGTTGGATTAGTGCTAGAGAGCCACAACCCAGCATGATGATCCAGCAGTTTAAGAGGCAGGATGGTTTTGGGGTAGGCTACACCTACACCAAGGCTGACTTTGAGAGTGCCATTAGCCGGGCAGTGGAGTGGAGTAAAATTACTCCTGAGCAGACATATCCCAAGACTCACTCTACTGAGTCTTTTAAGGATAGTCAGCCCAAGGATGGAGTGTTCCGAGAACAACATAAAACTCCACCTAAGAAGCAAATCTGGGTCCTAAAGCCTAAAACTCTCCACACTTCTCTTGATTCTTTACCTGGACCCTCTCAAACCAAAAATGATACACCAAACACCACCAAGCCTAAGAATCCCAAGCCTCAACCACATACCAAGAAGCCTACCTATCACTGTGAGTTTTGTCAGAGAGACGGGCATCTTGAGGAATTTTGCTTCAGGAGGAAGCGGGTTGAGCGAGCAGAGAGAGCTCGAAGTGGGCAGGAGCAGTTCTACCAGCAGGGTGGTAGACAGAGAGTTCCTCGACGTAGAGAGAGGCTAGAGGCCAGGCCACGTCGTGTAGGTGGTGGTAGAGGGGACGATTTTTATGATCGTGCTCCGGAGGGTGGTTTCCGTTCCGGTAGAGTTCCGGATTGTTATGGATACGGTATTGGACCTCGTGATCGTGATTTTAGGAAGAACAGAGGACCGCGCTTTGAGCCGCATTTTGGTCCAGACTCATATGATTCCTTCTGCTTTCCTACATTTGAGCAGATAGCTCGACACTGGTTTAACACCTTTGCCAAACCTAGTGTTGGACCGTTTGTTCCCACTCATGATTATTGATCTTGATTTGAGAGTTGTGTATCCTTTTTAGGGGTATTTTGAGTCAGCTTTTCATTGGTATCAGTTTTTACTTTCTTCTTTATTTTTATTGAGTCTTTTTGTGTGCGTTCATATCATGCATAATCATTAGTCACATTTTGAGCTTGCTTCTGTTATATGATTAATCTGCTTTACTTTCTCTAGCTAGTATATGTTTTTGATTACCTGTCGATGATCATGTTCTGGTTCAGTTCACATGATATATCTGATATTTGTCATATGCATGGCTTTTATGCTTTAAAATTGAAAAATGATCACCATTGCTTCTGGTAACTAGCATGTGTAGGCTGAATGCTTTCGCTATCTTTTACATGCCTTGTAGCTAGATCCTTACTTAGATGCAGATATGCAACTTGGACATCTATATACTTTAAATATGAAAAATGTGTTATAAAAATGATAAAAATTCAGAAAAATGAGAAATTTATGCATTTTTATGATTATTAGAAAAGATCCAGGTGGGTTTGCTTTGTCGCATTGCATTGTTCTGGACTGCTTACCATAGCACTTTGGTATGAACTAGGACGGTGTAATGTATGCCAAGACCAATGTCTTAAGCTTCTGATGGTCCAGTTCTGGCCTAGGCTTGACTTGGTCGGTTAGCATAAGGTTTGACACGCAAATAACCCCTGGCAGAAATGAAAAAAAAATAAATAAAAAGGAAGAATCAGTCTGAAAAAATTAAAAAGATGACAAGTTTGTTGAAGCACTTTGTTTTGGACAATGCTTATCTTGGTAGATATCAGTTAGCTTTTGCATATCATGCTTTACTTTGCTTGTCAACTAGAAAATGTGCTGATGCTTTTGTTTGCAAAAATCGAAAAATGCGTGCTAATGACCCTCTTTAGATATCATATGTTGCACTGATCATGTCATGTATCTTAGACAGTATATCTTTTGCTATACCTGTTAGACGTTGTAATAGCAGTCAATCATATCTAAGAAGCATGCTTTTTATACTCCACCTGCACCCCATCTGCATTCATGGCATATTTTAAGGGGGAGCTGCATTTCAGGGGGAGTTTGTGTCTATGTCTTTTTAAAGTGCATTTAGTCTCACTTGATGAGTCTAATTGTCAACAAGGGGGAGAAATTTTGGATATATTTTTGGCTTTCTCTGGGATTTATTTCAGGGGGAGTTCCTTGTTGGTAATTCTGAGATTTGCACTTGCTTTTGAGTCTTTATTTTTGGTTAACCATAATGACCATTTTCTTGCTTCTGTTTGGCTTTTGGTCATTAGGGTTAAACTTTTATTTTCTTTCTTCTATTTTCTTTTGTCTTTGTTTTTCTGTTTCCACGTGTTTTGCAGGTTCTGGAGATGAGCTGAAAAAGGTGTTGACAATGCACTCATCAAGGGGGAGATTGAGAAACCATGTCGAAGAATATGGTTTTGATATTCCAAATGTGATGAGTGATTGTCAACGAAAGTCAAAGGAAGGGAGAGATGAAGTCCTGCCGAGTGTGAGGCGCATTTGACTCAGGTACACGGGCGGCGAGCGATTGCCGGGCTGAGGAAGCTGCGGGGTAGGGTCGGCCCAATTCGGGTACCCGGTGCGAAGACGGTGGACGCTTTGTCAGTTTCGGCGCAAAACTGACAATCAATGATTTATTCGTTTTTAGGATATTAATATTTAGTTTTTAAGTTTAGAATATTTTTATTTGAGTCAGGTGATTTTTCTAATAATTTTTTAGTAATTTTCGGAATTTATTTTAGAGTCAGTTTATTTTACGTGAGAGAAAATTAGTCTTTTCATGTATTAGGATTTGCCTATAAATAGGCCCCTATCCCCTTGGGGATAGATGATTGTTTTTCAATAGATCAATCTACAGTCCATTTTCAGTTTTTCCACCGAAAGTTTTCATCTGCTATTCGTGAATTCGAGCTCACGGGCGGCTGCTTTTTTGCTTTTGGGCACCGGAATCCACGAAACCACTGCTTTCCGCTGGCCCCGGCCGGTCGAAGCTACCGATCGACGGGACGGCGCACCACGCGCATCATCCCTGCAGCTAGCGCAACGCGTGCATCACCCAATCGCTCTTTCCTCTCCATTTTCTTTTTTGGACACGAAGAACAGAAGCTCTATAGGCGCACGGTAGTCCATGGTTTAGTTTTTCTAGCCACGAAAGCACAGTAGGCTTGGCAGGATTTTTTGTTTCCGGCAGCAGCAATCCGCAGGAGCAGGCGCACGCGATACGAGGCCAGTAGTCGCGCAACGATTTTCGGTGGATCCACGACGGCCGGATCATCTGCGACTAACGACGACGAGAGAAGTAAACTGTTTTTTAATCCCCTATTTTTCAGCAGGTTTAATTAAACCAATATCTATTTTCTAATTAGGTACAAATCTGTTTAGAAAATTCGGGATTAATTCTTATCTATCAAAATATTAATAGTATTCACATATTTTTAATTAAGTATTTTTTATCTGCTCATAAATATATTTATCTAGTCGCAGTAATATTTCTATTCTAGATTTACATGAAATATTTTATGTTTATCACTGAATTAATTTTTTGAATGATCCATGTTTTATTCATTTGATTAGTACTTTATTTCTGGACTACAATATAAATATTTCGTGATATATCTAGGTGTTTTTTTATTTACTGCAGTATTTTTATTTTATCTTTAATATCATTTTAATTAGGACACTAGTCATTTTTCTGCTAGACAACCTTAGTTTCAATAATTTGCTTTGCTAATATTATTTGACTGGTTAAGTTTGTTTGGGTTTTGGGATTAGCACATAGTTTAGCAAGAAATTTTTAGGCGCCCATTCACCCCCCTCTGGTCGCTACTTTCGGTCCTACAAGGGCCTCCTTTATGAGTGCTACACTTGAGAGTCTTCGATCCTCTGCTTGGTGACCATTCGGAGGACGTCAACCATTGACTGGTCAGTGAAAATCCATTCGGGAAGTACCCTGGGATCATATTCTCGATAGCAGCTCCTAAGCTCTTTGCAGTGTGCAAATGAGGATTAATCGCTAGTGCACCGTTCAGGTGCACCTACCGGGTGCAGCCCCCAAGACTAGAGTTTTTAAAGTAAAATAAACTTCAGTCATTGAAATACTTTAAGTCTGTGCTTCTAGAGATTTTGGCATCGGGAGAAACCAACATCAGAATAGGACTAGTAGTCCACTTGAATGGTCCTTGGGGAAAAAGGGAGTCATTTGGAGCAGTTTGGCACAATGGAGTGTTCGTGGGATCCATCGAGCGAAAAAGCGCCTGCTCCTACGAACTGGTGTCTTGTTAGATTTTATAGTTGTGTAAACTTCCAAGGCTATATTTTGGATGCGAGTTTAGTCGAATAAACTACACACTTCGATTCAAGCCTTTATATCCGTTCTAGGCTCTTCAAACATCGATAGGATGGCGAGGTTTGAAAATATGTTGACCGACATGATAAATGCTAAAGATTGTTTCGAGGGGAGTTCCAAGGAAATTACAGTAGATCGAGGAGTCGAACTACCAAACGAAGGCTTTATAAATAGTTCTCTTGAAGGCACTTCATCCCTCCGCATACTTCAAACTTTTAACCTTCATCTTCTTCCTTGAGCACTTTGAGCCCAAGTTTGCATGTGCCTCGCAATTCACGTCGCCATTACCAGTGTGTAATCTATTACCGCAAGGCAAGGTGACTCTTCAACCTTTGCCTAGTTCATTCTTCAAGAGCCACTTGGCTTGCTGCCATAGATCCTTAAGAAGTAGTGAAACAGTCTGAGGAGTTCTGGATGTAAAAGGCCGACGAGAAGCTAATCGACACACTAGAGGAGAATGGAGTTCTTCCTATAAGTGCATTGTCCTTATAGTGCCCTGTGGTTGGGGAGACATTCCTGACCCCCAAACACTAAGGAGTTGGTGGTCTTCGAGTTCATCTTTCTGAAGGAATTGTGCCCAAGAAAATTCCGGTTGGATCGGAAGTTCCGATTTGGAATTGAAAGTTCCGATTATTTTCTGAATTAGAAACAGAGAGCTCAAATCAGAAGTTCTGATATGGTATCAAAAATTCCAATGATTTATTGTTTGCGAAACAGAGAGCTCAAATCGAAAGTTCTGATATGGTATCGGAAGTTCTGATAATTTCGAATTTAGACATAGATAGTTCAAATAAGAAGTTTCGATTCGGATCGTGAAAAATTGGTCTGATCGGAAGTTCTGATAAGTGTATCAGAAGTTGCGATAATTCCTGAAATTTTACACCAAGAGTCTAGATCGGAAGTTCCAATCTAAGGATCGGAAGTTCCGAGGTGGGCGAAATAGATTGGATATGTTGGGACTCAATGTCGATTAGGGCTAGTGGTCTCACCTCTATATAAAGAGAGGAGTAAGGAGGTCTTGGAGATCAGATGATTAATTGTTTAGATTAGATCTAAATCCTAGCCACCAAGAACTCCTCCTCTCTCTTTCTTGATATCAAGAGTTGAGATTGAAATTTCTCCTGGATCTCACCCTCGGTGCTAGCACGCTGGCGTGAGATCATTCTCATCCCTATACGAGTGGACTCTGTGGAGGCGTTGCTCGAATAGCGACACTCACCGTCTTCTTCACGTGGACACCGCCGTCTTCACCGATTGGATCATCAAGGAACGGGCGGAGCGATACGAGGATAAGCGAGGACGCGCTTCCCTAACATCTTCCGTTCCACCTAGCACGTCTTGCATTAGAAGGTAATGATTCAATGATCCCTCATGCGCATGGTTCTGGGGTTTGGGGGTGAATTTTTGAAATTACCGGCTAGCGTAGCCTCTATGTTCCCCAATAGTGGTATCAAAGCCTACATGTGTGATGTTTTATCGGAAGTTCCAATGCTAGATCGGAAGTTCTGTTATTGAATAAGATTGAATATAGAGATCAATTTTGCTATCAGGAGTTCCGATATTGGATCGGAAGTTCCCATGCATCGGAAGTTCCGATATTGGATCAGAAGTTCTGATGTTGGTTTTTAATCGATATAGAGAGCGATATTGTCGTCGGAAGTTCCGATTTGGAATCAAAAGTACTGATCTAGTTCAGTCACTTGTAGATTCTTCGCCTAACTTTGTTTTGCAGAGAATGTTGTGACTGGTATGGCCATGATGAATGTGATGTATGAGATGCATGCATTGAATGTAAATTAAATATGGCATGTGTGTCATGGTTATTTACAACCTAAGGCTGATGTACATTTGTGACCTGCGTGTCGAGTATTGATGCTTTGGCTCATGTAACTAGTATAAGTACTATTTTGATAGGCTAGTATAGTTCTTGGAGGCCGGAAGCACACACTCAATGATGGGAGCCATGGAGATGGAGATTGCCATGTGAAGGGGCCATACTATATCATAGTCAATGTGTTGTCTGTGGTGTTTACTTATGTTCCTGTCATACTATTATTGCATGTTTCATGCGTGCTAGGGACGTCACTTTGCTAGAACAGTTTCCCTCAGAAAATTAAGTATTCATGCTCTTTCCAATAGTTGCACCCACCAACGATATCGATCATCGATAGTGGGTCTGCCAAAGTAGGGTGCTATCTTTTATCTTGACCAGGTTGGGGTGAAAGTCGGACATCCGCACACATAGTATTGGTTTGCTTAACGAGACTATCAAAACGGTTTTGGGCCTTGGGGCATAGAGTTGGGCGTTGCACATTGGATGCTTCTCCAGCGACAAGAGTCATATATGATATGATTAGCAAAGTGTTGCTTACCTATGTCACCTAGCTTCTAGTAGTGATGCCAAAGCTCAGTAGGAGTTAGAATAAATATGGATCTTGCGCCACTATTAGTCATTAGAGGGAAAGAGACTATTTTTATATAGTGGAAATCTTTTATTGGATAGAAGATAAACATTGCATAGTGCTCAACCTTGCATTTAATATTTGTAGATCATGGCACCAACTACTACTTTTAAGAGCACTTCAGTTTTTAATTTGCGATCTATTCTTAAACGAGAGAAATTATCTAGAACAAATTTGGTGGATTGGTACATAAACTTGAGAATTGTTCTCAAGCAGGAGAAAAGGATTATGTTCTAGACGAACCCCACCTAGATGAACCAGGGGAAGATGCTTCTGCAGCAAATAAGTGTGCTTATGAGAAGCATGCTAGTGATTATGTGGATGTCAGCTGTCTGATGCTTGCCTGCATGTCCTCTGAGTTTCAGAAACAATATGAGGAAAGAGATGCTTACGATATGATCATAGGCCTCAAGGGCATCTCTCAGAACCAGGAAAAGGCCAAGAGATACATTGTGTCTAAAGCCTTGTTTGGGAGTAGGTTGGATGAAGGGAGCCCGGTGAGTCCTCATGTGATTAGGATGATTGGTTACATTGAGACTCTAGAGAGACTAGGTTCTCCACTAGATTCGTACTTGGCTATTGATGTGATTCTCGAGTCGCTCCCCTTGAGCTTTGAGCTGTTCATTATGAATTACAAAATGGTTGTACTGGAGAAGACACTGGCTGAGTTGCAAGGGATGCTTAAAACTATTGAGGAGAGTATCAAGAAATCTTCCAATCATGTGATGATGGTTCAGAAGGACAACAAAAAGAGAAAGAGGAGGGGCAAGGCTAAGACTTCAGATACGATCTCTAGTGCGAAGCCTAAATCGACTTGAAAGTCCAAGTCGGGTCCTGCTAGCTCTGATGTTTGTGACCATTGCCACAAGCCTAGGTATTGGAAGCGTAACTTCAAGGTGTATTTGGAAGAACAGAAGAATAAGAAGGGAATTGCGACTTTCGCTTCAGGTATTAATGTTATTGAAATTATTCTTGCTACTCATCCAAATGATTCATGGGTATTTGATACCGGTTTGATGATTCATACTTGTAAATTGTTGCAGGGGCTGAGTAGGTCAAGAAACTGTGCTAGTGGTGAATTGGATGTCCGCGTCGGAAATGGTGGAAAAGTTACATTGTTGGCCATCGATGTTTATTCATTGTTGCTACCTTTAGTATTAGTTTTAGAGTTGAATAATTGTTATTTCATTCCCGCCTTAGGCAAAAACATTATCAATTCTTCATGTTTAGAAGAAGATGATTTTGAATTCATAATAAAGAACAAGTGTTTTTCAATATTTTCGAATGTCATGCTCTATGGTGTTTGCCCATTGGAGAATGGATTATATATTCTGAGTCTTGAAGATGCACACATTTATATCATTAGTACAAAGAATAAACGACTCAAGGATTTGAATCCTACCTATGTCTAGCATTGTCGTTTGGGTCATATAAAAGAGAAGTGTGTGCAGAAGCTCCATAGTGATGGGCTTTTGGAGTTATTTGATTTTGAATCATATGATACATGTGAGTCTTGCTTACTTGGTAAAATGAAAAAGACTCCTTTCACTGTAAAAGTGAGAGGGCGAGTGAGCTATTATCCATTGTACATACTGATGTATGTAGACAAATGAGCAATGTCACAAGAGGTGGTTTTTAGTATTTTATCACTTTCGTTGACGACTTTAGTAGATATTGTTATGTCTACTTAATGGGGCATAAGTGGGAGTCCTTTGAAAAGTTCAACGGGTTCCAAAATGTAGTACAAAACCATATGGGCAAGACGATTAAATTTCTACGATCTAATCGTGGAGGTGAATATTTGAACCTTGAGTTTAGTAATCATGTGAAGTAGTGTGGAATTGTTCCACAGTTGACTCCACTCGACACGCCCTAGTGGAATGGAGTTTACAGGCGGAGAAACTGCACTTTGTTGGACATGGTTCGGTCTATGATGAGTCATGCTGATCTTCCATTATCCTTTTGGGGACTCGCTCTAGAAACTGCCGCTTTCACGATAAATAGAGTTCTATCTAAGTCCGTAGAGAAGATGTTGTATGAGATGTGGTATGGGAAGCATCCTAGTTTGTCTTTTTTAAAGATTTAGGGTTGTTAGGCGTATGTCAAACGTTTGACGTCTGACAAGCTCACTCCTAAATCTGACAAGTGCTTCTTTATGGGATATCCTAGGGAAACCAAAGTATACTATTTCTATAAAAGAGAAGAGGATGAAGTGTTTTTTGCTCGGAATGGTGTGTTCCTTGAGAAAGTGTTTTTCTCAAAAGGGGTTAGTGGGAGAACAGTCCATCTCGAAGAAGTTCGAGAGCCACTGGAAAGTATTCCAGATCCCACTGAACCACAATGGGATATGCAAGATGTTGCAGAGTATGTTGTAGAGACACTAGCCCCACAGAGGTCCAGGTGTGTGATTCACGCGCTGGAGCAATTCATGTTTTTGCCAGTAGGTAGTGTGATGTGTTGTTGTTGGACAACAATGAGCCCAAGACCTATGCGGAAGTTGTGATGGGACTAGACTATGAGAAATGGCTTGGAGTTATCAGATCCGAATTGGACTCCATGTGAGAAAACCAAGTTTGGAACTTGGTCGATCCACCAGATGGTATAAAACCATTGAGTGTAAATGGATATTCAAGAAAAAGATATACATTAATGGAAATGTTCACATCTATAAGGCACGATTGATTGCGAAAGGTTTTAGATAGATTCAATGTGTTGATTATGATGAAATGTTTTCGCTCATCACAATGCTTATGTCTATTCGGATCATCCTAGTAATTGCCATATTTCATGATTATGAGATAGGGCAAATGGATGTCAAGAGGTCTTTCCTGAATGGAAACCTAAGTGAGGATGTGTACATGACACAAGCTGAAGGTCTTGATGATCCAGAGAATGTTGGGAAAGTTTGTAATTGGCAGAAGTCCATTTATGGGCTGAAGCAAGCTTCTCGGAGTTGAAATATTCATTTTGATGAGGTAGTCAAATGGTTTGGTTTCATCAAGAATGAAGAAGAGCCTTGTGTTTACAAGAAGGCTAGTGGGAACTCACTTGTATTTCTGGTCTTATATGTGGATAACATATTATTGATCGGAAATGATATTTCTTTGTTGAATGTTGTCAAGACTTCATTAAAAAACAGTTTTTCGATGAAAGATCTTGGAGAGGCAGCATACATTTTGGGCACGAAAATTAATAGAGAAGGGCGTTGAAAGACTTCGTGTGCGCAGACTCCAAAATCATCTTCGGATTCCTTGCTCCAACTACTTATGCTGACGAGATTATTTTCCCCCAACAGTAGCCCCTCGAATATGTCTCTTCGATCGACCTATCCCGTGAGAAGGGAGATATGCGCAAGAAATAATACCGCAATAGAGTTTTGGAATTCGGGCGAACCTCACGGCTTACCTTGGGACGTCCTTAGCTGCAAAAGGACCTGGCTCATAGGGGCCTTGTGTAGAAGTGTTCCATTGTTTGTGTTCCCTTTCGGAGGCCTCGGACTTTCTGGCGCCCGAGAGTCGCTTCGTGCAACCAGATGTCCTCTTGTCTCCCATGTGCCAACTATGGGCCTCAGAGTATTGCCTCGGGCGGCGAACCATCATTCTTGATGAGTCGCGACACGTGGGATCTCAATCATTTTGGAAAGGTTGGACCTTTAGTGGACCGTGGTCCCACCTATCGGCCTCAGGGGGATACGAAGGAACGTGGCAGAGGCTTGCAGTACAAGACTCAGGCCCCTTTAAAAAGGTAGCGGTCTTCCATTTCTGTGAAGTTTTTTTCTTATGCCTCTGTCTTTCATCTTTTCTGCTCGTCCCCTTCTAGCTTTTGCTTTTAGCCCTTGTATCCTTCCCCGCGTGATCCCGCATTCTCAGAAGATGAAGAAGAAAGATGCAACCGGATCAGCTTCAAATCCTGACTTCATCCAACAGCAGACAGCTGCGGCAGCTACAGCGGTAGGGACATCGAGTTCTGCCAGGGCCTACAGTCCCCGCGACCTCCGACCACCTTCTAAAAAGTTCACGGAGAAAACACTCATCTTGGAGATATCTTCTTGCATGGAAGAGACCATGGAGACTGCAGGTCAAGAACGCCTCGAACCAGGAGTCATGGCATGGCTTCCTGGAGACAAGGTCATCCCTGAGCCGCGTGAAGGGGAATTGATCGTCTTCGAGGCCTTCTTTGATGTGGGTCTCGGGTTCTCCACCTCAGAGCTCCTATCAGGGTTCCTTCATTTTTACAATGTGGACATACCACAACTTTCCCCAAATGTCGTCGCCCACCTAGCCATCTTTGAATGTGCCATGAGGGCGGAGGGGTTTGGGGGAGGACCGAAATCTTCGTGACAATGCATGATGCCAGTTGTCAGCCAAAGAAGTGGTATGGCGTGGATGACTTCACGAAGCTCCTAGCCTATGGGAGCATCAAATTCTAGCTTTGGAAGGAGTACGTTGACTGCTTCCCTGCGAAGTCCATCACTGAGTAGTGGTATTCCGATTGGATCCATCGCTGGTTCTATGTGGCGATCAGGGTAGACTCCGGTTTTTTGGGACCCCTTCGACAAATTCTCTACTAGAGGGAGGCCAATGTTACAACAGACATGGGCTCGATTCAGGCCCGCGTCTAGCTTATGCATCTCATGGCTCGTCGGATGAGCATGCGAGACTTGGTAGAGGAATTAGTCTCCCTCTGGATCTCTCCTCTGAAGGTTGCCTGGCCCCTCGTCTTCTAGAGCTCCCAAGATGGAGCTCTCCTAGAGACATCTTCAGGTTCTCTAGGTACGCCTCGATCCACTTTTCCTATAAGTGTTATCACAATTTCTTATTAATAATAAGTACTCATTCGAAGGTACCTTCGTACTCACAGGTTCGCGGGTAGTTATGACTAGGGGTGGGCATTCGGATTTTTCGGTTTTGTCGGTTCGATTTTTTCTATTTTTAAAAAGTTCAATTTTTGGAAAGTAGGAATTGAACTATCTTCTAAAATACTGATAACAACACTGAATAAATCGAAAAAATTCGGTTTAGTTTTTTGGTTTATTTGGTTTACTGAAAAAGAAAACACTACATCTTTAAGCTCTGCAGCACATTGTAAAAATTCTAGAAAAATCTAGTGTTCAAACCGATTGCAGTCTGCACTCTGCAGAAACCAATTGCAAAAATAACATATATGACATATCTAGTGAAACAACTTAACAAATAATAGCTAGCAAACATTTCAGGATTGAAATTACAAACACTCAAACAAGAGTTCAGAAATCAGAATCAGTCTTCAATTGGCTCATTCATACACAACTCGTCGACTCCTGTGAGGCTACAAGGGAGCTGGCCGGCGACATCCCAGTCAGCCCAGTTGGTGCGGGTGATGATGAGTTGGCGGGCGGCGATGAGTCGGTTAGTGGCGGGTGGCGACGAGTTGCAGGCAGCGATGAATCGGTGGGCGGTGGACTAGACTGGGACTCTGCTAGAGTTTTATCATGTCTGCCATCTGGGACTGGCCGACTGGGACTGCCGGACTTGGATTCTAGGTGTGGTCCGTGGTCGTGTGGGTGATGCTGTGGCCTCTTGGGCTGTTCCATTGTTGGGTCACACGGGTTGGCACTTGGGCCTTGGCAGCTTGGCATGGGTGATGGGTGCACGGCTCGTTCGGTTCGGTGTTTTGGTTTAGTCAGTTTTTGAGAAACAAAAACCGAACCGAACCTGAACACCGATGTTTTTAAAAATAAAAACCGAACTATTCTAGAAAAACCAAAAATCGATGTTTTCGGTTTGGTTCGGTTCGGTTTTTGGTTTTCTATTAATTTTTGCCCACCCCTAGTTATGACCCCATAGCAAGTGATCTGGGCAGTCGAGAAGGTCCTCGAGGCCCCCACCCTGGCCGATAATAAGCGAATGATAGAGTTGGTGGGGGTATGGGAGCGACACAACTGCGTATGGGGTGGTCATGAAATTGAGCCCCCTGTGCTCCTAGATTTGGACATCCTAGACCCAATCCCGAGAAAGAGGAAGGCAGACAAGGGCTTGATTGGGTCCCCGAAGCCTCCCTCGAAGAATACCATTCGCAAGAGCAAAGGCCTTTCCACCCAAGTGTATCTCCCCGATTCTCCAGAGGAGAGGGCATCGAGCGAGACTACGGTTGCTGAGCAGGAGGTCTTGGTGCCAGAGGTGACCGGAGAGGTCATCCCAATCAGGGACGTGGCGGCCGAAGGGGTGTCGGCTGGCCCACAAGCGAGCCCGGCCGGGGGCTTGGCGGCTGAAGGGGTGCCAACCGACCCGCAAGCAAGCCAGACCAAGGGCGCTATGGCCGAAGGGGTGGCAGTGGATCAATACACGGCCAAGATGATGGCTGCATTGCGTGGATATCTAGGGGACTCCTTGGGAGGCATCTTCTAGATGCTGAAGGACATGGAGACTCCCGAGCCTTTTTCGTATGGTGCCAGAGCTGGTAGGTCGCCTTTCCCCAGTCATATGCTTCGGTTATTCTATTGATAGCTGCGTTTGCTCGCATATCTTACATGTATCTTATTGACTCGTCGGTACCTTCTAGGTGAATGCCCCAGAGATCTCTTCTCTCACCCTAGAGAGGGCTGAGGCAAAGGCCCTCATCAAGATAGTTGACGTGCTGGAGTTGGACAGGGAGGCTAGATCGGAAGGAGCTTCGAAGAGAGCTTCCGAGCGCCAAGCGACTTCCTCCCAGGGGGTATCCAGTATGTGCATGCAGACATCCCCTTGCTGGCTTCATTCTTAGCAACTGGGCCAGACCTTGCTGCGAGGGTGGAACCTTTGGCTCGGCTTTGTCGGGCCTTGAGTGGTACCGACTTGGTCGCCGAGGTGAGCCAAGCGGACGGGGTCCAGCTGAACCTCGCCATAGAGCAAGTGACTTACCAGGTAATTGACCAAGGCCTATCGAAGTGTCTCTACTTGTTTCTTTCTTCTTCATCTTTTTCTTACCTTTTTTCTTGTAGCTTGTCATTCTAGCCCAAGGGGTTGCGGCTTCCTTCTCTGCATAATGTGGCCGACACGTAGGCGAGGCCACGAGGCTCCATGATCATATCGACATCGCTGAGCTAGAGGTGAGGGACATTCGGGTCAAGCGAGATGCTCTGACCACCGAAATTGGAAAGATTCGGGAGCAGGTGGTTGAGGTTGAAGAGCTAAGAAGAAAGCCTTCGTAGCCCCTTGTGCGCTGAGGGCGCTCGGCCCTGGGAAGGGTTCTCGGAGCCAAGCCGACCATCGAAAGCAGAAGGGTTTTCGGTATCTTCTTGGACTAGACAGTAATTTTTTGAAGTATTAGTATTGTTTAGCCTTTGCCCATGTTGTATTTATAATAACATATGTAATGAAGTTTATGAATTGAGTTGTGCTTTTGTTTTGGGCTTTGAATGTTTGAATCTAGCGATTGGTACTCCGAATGTAATATCACCCTTCGACCCTCTTTGCAGAGGGTGGCAGCTTTTCATTTGGAAGGTACCGGACTCGTGCAATGTTTTTATTATGATTCAGAGCGTAAGTCCTCTATATACAAAGAATCCATTATTAGGATGCTTTGGGCCGGTGGCCCAGAATCCATTTTGAGGATGCTTTTGGCCGGTGGCCCAGAATCCATGTTGAGGATTGAGAAACCAAGTGGGGTTTGCACTATGGTTTTATCTTTATGATGAGTGATTGACAAGTTTACCTGATTTAATGATCTAGATTTCTGATGGATTGTTGTGTTCACAGAAGGGATCGATTTGTGGTGAGATATGTGTTCTGCGTGGAGATTTGTGTTTTGCTTGTCTCAGTTGTGCAGGATTGAGATGTGAGTCAACTGTCAACGGTGGGTGATCAGGGTCAAGTGGGGAGCTTGATGCCAGACGGTCAAGGATGCTGAGTGAAGTTGAGGATGATCTCAGGCATACACATGGAGATGAAGCAAGGCATGAACGGACGGATTATTGAGACAGCGTGTTGACCAAGTCAGCAAAAGGGAGGCCAGTGCAAGTGCAAGGTGGCTCGAGGGATCGAGAACGAGAGAGACTTGCTGGTGGCCGAGTTCGTAGATTGGTGACACGTGTCGACGATCTAGTGCGCTTTGTCGGTTTTGGCTCAAAACCATCGGATTGAGATCCAAGCATCCTGAAGAGGAGCCTTAGACGCTACGAAAGCTTCGAATCGGGAAAAACTACCTTTAGATAGGATTTTACATTTTTAGCCCTATGGGCCTTCGAGTCTGAAAAAAACCCTAGGGGTATTCGTGTCTTTTTCTGTTTTTGAATTACCTATAAAACACCCCCTAGTACTAGGGTTTCTATCAACTCATTCCAATTAAAAATCCGAGTTCACTTTTGTTTGAGTCCTCTTCTACCTCTATTTATCCACTGCCCAAAAATTTCTGCACCAACAGAAGAATTCATCACTGCCACCATCCTGTTCTCCCAGTTTTCCTCAGCGCTGCCCTTTCGATTTTTCCCAGCGCATCGGCGCGTTCCCTCTAAAAGCTCGCACCCACTCCGGTTTTCTCACTCGCTCGAACCGGCTGGTCTTCATCCACAACAACGAAGCAAATGGCGCCGATCCAGTTTTCGGCTGGGAGTGGAGCAATCGTGCGCTGCTTCGGGAGGAGTCACACCCTGCCGGAAGTTCCTACTCTGTAGGCTTCAACCAGTGCAGGTAAGACACGAGGCATGCATCTGCAACCTGACGAAATTTGCGTCACTTGTTTTATAAGTGCACTCCAATGAGTCATAGCGTTACTGCAGCTTCTGTTCACTTTGATTAATTTTTGTTTTGTGAATTGATTATTGATTAACTTGAACCATGTCCTAATTATCTCTTGGAATCAAAATTGTTATTAATCTTGATTCACGTGCACACTAGCATTCATGGTGATTTCAGAAGCAAGTGGTGTTGTTCTCAGCATGTTTTTTTTTTTCATTTTCTTGGTACGCATGCGACCACACAACTTATAAATTTCAACCAAGCACTACTCCTAGGGTCTCATTCTGTTTGTCTGCACAACTTTGATGTTTTATCCATCCGAGTGACACCATTATAAAATCATAGTACAAGTCTTCGTGCAATTCAAGTATTTTGATGTCTCACTTGTGAATTGTTTTTCAAAAAACTCTTGATGCATTTTTGAGGGCAATTTTATTTGATCTTGTTTGAATACATGTGATCTCTCAGACTGTCACTTTATTTCATATCCGACAAGAGGGTGATTGCACTACCTTTTTCTAGGATTTTGTCGGGTCAATTTATTTGCTTCCGCTTGTTGTGTTAGAGAAGCGTTGGGTGTTTAGAAAATGCCATCAATTCTAAAATAATTTATTGAGGCACCTATTTACCCCCGTCATTGTGCAGATGCTTTAGACTGGTGGCCCGGAATTCATGTTACGGATGCTTCGAGTCGGTAGCCCAAAATCCATTTTGAGGATTCTTCGGGCCGGTGGCCTAAAATCCATTTTGCGGATCCTTCGGGCCGGTGTCCTGGAATCCATTTAGCGGATGTTTCACGCCGGTGGCCCCGAATCAATTTTGTGGATGCTTCCGGCCGATGGCCCAGAATCCATTTTGCAGATGCTTCGGGCCGGTGGCCTAGAATTCATTTTGAGGATGCTTCGGGACGGTGGCCTAGAATCCATTTTGAGGATGCTTCGGGCTAGTGGCCTGTAATCAATTTGTAGCTCAAACGGTGTCGTGCCTCGAAAAAACACTCCCTGTACCTTAGTGTGTCCACCACAATAGGGGTTTGTTTTGGGCTACATATTGCTGGAGGTGCCGCTTTTATTTATAAAGAGGGCACAAGTTTTCCCTTACAAGTTTCCAACGCGAAGTAGCGCTTAAGGTGCTCCGTGTGCTAGGCTAGATTCTTATGCCTTGTTATAGTTGTATAAACCACACATGTATGCTGTACCACAATTGAGCACACTCAATGAATTTCCTGACTTGGGTTTATGTGTATGAACTCTCCATGGACAATTATTCCTCTCGCACACAATGTCATAGCTTGTGCGGTTTGACATCTTCACTCGAAATGCTCACCAGAGTGATAATGACCATGCTCTCACGACATCTTTCACAACATCCTTCATAGGATACACAACATCCATGTGCAACTCATTTTGTGCATACTCCCAACGATTATCATTTATAGAAAGACCATGAAAATCTTCTTCTTACCACTCGTTGGGAAGCACAACGCCTGGTTCTTCATTGTCGTTGTTGTGCTCTTCTTCATCTGAGTTCTCCTCTCCACCCTCCTCCATAGCTTCCTTTAAATATTGATCCTCTGTCTCAAGCAAATCATCTATATCTTCTATTTCCTCCCCTTCGTCAGCTTGCCCTGCAGTAGCCGTCACTACAACAAAACAGGCAACTTCGGTCGGCCAAAGCCGACGGAAGTTAGCCCTTTCCCGACGGAAGAAGCCAACTTCCGTCGGCAAAACGCTAACTTCCGTCGGCCTTTGGCCGACGGAAGCGAGGCGACGGAAGTTAGCTAACTTCCGTCGGCGGCCGACGGAAGTTAGCTAACTTCTGTCAGCTTCACGTGGCCGACGGAAGTTAGCGCCGAACACTGCCACGTCAGCAGAGGGGGCGCTAACTTCCGTCGGCCAGCCTGGCCGACGGAAGTTAGGGGCAGCTAACTTCTGTCGGCTAGGGCCAAAGCCGATGGAAGTTAGCCTTTCTGCCCACGTGGCCGAAACCAGCTAACTTCCGTCGGCTATGGTCAAAGCCGACGGAAGTTACCTGATATTTTTTTTATTTTTTCCTGGTTCCCCTACTCACACTCACATCCAACCACAATTTCACATACATTCACAATACACATCCAAAATCACAATACACATCCAAAATCACATTCAAACTTCACATCTCACATCCAAAATCACATCTCACATCCAAAATCACATCTCACATCCAAATTCACATCCACACTTCACACATCACATCCAAAATCACATAATATAACTGAATTCACATCCAAAGTCACAGTACACATCTGAATTCACATATAACTTCCAAATTCACATACAATTTCACAAAACACAGCGAGAGCCACATACAAAGTCATATCTGTCCATATACTCACTGATCGCCCACATTTGGGTCGTGGGTGCCGTCGTTGCCTCCTGCTTCATCTACATTTGCCCGAGAGGCTCCATCCTGGCCAGGCGTACGGAAAGTCTGAAGAAATAGACAAAATTAGAGAACGAATTAACTCAACTACTCTGCTAAACACTAACTTAAGTATCTGAAGTAACGATATGTCAGGAGGTACCTCAGGTGATGTAGAATATAATGGTGGTGGCGGGGGAGGTAGTGGTTGCAAATTGGACATGTCCAATCCACCATGCTGCTGGGCTAGTTGCTACACATGTTGTAATGTAATCAGTTAGTTCTAAACCTATTTCTGAATACTTTTTAACTACAACACTCCAAACTAAACTTACTTGGATCATCGCCTGCTGTCGTTCTAAGCAGGCGGTATAGTACTCGTCGCGCCGCCTCATTTCCTGCCTCATTTCCTCCCTCACCCGATCCACCTCCGGGGTTTCTAAAGAGCGACGACGGCTGGAGCCAACTCCGACGGAGCTCTGCGACGATTGAGCTGACTTCTGAGCTCTCACCGCTCTCGAGTCAATAACTCCATTGAACATGGAGTACCTGCAACATTAACAGGGGTTAGTTACCATCACAATACCATACACAAAACATTAATAAAAACACTGTCTCACCGTCCATGGCTTTTGCCACCTCCGCTGGAGTACACGGCCATTTGGTCCACAGGTTCTCTCCGCCAATCATAGTCCTCTCCATGGAGTCGAACCATGTGTTCACCATACTGCGCCTGCAAAAAACATGTCCGATTAGCTAGACGCAGAAAAATGAAATTACGTAAACTCTTAATAACATCTCACCAAATGGTCCGTCGCTGTCTGGCTACACAAGACATCTGGCTGTGTCGGATCGCTTCCTTTGTGACCAGAGGTATACACCTCTATGTCACTTGGCACGTTGCCAGATTTAGCTTCCTGTACATTAGAAATGAGTTAGTCGCATTACAATGTATCTATAGCTAGAGAGTGACAGAAGGAGGTCTTACCAAGCGTTTAGCGTGGCGAATATGTCCGTCGGCACCATATCTGTGCTTCGGATCCGTCCCGCGGCATTGTCTTTTCTGCTCGGAAGTCTTCTTAAATGCGGCTGAAGACCAAATCTTGCAGAATTCAAAATAGGCGTCCTCGCGGTTTGCAAACCACGGAATCCTCACCTGAACAGAGATGCTATTTGTATTATATGACAACAAATCTCAACAATCGAAGAGGTAAAAAGTTAGAATTGTTTACCGAACGGTATTCTTCTTCAGTCAAATAGATTGACGATGAGCCCGTCGCCTTGCTCATTCGTTGCCCTAGCTTCTCCTTGTAGTAAGCATTGTTCGCTTGAATGCTTACTACAAGGAGAAGCATTGTTCGCTGGTCATAGTCATATGCTTCAACTCCTTTCCACAATTGTTTCAACTCTTCAATTAAGGGCTTCAGCATCACGTTTAGTCGTGTTCCAGGATGATCTGGACCGGGTATAATGAGACACAGGAACATAAATTCATATTTCATACAAAATGAAGGTGGACGGTTGTATGGAATAGCAAACACGGGCCAACAAGAGTACGACGATGCCGTTACATTGAAAGGCGTGAATCCATCAGTTGCCAACCCGATGCGAACATTCCTTGCATCACTAGCAAAGTCTGCATCAAAATCATCTAGAGCCTTCCATGCCGCACCATCAGATGGGTGCACCATTACTTGATTATTCTCACGTACACCTTCTTTATGCCATCGCATATGTCTAGCGGTTTTCTTTGATAGAAACAATCATTTCACCCGAGGTGTAAGAGGCATGTAACGAAGTTGCTTATGAGCAACCTCTGTCGTCACCTTCTCTCCGTCTTCATTTACGACCTCTACGAATCTCGGTTTACCACATTTTAAGCATTTCACCTCATTACTATGTTCTTTCCAGAACAGCATACAATTATCTCGGCACACATCAATCTTCTCATACTCCATACCGAGAGCAGAAAACATTTTCTTTGACTGATACATGTCTTTAGGCACCTTATGGTTCTTAGGAAGGATATCGCTGATCAGATTCAAGAGCTCCTTATAACAATTGTTTGAAAATGCAAACTTTGACTTAATAGCCATAATACGAGTCACGAAAGCGAGAACGCTTACGGTGGTGTGCTCATGCAATGGCTCTTCTGAAGCTCGAAGGATGTCGAAAAACTTTTGAACCTCCAGTGTTGGAGGATCCTCAGGGTTTGATTCAAACTCCGGTCGTATAGCATCAACCATCTCATCCATCCTATCGTCAGCAACGCTATCATCTTCTTCTTCCACTACTAATACCGTTTTTTCACGGCCTGTCTCGCCGTGAAAAGACCAAACTTCATAACCTGGCACGAAACCATATTTGCAAATATGCAATGACAACGTCCTCTTGTCTTGCCAACGAGAATTTCTGCACTTCATGCATGGGCACCTCGCGCCAGTGTTTGTTGTCAAAGCGAATGCACGATCAACAAATTTCTCAGCGTTGATTACCCACTCCCTCGTGTGAGCTCCACTTTTCATCCAACCACTATACATCCACCATCGGTCGTCCTCAGCCATTCTATATGCAAAACATTCATTCAATCAAAGGGCTCGCAACATACACACACCCTGGCCACCCCCCGCCTCCGCCTCCGGACAACGGAGGGGAAGTAGAGGCGGCCGGGCGGCCGGCGACGCAAGGGGAAGCAGAGCCCACCGGCGACGCGATTCACCATGGCGTCCGGCGGTGACCGCCTGGACGCCTAGTCGGCGCAGGCGATGCCGTGACAACCATGGTCTATAGGAAAAGATAGGTCCTAAACCCACCCAAGAGTGACCGACAAAACGTGGTATTTATGACGAGCCATGAGCCGAACGAAATTTCAGCAGCATAACCTCGCTGTTCTCCAATTGCATGCCTGATAGTGGTGCAATGGAGAACAACAAGGTTATGTTACTGAAATCTCATTCGGACTCATGACTCATCATAAAACCACGCTCTGTCGCCCACTCTGAGGCTGTCCAAAAAGGGACAATTCCGGACCTGCACATCTCACACGCATGACACGTGTGAGACATGTTGGTCCGAAACGGGTGACGCATAGGTTTCGTTACACTATCTACGTTGTTGTCAAATAAAAAATTGCATACGAAAAGGAATATATATAATAAAGTATATATATATATATAATACTAATCACCCAATGAAATCATTAAAACTATATGCATATGTAGAATAATATAATTAGAATCATATATACATAATATCACAACATATATTGCATATGAAAATAAAACATCGCATATATATGAAACATATTTAAAAGCGTGAAACATACATAAAATCACATATCTTCTAACCTTAACAACTATATGTATGTGACACATATCTTCTAACCTTAACAATTTATGTGACACACAATTCACAAATAAAAAGTGAAAAAATAACACATGCATTAACAATTTATCTTCTAATAACACATTAACAATTTATGTGACACATAATTCACAAATATAATAAAAAGTGAAAAAAAAGCCGAAAACATTACTTCGTTGGACGACGATATGGGCGGCGACGACGGGCGGCGGCGGCGATGACGGGCGGCGGCGGCGACGACGGGCGGCGACGACGGGCGGCGGCGGCGACGACTTGGGGGCGGCGGCCGGAAGGGGGCGGTGACGGTCGGGAGGGTGCGCGGCGGTGGGCGGGCGGCGGCGGCCGCGGGCGGCGGCGTGTGGGCGCGGGAGGAGGCAGTGGCCGCGGGAGGCGGCGGGCGGCGGGCGGCGGCGGCGGCGGCCGGCGGCGGCGGGCGGGTGGAGGCGGCGGCGGGGAACGGCTACTGTGCGCGCGTACAGGGAGTTAGGGCTCCTTGTACGCGCGCGCGGTTGGGGAATAAATTCCCTAACTTCCGTCGGCCAGCATTGAAGCCGACAGAAGTTAGCTAACTTCCGTCGGCTTTAATGCTGGCCGACGGAAGTTAGGGGGATCCGAGCGGCCGCGGAAAATTCCCCGCTAACTTCCGTCGGCCACTGTCAGAAGCCGACGGAAGTTAAGTTAACTTCCGTCGGCTCGTGGAGGCCGACGGAAGTTAATTTGGCCAACGGAAGTTTATCAGTTTCCGGTAGTGCGTGTCGGGAATAACCTCCTAGACTTGGAGGCTCTCGCCGACCTCTAATTGTACTCCTGATTGTAATAATTTTTGCGGTGCTGGGTCTATAATAGGAAGGACACGAGGAGTGAAACAGACAAGCAAAACTCGTTCCCAACCTTTCTCTACTGCCATTCTTACATATCCCTTCCACATGTTGTTTGAGGTAATAGCAGCCACCTCCCAAAATAACCCTTTAGGCACACGACTACATTGAGCAGACAGATACAAATCCCACTGCTCCTTATCCACTTGAAATATATGATAAATCCACCGCCTAATACTATCAATGCTATACTCCTCCACACGACTTAAACTATTTTCAGTATATTGATCACTACTTATATTAGCACCATCATGATCAATAACTACTTGACCATCTCCATAGTAAATCCTAAATGATGTTCTATCCATAATTCCTAAAAACATTCATGTTCACACCGACGTGGCTAAATTAAACATAAAACAATATGACAAAAACAGAATACCAAAGTGCATTACAAGTAAATTACGTTAAAGTAAATTAAGTTCACGTCCAGAGTGCATTACATGTATAAAAAGGTCAAATAAACTATGCTCAAATTCCAAAGTGCATTAAATATATAACATAGTAAATTAAATTATGTGCGAATACCTGCAACGACACTAAACAACGGTAGATGTAGTGATAGTATGGTCTTGCGTCAGAAAGCTAGCAACAGCAAAAGACCTACGCACAATGAAGGAAAATGTTAATAAAACTTCTAAACTATCACTAAATTACTACTAATTACTATTAAACTATCGCTAAATTAATCTTAAAGTACATCTAAATTACCCCTAAATTATTGTTAATTACTCTTAAATTACCGATAATTCACCATTAAACTACATCTAAATTAGTCCTAAATTAGCATTGAACTATTGCTAATTACTATTAAACTACCGCTAAATTAATCCCAAAGTACAACTAAATTACTCGTAAATTATTGTTAATTAATCTTAAATTACCGATAATTCACTATTAAACTATAGCTAAATTAGTCCTAAATTAGCATTAAACTACTGCTAATTACTATTAAACTACTGCTAAATTAATCCTAAAGTACAACTAAATTACCCCTAAATTATTGTTAATTACTCTTAAATTACCGATAATTCACTATTAAACTACAACTAAATTAGTCCTAAATTAGCATTAAACTACTACTAATTACTATTAAACTACTGCTAAATTAATCCTAAAGTACAACTAAATTACTCCTAAACTACTCCTAAATTACTCCTAAACTACTACTAAACTACACTACAAAAGGTAAACCTAGAGGGAAAAAGCACATACCTCTCAAAGTGAGATGCTTCAGCCAAGGGTGGGGTGGGAGAAGGGGGTGTTTTGCCCCCTTTATATAGGAAGTCGACTCTTCATGGGCTGACTGGTGCCACGTGTCGGCCAGTTGATGGTTGAACGACCAATTTCCACTTACGTGGCACTAGTCGACCAAATGTAGCCATTGTGCTTGGGAGCACTAGGGAATCTGGCAGCGTGGTGGCCAGGCGGCCCTTGGTGGACCGACTAGCACTGACGTGGTAGCCGTCGGCTGACCAAGGGCCGACTGGCCGCCACGTGGAAGCAGTCGGCCTATGAAGAGCCGACCGCTACCTACTATTGAAATTTTATTTAAAAAACTATTTTTTTAAAAAAATCTATTTTGTACTCATGCTCAAACAGAAAAGGACCTAAGTCGGTCATACCATGCCCTAGGTGCCTGCTTGAGCCCATACAAAACTTTATGAAGTTTAATGACTTTATGGGGGTACTTGGGATGTTCAAATCTAGCGGGTTATTTGACATAAACATCCTCTCCTATAAAACAATTAAGAAAAGTACTTTTGACATCCATTTGAAAAATTTTGAAACCACGAGAAGATGCAAAAGCAAGAAAAATCCTATTGGCCTCAAGTCGAGCTACAAGAGCAAAGGTCTCTCCAAAATTAATCCCCTTGACTTGAGAATAACCCTAAGCAACAAGTCTAGCCTTGTTTCTCACAACATACCCATCCTCCCCATGTTTGTTTTTGAAAATCCATTTTGTGCCAATGATGTGAACATTTGGGGGTGGATCTACAAGAACTCAGACTTGGTTTCTCTCAAAATTTTCAAGTTCCTCATGCCTGGAATTGAACCAACTTGAATCAGATAAAGCATGACTAACATCTAGGGGCTCAAAAGAAGAAACAAAAGTAGAATGTGTAAAATGAGCATGAGATCGAGTTACACTTTCATTTAGCTCACCGATGATCTGCTCAGGAGGGTGATGTTGCTGAATGTGATGTGGAGCTTCTTGTCCAGAGAGAATCTCCCCTCAACACTTGCTAGACTGTGCTTGATGCTTGCCGCAGACGATGCTTCAAGCCCTCTTGTTGATGTAGAGGAAGCAGGGTCTGCTTTAGGGGTTGTCGTAGTGTGAGGGAGGGGATCATCCTCGAGCTCTTCGAAGTCTGATGGATTTGTTTCTTTAAAGATGGTTTCATCCAAATCCTGCTCATTAGCAAGCTCAAAAGAAGTACTAACACAAGGAGAAGATTCATCAAAAGTCACATCGCACGACTCGATGACAGTGTTAGTATCAAGGTTAAAAACACGATATGAATGACCATGAAGAGAATAACCTAGAAAGATCCCATTAAAAAAACACAACTCAAATTTATCAAGATTACTGTGTTTTAGGATAAAGCAACGACAACCAAAAACTCTAAAATGATTAACTCTAGGCTTCCTTCCAAAACACAGCTCATAAGATGTCAAATTCAAAATTGAGTGCAAGAAAATTTGATTGGAGATGTAGCGAGCAATGCTCATGGCCTCATCCCAAAATCTCCAAGGAGTCATATGCTCATTGATCTTCGTCCTATACATCTCCACCAGAGTGCAGTTCTTTCTCTTTACAACTCCATTTTATTGAACATCTCGTGGAGCAAAAAATTGGTGTTCAATGCCATGCTCAAGGCAAAAGTTAACCAAGAACTATTCTTAAACTCGGTGCCATTATCAGTTCTGATTGATTTTAATGCACCAAGGAGTTCAGGGAATAGTCTAAAAGCTAAGCTCCGAAAGTGTGAAAACACTAAATCCTTGCTTGCAAGAAAGAAAACCCAAAAATAACAGGAGTAGTCATCCACCACGACAAAGATATACCATTTTCCTCCGACTGAACTAACTCTGAAGGGACCAACAATGTTCATATGCAGTAATTCTCTAGGTTGTTCAATCATCACTAGAATGACTAGTGAATGAGAGGCAACCACCATATTTCTTCTCAAACTTGAGCTTGGGCAATCCTCGATTCAATCCTAGGGCACTCAAACAAGTGAGAAAATCAAAGCTTACATGCCCTAGTCTCCTACGCTACATCTAGAGCTTAGAAGAGGGTTTTTCAATTAAACAATGAGAAGAGCTTGGCACCCTAGAAAAGTCGGCTCCAAAAACTATCCCTATTCTTGAAATCTTGCAAATAAAAATGCTAGAAGAATCGAGTACTTGAGAAGTATCGTGTCTAAAATGCACTTCCAAGCCCTCATCATGTAACTGAGATATAGACAATAGATTGTATCCCAAATGCTCAACCAGAGCAACATCTTTGAGAGTGAAATGTTTATTAATCCTTACCATTCTTATACATTTCACTCTATCTCTTTGGATATTCCCGAAGGTGATGTAGTCACTTCGCTTGGTCGTGGTGAGGCTGGAGAACAATGATGACTTCCCGGTCATGTGGCTGAAGGCTATGACCAAGAAAATTCAATGGATTAGAAGTTCCGATAGTGAGTATCGGAAGTTTCGGTTAATTTCTAGTCTCGATACAAAGAGCAATTATTGCTTCAGAAGTTCTGATAAGGTATTGGAAGTTCTGACGAGCAAGAAGTTCTGATTTGGAATCAGAGGAATTTTGTATTGATCGGAAGTTCCGAGGTGGGAGATAACAGATTGGATCTATTGTGTGTCGTACTGTGTTAGGAGACCTAAAATACCCTGTCGGAAGTTTTGATGCAGGATCGGAAGTTCCGATGTGGGCAAACAAATTGGATCTGTTACGGTTTTTAGGGTTTTAGGATAAGCATGACCCAGGGGCCCTCAGCCCTATATAAGGAGAGGAGGAGGACGTATTGGGTAGAATAATAAGCCTAGATTAGACCTAGCCACCCAAGTGTTCTCTCCTCCCCTTCTTGATTTTAAACATTGAGGTCATGGATCCCCGTCTCTCACGTGTGGTGCTAGCACGCTGTCGTGGGAGGTACTCCATCCCTGTACCTGTGGACTCCATGGAGGCATTGCTCTAATAGCGACGCTCGTGAACATCTACATCCGAATGACTACGTCGTCTTCATCGATCGGATTAGCGAAGGATGGCAAGGACGAAGCAGGGAGAGGCTAGACACGCTGCTCCAATATCTTCTTCCGCTGCACCTAGCGCGTCTTGTGCTAGAAGGTACCGATCTATGATCTCACACGCGCATGAGCCTAGGGCCATAGGGTAGAAATTTTGAATTTGTCGGCTAGCGTAGTTTCCTCTATTCCCCAACAGTGGTATTAGAGCCTACGTGCGTAGTGTTCGATCTGGATCCCTCATGTATGGAGATACATGGTGGAATAATAGATGACATCTGTTTTTGTCCGTGGTAGATCGGAAGTTCCGATGGTGGATCGAAAGTTCCGATGGCGGATTAGAAGTTCCGTTACTGATCGGATGTTTCGATGTCGAATAATGATTTGATACATAAGGCAATTGTTGTGATGTGGGATTCTGATATTGATCGGAAGTTCCGATGCCAGATCAGAAGTTTCGACTCGCGCAATTTAGAAAACCGAGCTTGCTGACTCAGGTTTTTTAGATCCAGAATCCAGGTATTAGTAGATTGCTCGCCTAACTTTATTTTGCAAAGAATGTCGTGACTTGCATGGCCTTGGTTAAATGTGATGTATGAGATGCATGCAATGAATGTAAATTAAATATGGCCTGTGTGTCATGGTTATTTACAGCCCAAGGATGATGTAAAATTCATTATGAGTTGCATGTTGTTTCTGCGGTGCTTCGGCCCATGTAATTAGTATAGCATATGCGAGATGGACTAGTACTCTTCATGGAGGCCGGGAGCACGCACTCGATGACATGAGCCATGGATATGGAGATCGCCATGTGAAGAAGGCCATGCTATGTCACAGTTAGTATGATTGCCTGTGATGCTTTCTTATGTTCCTGTTATTCAATTCGTGCATGTTTCGTGTGCGCTAGGGACATTACGATGCTAGAGTAGTTTTCCCTCAGAAAATTAAGTGTTGATGCTCTTCCCAATAGGTGCACCCACTAGGGTTCATGCTCATCGATAGTGGGTCTGCCAAAGCAGGGTACTATCTTTTATCTCGACCAGTTGGGGGCAGAAGTCGGACTTCTGCATGCATAGTGTTGGTTCACTTGACGAGGCTATCAAAACAGTTTTGGGCCTTGGAGCATAGGAGTTGGGGTCGAGCATTTGATGCTTCTCCAACGACAAGAGTCACATAAGATGTGATTAGCAAGGAGTTGCTTACCTATGACAACTAGCTTCTAGCAGTGATGCTAAAGCTCACTAGGAGATAGCGTGACCATGTGATTTGCGATCTATTCTTGAATGAGATAAATTGTCTGGAATGAACATTATTGATTGATATCAAAACTTGAGAATTGTCCTCAAGCAAGAGAAAAATGATTATGTTCTAGAGGAACCCCACCCTGATAACCACGAGAGGAAGCTTCTGCAGCAGATAAGCATGCTTATGAGAAGCATGCTAGTGATTTCGTGGATGTCAGCTGCCTGATGCTTGCCTGCATGTCCTCTTAGTTTTAGAAATAATATGAGGAACATGATGCCTATGATATGATCGTAGGGCTTAAGGGCATATTTCAGGACCAAGCAAGGGAAGAAAGATACAATGTGTCTAAATGCTTGTTTGATAGTAGGCTGGCTGAAGGGAGCCCAGTGAGCCCTTACGTGATCAAGATGATTGGTTGCGTGGAGACTCTAGAGAGACTGGGCACTCCACAGGATTTGTACCTCGCTATTGATGTTATTCTCCAGTCGCTCCCACTGAGCTTTGAGCCATTCATCATGAACTACAACATGGTTGGACTAGAGAAGACACTAGCTGAGTTGCATGGTATGTTGAAATCTGTTGAGGAGAGTATGAGGAAGGCTACAAACCATGTGATGGTTGTTCAAAATGAGGGCAAAAAGATAAGGAGGAAGAAGGCTAAGACTACATATGCGATCTCTAGCACGAAGTCTAAACCAACTGGAAAGTCCAGGTCTAGTCCTGCCAACTCTGATGTGTGCCACCATTGCCATAAGCATGGACAATGGAAGCACAACTACAAGGTGTACCTGGAAGAGCAGAAGAATAAGAAGGGAAGTGGGACTTCCGCTTTAGGTATTAATGTTATTGAAATTAATCTTAATACTCATCCAAATGATTCATGGGTATTTGATACCGGATCAATGATTCATACTTGCAAATCGTTGCAGGGGCTGAGTAGAGTAAGAAAGTGTGCAAGTGGTGAGATGGATATCCGCTTCGGGAATGGTGCAAAGGTTGCAACGTTGGCCGTCGACGTCTATTCACTATCGCTACCATCAGGATTAGTTTTGGAGTTAAATAATTGTTATTTTATTCCCGCCTTAGGCTGAAACATTATCTCTTCTTCATGTTTAGAGGAAGATGTTTTTGAATTCATGATAAAGAACAAGAGTTGTTCAATATTTTTGAATGACATGCTCTATGGTGTTTGTCCATTACTGAATGGATTATATATTCCAAGTCTTGACGATGCACACGTTTATAACATTAGTACTAAGAAACAACGACTCAATGATTTGAATCCCACCTACATCTGGCATTGTCGTTTGGGTCATATAAATGAGAAGCGTGTACAGAAGCTCCATAGTGATAGACTTTTGGAGTCATTTGATTTTGAATCATATGACACATGCGAGTCTTGTTTACTTGGCAAAATGACAAAGACGCCTTTCACTAGATAGAGTGAGAGGGCGAGTGAGCTTTTGGCCCTAGTACATACTGATATGTGTGGTCCAATGAGTCACACGACTAGGAAAGGATTTCAATACTTTATCACTTTTATCGATGACTTTAGGAGATATGGCTATGTCTACTTGATGAGGCATAAGTGGGAATCCTTCGAAAAGTTCAAGGAGTTCCAAAATGAGGTACAAAATAATACGAGCAAGACAATTAAATTTCTACGATCGGATCATGGGGGTGAATATTTGAGCCATGAGTTTAGGGATCATCTGAAGTAGTGTGGAATTATTCCATAGCTGACTCCACCCAGCACGCCCCAATGGAATGGGGTGTCCGAGCGGAGAAATCACACTTTGTTGGACATGGTGCGGTCCATGATGAGTCACATTGATCTTCCATTATCCTTTTAGGGTGACGCTCTGGAAACCACATCTTTCATGATTAATAGAGTTCCATCTAAGTCAGTAGAGAAGACGCCATATGAGATGTGGTTTGGGAGGGGTCCTAGTTTGTCTTTTCTAAAGATTTGGGGATGTGCGACATATGTCAAATGTATGACGTCTGACAGCTCAGTCCTAAGTCTGACAAGTGCTTCAAGTTTGGACCTTGGTTGATCCACCCGATGATGTAAAAACTATTGAGTGTAAATAGATCTTCAAGAAAAAGATATGCGTTGATGGAAATGTTTACATATATAAGGCACGATTGGTGGCGAAAGGTTTTAGACAGATTCAAGGTGTTGATTATGATGAAACGTTTTCGCCCGTCGCTATGCTTAAGTCTATTCGGATCATCCTAGCTATTGCCGCATTTTATGATTATGAGATATGGAAAATGGATATCAAGATGACTTTCCTAAATGGAAACCTAAGTGAGGATGTGCACATGACACAGCCTGATGGTCTTGATCGTCCGGGGAATGCTGGGAAAGTTTGTAAGTTGCTAAAGTCTATTTATGGATTGAAGCAAGCTTCTCGAAGTTAGAATCTTTGTTTTGATGAGGTAGTCAAAGGGTTTGGCTTCACCAAGAACGAAGAAGAGCCTTGCGTTTACAAAAAGGCTAGTGGGAGCTCACTCGTGTTTTTGGTCCTATATGTGGATGATATATTGTTGATCGAAAATGACATTCCTTTGTTAAATGTTGTCAATACTTCACTGAAAATAGTTTTTCAATGAAAGATCTTGGAGAGGCAGCATACAGTTTATGCATAAATATCTATAGAGATAGATCAAAACAGATAATTGGATTAAGCCAAAGTATGTACATTGACAAGGTTTTGAAACTGTTCAAAATGCAGAATTCTAAGTAGGGTTTTCTGCCAATGTCACATGGTATTTCTCTTAGTAAGACTTAGTGTGCTGTGACACCTGATGAGATAGAGAAGATGAGTACGATCCCGTATGCCTCCGCAATTGGATCCATCCTGTATGCCATGCTGTGTACACACCCAGATGTGTCATATGCTCTAAGTGTTACGAGCAGGTACCAATCGAACCCGGGTGAAAGTCACTGGGCTGTAGTAAAGAGTATCCTCAAGTACTTGAGAAGAACTGAGGAAATGTTCTCGGTTTATGGTGGTGAATAGGTGCTCGTTGTAAGTGGTTACACGGATGCTATCTTTCAAACCGATAAAGATGATTCTCAATCGCAATCTGGCTTTGTGTTCTACCTCAATGGAGGCATAGTGAGTTGGAAGAGTTCCAAGCAAGAGACGGTGGCCAATTCTAAAACAGAAGCTGAGTATATCGCTGCTTCAGAAGTGACGAAGGAGGCCGTTTGGATTAGGAAGTGTGTTTCTGAGCTGGGTGTTGTTCCTAGTGTGTCTAGTCCAGTGGACCTCTATTGTGATAATAGTGGTGCCATTGCGCAAGCCAAGGAGCCTAGATCACATCAGAAATCCAAACATATACTTTGGCGGATCATTGAGAGAGGTGATGTGAAGATTTGCAAGGTACACATAGATTTGAACATGGCGGATCCGTTGACAAAGCCTCTTTCACAGCCCAAGCATGAGGCACATTTGAGCTCCATGGGTATTAGATACTTGCATGAGTGAGTCATGTGTTAGCGGAAGATGCTAGTAAATTCTATGCTAATGTATGAGGATTTGTTATCTTGTTCCTTGAATAAATATCGTTTGCATTTAATTAATGAGTATGACTTGTAATGTGAAACCTTTTGATTTATGACAATGTTGTTCAAAAGGGTCACTAATCTTGTCATCATGTGGGACAGTGATGATACATGGATTAGTACATTCGACTGCTTGATGATTGTGTTTCACAGATCATAGACTTAGAGATGTCAAATCAGTGATGTGGACACATGTTGGTGAACATGGTGTTGGACAGACCCGCTTGAGATACTGCTGAGATTGTAATGTGCAACATTTGTCATCTCGAATGGTGTACCTATAGAGTCCTTGGACCTAAGATCATCATTTGATTCCAGAATGCGTAGTGACACACTTAGATGCTTCCTAACGCTATTCCGTAGCAGGGTAGTAATAAGGGTTCTTTTTAGGTGTGTTGTGAAACATGTCTTGGGATGTGAGCGGTCAAGATGAAATTTACCCCTCCTAATAACGGGAGAGTCGTCTCTCGCCCCTCAAGGTATTGGATTGAAAAAGTGCATGGTCATGCCACTATGACTAAGAAGTTAGTCGTGATTTGAACCCGATACTTGATCGAGTGAAATGTCAAGTTAACCAACAAGGGTGGCACATATCTCACCTTGAGCTTGACTGACGGCGCGTGGTAAAGGGACTAGTGCATGCGTATATCAAAGGTTCATGAAATTTGATTTTGTACGCTTTCGGGGGTCAATATGTGTTGCTAGGTACCGCTATTGATCAGTGAGTCGGAAATAGTTTCCGGTGAAAATCCATTAGTGTATGAACCTATCGGGTCACACACTTAGGGGGATGGATTAAAAAATGCAAAGAATTGGTTCTTGTGAAAGTGGGAGATTGAAGGTTATGCCCAAGAAAATTCAATGGATCGGAAGTCCGATAGTGAGTATCGGAAGTTCTGGTTAATTTTTGGTCTCGATACAGAGAGCAATTGTTGCTTCGGAAGTTCCGATAAGGTATCGGAAGTTCCGACAACCTAGAAGTTTTGATTTGGAATCAGAGGAATTTTGTACTGATCGGAAATTCCGATATGATATCAGAAGTTCCGAGGTGAGCGATAACCGATTGGATCTGTTGCGTGTCGTACTGTGTCAGGAGACCTAAAATACCCCGTCGGAAGTTCTGATGAGGATCAGAAGTTTCAACGTGGGCAAACAAATTTGATTTGTTACAGTTTTTATGGTTTTGGGATAAGCATGACCCACAGGCCCTCAACCCTATATAAGAAGAGGAGGAGCACGTCTTGGGTAGAGCAATAAGCCTAGATTAGACCAAACCACTCAAGAGTTCTCTCATTCCCTTCTTGATCTCAAATGTTGAGATCAAGGATCCCCGTCTCTCACGTGCGGTGCTAGCACGCTGCCGTGGGAGGTACTCCATCCCTGTACGTGTGGATTCCATGGAGGCGTTGCTCTAATAGCGACGCTCGTGAGTGTCTACATGCAAATGACTACGTCGTCTTCATCGATTGGATTGACAAAGGACGACTAGGACGAAGCAAGGAGAGGCTAGACGTGCTGCTCCAACTCTTCTTCCATTACACCTAGCACGTCTTGTGCTAGAAGGTACCGATCTATGATCTCACATGTGCATGAGCCTAGCGTCATAGGACAAAAATTTTGAATTTGCCAGCTAGCATAGTTTCCCTATTCCCCAACAGTGGCACAGACAACTAGAATCAATGATACACTTGTTTTCCAGGCCTCCGTCTGCCACCTACACATCAGGAAAACGTCTCAAGTGCTCAGTGCTGGGGTAAGTAAAAAACATTCTAGGAATCCAGCACTAAGAAACTCAAGGGGAAGAAGTAAAAGTTGTAGACTGGACATTTGTGGAATGCAAATCATCATAAAAGGCATGTGGTCTACCAATATGACTAAAACCCAAACCAAGATGAGGTCTCCAAACCTATCGAGGATCAAAGCCTCTTACACGAGATCTTGTACCATATGAGTCATGGTAAGATCTACGCTAGGCAAATCCTCTAGGGTGAAAATTTAAAGTCTCAAAAACTTGAGGAAGAGAGCGAGAAGTAGACTCATGTATAACTAACAATGGGTGATACATGTCTCGAAAGCTTATCTCCTGATAGCGTCATTCATTCTTGATGATATGGAAACAAAAACAAATCAAATGTCCCACCCTCTAACAATAAGAATAATGAAAAATCCTCTTGGGGACCGGGGCATTAGTAACTTGAGCTTTCCTCACATGCTCTCTTGGTTTTTACGTGGCAGCTCTCTTGCGTGGAGGAGGTGTCTTTTTCATGGGAGGCTAGATGGGTTGCTTGTATTTCAGTGGAGTGTCTAACCACGCTCTTTCTTTCTCGAGGGTAGTGGGTGGAGTGAACACTGTTTTTCCTTACTTTCTTGTTTATTTCTCGATCTGATGGTCAGAGTAATTGCTCTATCATAGTCAGAGTAAGCTAAAGTCCCAGTGGAACACAAGGTTCTAACAATCCCATCAAAGCGAGCAAACATGACATCTATTGATTCACCGAGGCCTTGCACAAACAATTGATATTCCTTATTATATGTGTTTTGGTGCCTGACCTTAATCTGAGTAGAGCCCTTATGAAAATCCGCAAACGTAGTCCAAATTTTTCTAACAGTTTTAAGGTATTGAAGCCTATCAAACTCATTGTAGGACCGAAATGGGCGACTTGTGGGCGGTGAATAGGTGCCTCACAAAATTCTTTCAAATTAATTTCTTTTTCTAAACACCCAACGCTACTCTAAAAAAACAAGCGGAAACAAATAAATTTTCAAAGTGTAAATCCATACAAAATTAGTGTTATGTGACAGAGTGAGAGATCACGAGCACTAAAACTAATATAGCCTCCAAACAACCGGTGTAAAAATGTTTAGATACACACAGTTCTCAAAAGCAGACTAAGGTCACACTGATTTCATCATACATATATAACTAATCAGACCATTAACATCACAACAAACATATCTCATTAACCGTTCATTTCATCAGTCTTTTAAGAGAAAATTAACTTGAGATAATGACGTGACAATCAAGAAATTAATTATATTAACAATGCTCTAATCAACTGATTTAATTAAAACAAAATCTAACACAAGAGATTATTAAATTCATACCTGAATTTTACCTTGAGCAGTACGCCATGCATCTAGTCCAATCAATGGCAGACAGTGTGACTTGCGAGGGCATGATCTCGTGGGCTCCTAACATGCAGAAACCAGGAGCAGTACATTGTACGGGGATTTGAACTTGAAGTAGAAGATCCTGAGCCAAAACTTCCAGGGAAAAGCTTCGGTGGCTTGGAGATAAACCACAGCAGCAAACCACCGCGCAGTAGAAGTAGCGCTGGAATCTGTGCGCGAGTCTAGGTAGGAAGCGGTCCGATCGAGAGGCTTAACTGAAGAAAACCGGCCAGCAGCGTAATCCAGCGGCGAGTGGCCTGCCCCTACTCGAAGACCAATCGCCGTTTAATTTTGTGGATGCTCCTGCGGGACAGCGGCGGAAACTCCAGTGGAGACAGGTGGTGCTGTACGCGTAGAAAAACCGCCAGGAAGAGATAAATAAACCGGCGAAGTGGACCCTAAGCGCGGCAGAGATAAAAGCGGAACAAGATCTAGAGGAAAACAGTGACCCTGAGCTCGTATGCAATTTAAAAACAGAAAAAGACACAAATACCCTAAGATTTTTTACAAACTCGAAGACTCACATGGCTAAAAGTGTAAAATTTTATTTAAAGGTAATTTGTCCCGATTCGAAGTTTTCATAGTGACTACGGTTCCGCTTAAGGACGCTTTGATCTCGATCTGATGGTTTTAGCCAAAACTGACAAAGGGCTCTAGATCGCCAACATCCGTGAACTCGACCGCCAGCAAGTCTCTTCCGCTCTCGATCCCACGAGCCACCTTGTCACTTGCACTGACTTCTCTTTCGCTTACTTGGTCAACACACTGTCCCTGATCATTCGTCCGTACATGTCTTGCCTCATCTCCACGTGTACGCTTGAGATCATCCTCAACTTCACCCGGCCTCCTTGATCGTCCGGCACCAAACTCCCCACTTGATCGTGATTACCTACCGTTGACAGTTGACTAGCATCTCAACCCTACAACACACGAGACAAGCAAAACATGAATCTCCACACAACACACATCTCAATGCACACCGATCCCATCTGTGAACCTAAACAGGCAATGACAAATTCAGACCATTAAATTAGGCAAACTTGTTAGTCACTCATCACTAAGATAAAACCACGTGTTGATAGCAAAAAATGACATTAATGGTGAAAATTATCAAAATATCACTTTTTGGTAGTTTCACCGAAACTAATGACATTACGATGCCGCCAAGAAGCCGGAGTACTTCCCTGAGGTTCCAGCAACACCCTTTGCCGAACAAGGCAAGTCACCACCACAATTTTTGAGCATATTGAACCCAGTTTTATTTAAATATCGCTAAAACCCATAGGTTATAAATGCATTAGTCAAATTGAAAGCCTTACATTATTGTTGGGGGAAAATATTTCATCCTTTTAATGTTAAGGAAGCCTTAACATCAATACAATCAGGAGAAACGAAGTCAGAAGCTTTGGTCTCCATAGATCCTAACAACATCAAGGCTTCACTGTATTCGGAGCTCTCTACAATGAAGACCTCCGTCAAGGCCCCGGCGTGATGAAGCTTTTTAGAGTCTCTTTACCTGAAGGGGTACTACCAGGAAGGACATAAGAAATATCTTCTCACTGATTAGATTAACCTTTTACTCTCTTAACCCTACAAAGGATATTAAACAATATCTTCTAAGTCGGTTGTAATTAGAGGGTAAAGGGGTTTTTTCCTATTGTATTCCGTCTATAAATACCCCTCTTAGATTTGTAAAGGGTATCGAATACTCAAATATTCAATACATAGTTTGAACTATCTCAATCTATTATACTATTCGGAGGCTTGGAATAGTCTTCATAAACGGACACTCTCTTTGTTAATCTTTCTAGTTCTTTAAAACTATTAGCGTAATCTTTTACGCCAACAGTTGGTGCCCTCCGTGGGGAACCTAGTACAAACACTTCGTTCTCTACTAATCCTTTCCTAGCGCCATGCCTCCTAAACAAAGCCTAGGCACTAGTCCCCTCCGGAGGTCTTCTCGGACCTCTGGGTTGAGATCTTCGAACACCACCGAGGTCGGAGGACCCTCCGTGGTCCCCCCACCTCAAACTCCCGAAGTAAATACTCTTCCTCGAGCATGCGGAGCCGCTCTTGCAGCTTTGTCTATACTCCGAACTTGTTAGTCACTCATCACTAAGATAAAACCACCTGTTGATAGCAAAAAATGACATTAATGGTGAAAATTATCAAAATATCACTTTTTGATAGTTTTACCGAAACTATGCCGAGACCTGGCACAGGCGGGTCTAACCGGCCATGTAGGCCCAGTCTGACCGACCATGTAGTCTCGGTTAGACCAGCCATATGGGCTTTGCCAGATCGACCCAATCTATATCCGATTCAAATTAGCTGATTTGGGGTCTATTTTATCTCTAATTAATTATTCACGACTTAGAACCCGTGTCCAACTCAGAATGGAGCCTAGGCACTCATGACCAACCTCTATAAATATAGGCAAGGACGATTCAAGGAGACCCCCCAAAACCTTAATAGATCCAATCTATTATTTTTCTTGAATCGTACCATTACTTTTCAATCTACCTTTTTGCCCTAGGTTTAGTTCTAACGTCTATCTTTACTGGTTTGCGCTGGAAACCACCCGTCCGCCGCGTCGTAATCACGGTAAGTCCTTATCGGTTCGCTTGTGAATTGTCTATTTCATCCATGTAACAGATTTCTATTGTTTTATCGGTTTTTACCGGTAATTCGGCCCCTTGGCCAAGTTACCTCTAGTTTTCTGTTGTTTTTTGTAGTGTTTCATCTCTCTTTTTTTCGCTAAGAAGTTTTAGGCAAAAGAACCAACATCAAGACGATCGCCGGAGGACCCGAACGATCGGATATGTCATTGTCGGTATGACCGGTGTTGACAGATGGTCCGACAGGTTGTGTCGTGCCATAATCCCGTCACCGGCATGCGCCGGTCCGACCGGTGGCACACGATCGGTCCGACCGGTGGTGTGTAGCTAGGCCCTGGCGTTCCCTTCTTTGTATTTCTGGTTAGACCACCGCCTATAGGCCAGTCTGACCGCAGCTCCCTAGTCGGTCTGACCGGCAGCCCTAGGCCGGTCCGACCGCACAACCCCTTTTCGATTTAATCGGTTTTGGCTAGCCAATTAGGTTTAATTATTTTTAGTTATTTTCTTACACATCGGTTAATTGAATATTATTCTATGATATTATTTGATTGCCTAGCAGCTCCGTTATTTCCATACCACTGTTTAAGGATTGTCGGAATGCGACATTGGTGTTGTGTTACACTTAGGGTTTACTCCTAAGTATCCACACACTTTTGGATCGTTGGATCGGCGTCTCTGTGTTTGGCACATTTTCGTGTCAACACACTTTTTGGCGAATCTGCTCGGGATAGACATGCCAAGCACTTCTACATCGGTGATCGGTACTCCTACTACCTTTACATCAACGGGACCCTCAACGCCGATGAATCCGGTGGGGAGCTGTAACAACCCTAATTTTCAAAGGTAAAAATAAATTAATAAATATAATTTTTCTGGAAAAGAATTATTTTTGATTTTCAGTAAGCTGAAAATGTCCAAACAAATAAAAATCTAGAGAGATAATCCAAACCCTGATCTAAGAAAATTATATTATGTTCGTAAGACCAAGATATAATTTTGAGAATTTTTCTAGATTTTTATAGCCTTTGCTACTAGCACATGAATTTTAAACCATTTTCTACAATTATTTTTATTCAGAAATGAATTTTGAATAGTACTGGGCCGCACCCACCCTTTCTCCCTCAGGCTGGCCCAGCCTGTTAGCCCCGTTTCCCCTCACCGACATGTGGGTCCCACTCGCCAGACACCCCTCTATCTCTCGCGCACGCCCTCGCCCTCCCCCTCTCACTACCCAACGGTCCCACCTGTCGGTGCAACCTGCCACACCCGTACCCGCTGACAAGCCGTCCCCACCTGTCGGCACCGACCGTTGCAGTGCCCACGCGAGCACCCGCCCACTTACAGTGGTCCCACCCTGTCAGCTTCGTCTTCCTTGCTCACCGTCACCCCCAAATCCTGCCGGCCGAAACCCGAACTCCACAATCTCTTCGCCGCCAGCCCCTTACCTTAAATTAGCGCTAGGAAATTAATCCCCGTAATCAGGCGACCGTTTCCCCCTTCAAGATGATGCGTTTAAACCCTGAAATCACAGTGTGCATGCAAGGCAATAGCTCGCTGGACTATGGAAAATTGATCCCCGACTTTCCATGTATTCCACCTGCCATCTTCACTGTCAGTGACCCTATAAAAACCCCCGCACCCCTCCTCATTCGGTCCTCGCTTAATTTTCATGACCGTCACACAAACAGAGCGCCCACGCTTCATTTTTGTGTCGCCCCTCTGTACTGCCTCCAGTCGTCGCTCGCAGTCACCGGAACCCGCAATACGCCTCACCGTCGGCCTCGTCGTGACCGCCATCGCCTCCTCGACACCGGCCACCCATCCGTTCCTGCTGAAGCCCACCGGAACACCGTCCCCTCTGGTGACCCGAACTACTTCACCGCACTGGTACCATCGAGTTCCCCTCGCCGCCGTGATTCCATTTACGGTATCATAGGGTAGTTTTAGGCTTCGCCATCACTGCTAGCCCACCTCCACCCCTCTGTCATCGTCAGAGAAGATGACTAGCATGGGTAATTACCTGTGCCATGTCGGATTCGACCACCACCGCTCGATCGGATCCGAGCGGTCCACTACAAGAAAATAGAAAGTTTTCATCGGCTATTTTATCTTCCGTTGGCATTTCAAAAAGTCGACGGAAGTTAACTTAACTTCCGTAGTGGCCGACGGAAGGTAAAGGGGATTTTTCTCGACCGATACAGAAGCCTTAACTTCCGTCGGCCACCATTAAAGCCGACGGAAGTTAAGGGAATAGGTATCCCCAACCACGTGCGCGCGTACAGGAAACATAATCCCTGTACACGCGCGTGCCCCGCTGGCCCAAACTCCCTCTGATGCCGCCGCCGCAGCCGCCCGCCGCCACAGGCCGCCTCTCGCCGCCGCGCCACTGCCCACCGCTGCCCGCCGCCGCCCGCCCTCACCGCCCGCACCTGCCGCCGCTGGTTCCCCAAGCGGCCGCTCGCCACCGACGCCTCCACCGCCCGCCCTCACCGCCGTCGGCCCCCGCCGCCACGGTGCTCCCAGCCACCGGCCACCACCCACACCCCCGCCACCGCAGGCCGCCGCCCGTCGGTGCCCCACCGCCGTCGTGCCCCCAGCCGCTGGCCACCGCCCACGCCGGTGACCACCGCCATCCATCCCGGCATCCCGCCACCGCCGCCACCATTCGCCCATTACCCGCCGACCGTAGCCGTCGCCGCCATCGTTCCCAAGTAATTTTTACCCCATATATAATAATGTCGTCTCTTTTTTTGTGATTGAATTGAATTGTTATTTTTTTTTGTAAAATGTGAATTGTGAAATGATTTATGAATTTAGGGTTTAATTAATTTTTGTAGCATATCATTAGACTTAGCTTGTAATGAATTTTTTAATATGTTGTCATGTTGTCATGTTGTAATGAATTCGATCATGGTTGTCACGGCGTTGCCTAGGCGCCGACTAGGCGTCCAGGCGGTCCCCGCCGAGCGCCATGTCGGATAGCCGCGCCTGGTGGAGTTGGGCGCCTGCCTAGCCATTCAAGGCATCGCCCATGGCGACTAGGTGGTCGCCGGGCGTCTCTGGACGGCCGACTAGGTGAAAGTGCCTTCGATTAAGGTGTCGGCGCGTCGCCCTAGCCCCCCTCTCGAGTCTCGACTGAGTCGACTCTCTCCTTCTAATTCCACTTTTGCCGCCACCTCTGCCCCTTTTGCGCCGGCCGCCGCCTCTGCTACCCCTCCCCTTTAGCCGCCAGCCGCCGCCTCTGCTACCCCTCCACTTGCGCCGCGTCGCCGCCTCTGCTACCCCTCCCCGTGCGCCGCCTCTGCTACCCCTCCCCATGGCACCTCTCTCCTCTCTGCCTCTCTAATCCTCTTCCCCTCCCTCGCGTCGATGGCGCGGCGAGGGCTCGATAGGGCATGGCGAGAGCGCAGCGGGGCCACGGCGAGGGCATGACGAGGGCGTGGAGAGGATGTGGTGAGGTCAGATCTGGCCACCCAATGCACTAGTGTAGAAAATGGGGACGAGAAGAGGAGAGAGAGGAGATGAAGTGTGGCGGCTATAGAGGGGGTTGAGAGAGAGAGGTAGTGGGGAGAAGTTAGGGTTTAGAAATGGGCTTTAATGAGCTGAAATTTAAATGGGTTGTGTGGTAAAATTTAAATATATATGTGCTATTAATTATATTCTTGTGTTAATTTGTGGTTTGTTGATGATTTCATTACGATAATTAGTATATTATATATATATACTTTATTATATATATTTATTTTCGTATGCAATTTTTTATTTGACAACAACATAGATAGTGTAACGAAACCTATGCGTCACCCGTTTCAGACCAACATGTCTCACACGTGTCATGAGTGTGAGATGTGTAGGTCTGAAATTGTCCCTTTTTGGACAGCCTCGAAGTGGGCGACAGAGCGTGGTCTTTATGATGAGTCATGAGTCCGAATGGGATTTCAGTAACATAACCTTGTTGTTCTCCATTGCATCACTATCAGGCGTGCAATTGGAGAACAATGGAGTTATGCTACTGAAATTTTGTTCGGACTCATGGCTCGTCATAAATACCACATTTTGTCGGTCACTCTTGGGTGGGTTTAGGACCTATCTTTTCCTATAGACATAAGCTTGTGGTACTTATGATGCATTCTCAATTGAATGAATGTTTTTCCTATAGAATGGCTGAGGACGACCGACGGTGGATGTATAGTGGTTGGATGAAAAGTGGAGCTCACACGAGGGAGTGGGTAATCAACGCTAAGAAATTTGTTGATCGTGCATTTGCTTTGACAACAAACACTGGCGCGAGGTGCCCATGCATGAAGTGCAGAAATTCTCGTTGGCAAGACAAGAGGACATTGTCATTGCATATTTGCAAATATGGTTTCGTGCCAGGTTATGAAGTTTGGACTTTTCACGGCGAGACAGGCCGTGAAAAAATGGTATTAGTAGTGTAAGAAGAAGATGATAGCGTTGCTGATGATAGGATCGATGAGATGCTTGATTCTATATGACCGGAGTTTGAATCAAACTCTAAGGATCCTCCAACACCGGAGGTTCAATAGTTTTTCGACATCCTTCGAGCTTCAGAAGAGCCATTGCATGAGCACACCACCGTAAGCGTTCTCGCTTTCGTGACCCGTCTTATGGCCATTAAGTCAAAGTTTGCATTTTCAAACAATTGTTATAAGGAGCTCTTGAATCTGATCAGCGATATCCTTCCTAAGAACCATAAGGTGCCGAAAGACATGTTCTAGTCAAAGAAAATGCTTTCTGCTCTCGGTATGGAGTATGAGAAGATTGATGTGTGCCGAGATAATTGTATGTTGTTCTGGAAAGAACATAGTAATGAGGTGAAATGCTTAAAATGTGGTAAACCGAGATTCGTAGAGGTCGTAAATGAAGACGGAGAGAAGGTGACGACAGAGGTTGCTCATAAGCAACTTCGTTACATGTCTCTTACACCTCGAGTGAAACAATTGTTTCTCTCAAAGAAAACCGCTAGACATATGTGATGTCATAAAGAAAGTGTACGTGAGAATAATCAAGGAATGGTGCACCCATCTGATGGTGAGGCATGGAAGGCTCTAGATGATTTTGATGCAGACTTTGCTAGTGATGCAAGGAATGTTCGCATCGGGTTGGCAACAGATGGATTCACGCCTTTCAATGTAACCGCATCATCGTACTCTTGTTGGCCTGTGTTTGCTATTCCATACAACCTTTCACCTTCGTTTTGTATGAAATATGAATTTATGTTCTTGTGTCTCATTATACCCGGTCCAGAGCATCCTAGAACACGACTAAACGTGATGTTGAAGCCCTTAATTGAAGAGTTGAAACAATTGTGGAAAGGAGTTGAAGCATATGACTATGACCAGAAGCAAAAATTCAATCTTCGAGTTGCGTATCTATGGTCGGTCCACGATTTTCCGGCATACGGTATTTTTTATGGTTGGAGTTGTCATGGAAGGTTGACATGCCCGATATGTGCGAACGACACAGATTGTTTCCGTCTAAACTTCGGGGGAAAGATTTGTTACTTTGATTGCCATAGATGCTTTTTGCCCTTGAATCACCCATTTAGGTTACAGAGGAACAATTTCAAGAATTACATTATTGTTGTAAAGGGACCACCAAGGTGTTTAAATGGTAGAGAAATCGCTGATATGCTGAATGAGTTGGTCCTTAATGAAAATGAGGATGGATTTGTAGGATTCGGAACCGAACATAATTGGACCCACATATGTGGCTTATGGGAACTGCCGTATGTCAAATCACTAATTCTGATGCACAACATTGACGTTATGCATCAGAAATGTAATGTTGGTGAAAGCATTATAAGTACATGTATAGATTTTACTCACGGGACAAAAGATAATGTAAAGGAGAGAAGAGATTTAGCTGAGATTTGTAATCGACCAACCCTTGAATTGATGAATAGTGGTGGAAAGCCACGTGCCCTATTTTGTTTAAAACCTAAAGAAAAAAACAAGTAATGAGGTGGTTGAAAAATTTGAAATTCCCAGATGGTTATGCCGCGGGATTTAGAAGAGCTGTGAATTTGAAGACAAGGAAATTAAATGGATTGAAAAGTCATGATTACCACATAATAATGGAAAGACTCCTTCCTGTAATGTTTCGCGGGTACCTGAATGATGATGTGTGGAAGGCGTTAGCTGAGCTAAGCCATTTTTATAGACAACTTTGTGCGAAAGAAATTAAGAAAGATATGATGGAGATGCTAGAGAAAGAGATCCCGGTGCTTTTATGTAAATTGGAAAAAAATTTCCCTCCAGGGTTCTTCAATCCAATGCAACATTTACTGGTTCATCTGCCATATGAAGCTAAGGTAGGTGGCCCTGTGCAATATAGGTGGATGTATCATATTGAAAGGTCCCTAAAGAAGCTTAGAGCGATGGTTGGTAATAAGGCCAGAGTTGAAGTTTGCATCGCAGAAGAATATAAATTGAAAGAGATAGCATACTTCACTAGTGTATACTTCGCTGAGCATCACAATGTCAACACACCTGCTACACGGTACCATATGGATGAAGACCATCCTTGTAGTGATCTCCAAATTTTTGGGTGGAAGGGCATAACTGTTGGTGTCTCCACAACATATTATGTAACTCAGGAAGAACGAACATATGCCTTGCTTTACATGTACTCAAATACGGAAGAGATTGAACAATATTTCGCGTAAGTAAATTCTTTTTAGTTTTATATTTTACCTCCAAATTTTATACCTGTTTGTTTACCTATTCGTTACAATAACAGTATGTTTGATTCGACATACTTGACATCTGGTCATCAACCAACGGAGAAGCAATTAGATAAATTACGTCGAGAAGGTTTCCTCACTTGGTTCAGAGAACATGTAAATCCTTAACTTTTGTGACACGTATTATTTTACTCTACTAGGTTAATTATCTTATAATCTCCTATAGATTTGCAGTTAGTTGCTTTCGGCCACGTCGGTAGAAAGGCTAACTTCCGTCGGCTAGGGCCAAAACAGACGGAAGTTAGCTGCCCCTAACTTCTGTCGGCCAGGCTGGCCGACGGAAATTAGCGCCCCTCTGCTGACGTGGCAGAGTTCGGCGCTAACTTCCATCTCCTCGCTTCCGTCGGCCAAATGCCAACGGAAGTTAGCCTTTTGCCGACGAAAGTTAGCTTCTTCCGTCGGGAAAGGGCTAACTTCCATCGGCTTTGGCTGACGGAAGTTTCCTGAATTGTTGTAGTGGTCAAGATTAAAACCCACCTAGGTTCAATCTAGACCGTCCATCCGATCGAAGGTGTATCGAGCGATAATAGCCGTCCGGTTTCACTTAAACCCCCCGCCTCGCCTGTGCGCATCCGATTGCAATCCAACGGCGATCCGCGCTCTGACTCATAGCACAGTACGCGGGTTCACGGTGGACCCGGTTTACCCTAGACCAGTGGCTGATTTAAAATTAAAATAAATTCTAGAAATTGTTTTAAATTTTAAAAATTCATAACTTCTTCAAATTAACTCCAAATTTGACCATTCAAATTTCAGAAAATTCATCTTTTTATTCTCTTTGTGTTTATCCAATAAAATCTATATGTTTGTACTGTGATTTTTCATTGTTTTAATTTTTTATTATACTCATTTTGCATGCCGCGAAGATTACGATGACGCCAAGGAGCCGGAGTACTTCCCAGAGGTTCCACCATCACCCTTTGCCGAACAAGGCAAGTCACCACCACAATTTTTGAGCATATTGAACCCAGTTTTATTTAAATATCACTAAAACCCATAGGTTATAAATGCATTAGTCAAATTGAAAGCCTTACATTATTGTTGGGGGAAAATATTTCATCCTTTGAATGTTAAGGAAGCCTTAACATCAATACAATCAGGAGAAACGAAGTCAGAAGCTTTGGTCTCCATAGATCCTAACAGCATCAAGGCTTCACTGTATTCGGAGCTCTCTACAATGAAGACCTCCGTCAAGGCCCCGGCGTGATGAAGCTTTTAAGAGTCTCTTTACCTGAAGGGGTACTGCCAGGAAGGACATAAGAAATATCTTCTCACTGATTAGATTAACCTTTTACTCTCTTAACCCTACAAAGGATATTAAACAATATCTTCTAAGTTGGTTGTAATTAGAGGGTAAATGGGGTTTCTTCCTAATGTATTCCGTCTATAAATACCCCTCTTAGATTTGTAAAGGGTATCGAATACTCAAATATTCAATACATAGTTTGAACTATCTCAAGCTATTATACTATTCGGAGGCTTGGAATAGTCTTCATAAATGGACACTCTGTTTGTTAATCTTTCTAGTTCTTTAAAACTATTAGCGTAATCTTTTACGCCAACAGTTGGTGCCCTCCATGGGGAACCTAGTACAAACACTTCATTCTCTTCTAATCCTTTCCTAGCGCAATGCCTCCTAAACAAAGCCTAGGCACTAGTCCCCTCCGGAGGTCTTCTCGGACCTCTGGGTTGAGATCTTCGAACACCACCGAGGTCGGAGGACCCTCCGTGGTCCCCCCACCTCAAACTCCCGAAGTAAATACTCTTCCTCGAGCATGCGGAGACGCTCTTGCAGCTTTGTCTATACTCCGAACTGACGGAGCCCCTCCCGCAGCTCCGTCCGTGCTCCGAACTAACTTCTTCAATTCTCAAGACCCGGAGGTCCCCTCCGGAGGAAACGAAGACCATCCTGATGATGTGGCGACCCCGATGGCTCGTCTGCAGGCTGAAGTAAGAAGATGGAGGCAGGAAGCTGCCGACAGGCTTCGCCCTTAGGCTAGCCTTGTCATCCCGGAGGTGCCTCAAGACGATGGTCCTATCTACTATCCCAAAGCCTCTGAGATTCAAAGAAGCACCGAGAATGCTTCTTTCGATGATAAATCTCTGCTGCACCCAAACGTGCAAAAGGTGCGCTTCGACCCCAAATTCACGACCTCGAAGCTGTGCAAGTACTCCGGAGAGCAAGATCCTGGTGAATTTTCTTGCTCTTATGCTCTGGCAATTGAAGCCAACGGAGGGGTGCGAGACACAATGGCAAAGTGTTCCTTGAGAAAGTGTTTTTCTCAAAAGGGGTTAGTGGGAGAACAGTCCATCTCGAAGAAGTTTGAGAGCCACTGGAAAGTATTCCAGATCCCACTGAACCACAATGGGATATGCAAGATGTTGCAGAGTATGTTGTAGAGACACTAGCCCCACGGAGGTCCAGGTGTGTGATTCACGCGCCGGAGAAATTCATGTTTTTGCCAGTAGGTAGTGTGATGTGTTGTTGTTGGACAACAATGAGCCCAAGACCTATGCAGAAGTTGTGATGGGACTAGACTATGAGAAATGGCTTGGAGTTATCAGATCCGAATTGGACTCCATGTGAGAAAACCATGTTTGGAACTTGGTCGATCCACCAGATGGTATAAAACCATTGAGTGTAAATGGATCTTCAAGAAAAAGATATACATTAATGGAAATGTTCACATCTATAAGGCACGATTGATTGCGAAAGGTTTTAGATAGATTCAATGTGTTGATTATGATGAAATGTTTTCGCTCATCACAATGCTTATGTCTATTCGGATCATCCTAGTAATTGCCATATTTCATGATTATGAGATATGGCAAATGGATGTCAAGAGGTCTTTCCTGAATGGAAACCTAAGTGAGGATGTGTACATGACACAAGCTGAAGGTCTTGATGATCCAGAGAATGTTGGGAAAGTTTGTAATTGGCAGAAGTCCATTTATGGGCTGAAGCAAGCTTCTCGGAGTTGAAATATTCATTTTGATGAGGTAGTCAAATGGTTTGGCTTCATCAAGAATGAAGAAGAGCCTTGTGTTTACAAGAAGGCTAGTGGGAACTCACTTGTATTTCTGGTCTTATATGTGGATAACATATTATTGATCGGAAATGATATTTCTTTGTTGAATGTTGTCAAGACTTCATTAAAAAACAGTTTTTCGATGAAAGATCTTGGAGAGGCAGCATACATTTTGGGCACGAAAATTAATAGAGAAGGGCGTTGAAAGACTTCGTGTGCGCAGACTCCGAAATCATCTTCGGATTCCTTGCTCCAACTACTTATGCTGACGAGATTATTTTCCCCCAACAGTAGCCCCTCGAATATGTCTCTTCGATCGACCTATCCCGTGAGAAGGGAGATATGCGCAAGAAATAATACCGCAATAGAGTTTTGGAATTCGGGCGAACCTCACGGCTTACCTTGGGACGTCCTTAGCTGCAAAAGGACCTGGCTCATAGGGGCCTTGTGTAGAAGTGTTCCATTGTTTGTGTTCCCTTTAGGAGGCCTGGGACTTTCTGGCGCCTGAGAGTCGCTTCGTGCAACCAGATGTCCTCTTGTCTCCCATGTGCCAACTATGGGCCTCAGAGTATTGCCTCGGGCGGCGAACCATCATTCTTGATGAGTCGCGACACGTGGGATCTCAATCGTTTTGGAAAGGTTGGACTTTTAGTGGACCGTGGTCCCACCTATCGGCCTCAGGGGGATACGAAGGAACGTGGCAGAGGCTTGCAGTGCAAGACTCAGGCCCCTTTAAAAAGGTAGCGGTCTTCCATTTCTGTGAAGTTTTTTCTTATGCCTCTGTCTTTCATCTTTTCTGCTCGTCCCCTTCTAGCTTTTGCTTTTAGCCCTTGTATCCTTCCCCGCGTGATCCCGCATTCTCAGAAGATGAAGAAGAAAGATGCAACCGGATCAGCTTCAAATCCTGACTTCATCCAACAGCAGACAGCTGTGGCAGCTACAGCGGCAGGGACATCGAGTTCTGCCAGGGCCTACAGTCCCCGTGACCTCCGACCACCTTCTAAAAAGTTCACGGAGAAAACACTCATCTTGGAGAGATCTTCTTGCATGGAAGAGACCATGGAGAGTGCAGGTCAAGAACGCCTCGAACCAGGAGTCATGGCATGGCTTCCTGGAGACAAGGTCATCCCTGAGCCACATGAAGGGGAATTGATCGTCTTCGAGGCCTTCTTTGATGTGGGGCTCGGGTTCTCCACCTCAGAGCTCCTATCAGGGTTCCTTCATTTTTACAATGTGGACATAGCACAACTTTCCCCAAATGTCGTCGCCCATCTGGCCATCTTTGAATGTGCCATGAGGGCGAAGGGGTTTGGGGGAGGACCGAAATCTTCGTGACAATGCATAATGCCAGTTGTCAGCCAAAGAAGTGGTATGGCGTGGATGATTCCACAAAGCTCCTAGCCTATGGGAGCGTCAAATTCTAGCTTTGGAAGGAGTACGTTGACTGCTTCCCTGCAAAGTCCATCAATGTGTAGTGGTATTCCGATTGGATCCATCGCTGGTTCTATGTGGCGATCAGGGTAGACTCTGGTTTTTTGGGACCCCTTCGACAAATTCTCTACTAGAGGGAGGCCAATGTTACAACAGACATGGGCTCGATTCAGGCCCACGTCTAGCTTATGCATCTCATGGCTCGTCGGATGAGCATGCGAGACTTGGCAGAGGAATTAGTCTCCCTCTGGATCTCTCCTCTGAAGGCTGTCTGGCCCCTCGTCTTCTAGAGCTCCCAAGATGGAGCTCTCCTGGAGACATCTTCAGGTTCTCTAGGTACGCCTCGATCCACTTTTCCTATAAGTGTTATCACAATTTCTTATTAATAATAAGTACTCATTCGAAGGTACCTTCGTACTCACAGGTTCGCGGGTAGTTATGACTAGGGGTGGGCATTCGTATTTTTCGGTTTTGTCGGTTCGATTTTTTATATTTTTAAAAAGTTCAATTTTTGGAAAGTAGGAATTGAACTATCTTCTAAAATTCTGATAACCACACCGAATAAATCGAAAAAAATCGGTTTAGTTTTTTGGTTTATTCGGTTAACTGAAAAAGAAAACACTACATCTTTAAGCTCTGCAGCACATTGTAAAAATTCTAGAAAAATCTAGTGTTCAAACCGATTGCAGTCTGCACTCTGCAGAAACCAATTGCAAAAATAACATATATGACATATCTAGTGAAACAACTTAACAAATAATAGCTAGCAAGCATTTCAGGATTGAAATTACAAACACTCAAACAAGAGTTCAGAAATCAGAATCAGTCTTCAATTGGCTCATTCATACACAACTCGTCGACTCCTGCGAGGCTACAAGGGAGCTGGCCGGTGGCATCCCAGTCAGCCCAGTTGGTGCGGGTCATGATGAGTTGGCAGGCGGCGATGAGTCGGTTAGTGGCGGGCGGCGACGAGTTGCGGGCAGCGACGAATCGGTGGGCGGTGGACTAGACTGGGACTCTGCTAGGGTTTTATCATGTCTGCCATCTGGGACTGGCCGACTGGGACTGCCGGACTTGGATTCTAGGTGTGGTCCGTGGCCGTGTGGGTGATGCCGTGGCCTCTTGGGCTGTTCCGTTGTTGGGTCACACGGGTTGGCACTTGGGCCTTGGCAGCTTGGCATGGGTGATGGGTGCACGGCTCGTTCGGTTCAGTGTTTTAGTTTAGTCAGTTTTTGAGAAACAAAAACCGAACCGAACCCGAACACCGATGTTTTTAAAAATAAAAACCGAACTATTCTGGAAAAACCAAAAATCGATGTTTTCGGTTCGGTTCGGTTCAGTTTTTGGTTTTCTATTAATTTTTGCCCACCCCTAGTTATGACCCCATAGCAAGTGATCTGGGCAGTCGAGAAGGTCCTCGAGGCCCCCACCCTGGCCGATAATAAGCGAATGATAGAGTTGGTGGGGGTATGGGAGCGACACAACTGTGTATGGTGGTCATGAAATTGAGCCCCCTGTGCTCCTAGATTTGGACATCCTACACCCAATCCCGAGAAAGAGGAAGGAAGACAAGGGCTCGATTGGGTCCCCGAAGCCTCCCTCGAAGGAGACCATTCGCAAGAGCAAAGGCCTTTCCACCCAAGTGCATCTCCCCGATTCTCTAGAGGAGAGGGCATCGAGCGAGACTACGGTTGCTGAGCAGGAGGTCTTGGTGCCAGAGGTGACCGGAGAGGTCATCCCAATCAGGGACGTGGTGGCCGAAGGGGTGTCGGCCAGCCCACAAGCGAGCCCGGCCAGGGGCTTGGCGGCTGAAGGGGTGCCAGCCGACCCGCAAGCAAGCCAGACCAAGGGCACTGTGGGCGAAGGGGTGGTAGTGGATCAATACACGGCCGAGATGATGGCTGCATTGCGTGGATATCTAGGGGACTCCTTGGGAGGCATCTTCTAGATGCTGAAGGACATGGAGACTCCCGAGCCTTTTTCGTATGGTGCCAGAGCTGGTAGGTCGCCTTTCCCCAGTCATATGCTTCGGTTATTCTATTGATAGCTGTGTTTGCTCGCATATCTTACATGTATCTTATTGACTTGTCGGTACCTTCTAGGTGAACGCCCCAGAGATCTCTTCTCTCACCCTAGAGAGGGCCGAGGCAAAGGCAAAGGCCCTCATCAAGATAGTTGACGTGCTGGAGTTGGACAGGGAGGCTAGATCGGAAGGAGCTTCGGAGAGAGCTTCCTAGCGCCATGCGACTTCCTCCCAGGGGGTATCTAGTATGTGCATGCAGACATCCCCTTGCTGGCTCCGTTCTTAGCAACCGGGCTAGACTTTGCTGTGAGGGTGGAACCTTTGGCTCAGCTTTGTCGGGCCTTGAGTGGTACCGACTTGGTCGCCGAGGTGAGCCAAGCGAACGGGGTCCAGCTGAACCTCGCCATAGAGCAAGTGACTTACCAGGTAATTGACCAAGGCCTATCGAAGTGTCTCTACTTGTTTCTTTCTTCTTCATCTTTTTCTTACCTTTTTTCTTGTAGCTTGTCATTCTAGCCCAAGGGGTTGCGGCTTCCTTCTCTGCATAATGTGGCCGACACGTAGGCGAGGCCACGAGGCTCCATGATCATATCGACATCGCTGAGCTAGAGGTGAGGGACCTTTGGGTCAAGCGAGATGTTCTGACCGCCGAAATTGGAAAGATTCGGGAGCAGGTGGTTGAGGTTGAAGAGCTAAGAAGAAAGCCTTCGTAGCCCCTTGTGCGCTGAGGGCGCTCGGCCCTGGGAAGGGTTCTCGGAGCCAAGCCGACCATCGAAAGCAGAAGGGTTTTCGGTATCTTCTTGGACTAGACACTAATTTTTCGAAGTATTAGTATTGTTTAGCCTTTGCCCATGTTGTATTTATAATAACATATGTAATAAAGTTTATGAATTGAGTTGTGCTTTTGTTTTGGGCTTTGAATGTTTGAATCTAGTGATTGGTACTCCGAATGTAATATCACCCTTCGATCCTCTTTGTAGGGGGTGGCAGCTTTTCATTTGGAAGGTACCGGGCTCGTGCAATGTTTTTATTATGATTCAGAGCGTAAGTCCTCTATGTACAAAGAATCCATTATCAGGATGCTTTGGGCCGGTGGCCCAGAATCCATTTTGAGGATGCTTTTGTCTGGTGGCCCAGAATCCATGTTGAGGATTGAGAAACCAAGTGGGGTTTGCACTATGATTTTATCTTTATGATGAGTGATTGACAAGTTTGCCTGATTTAATGATCTAGATTTCTGATGGATTGTTGTGTTCACAGAAGGGATCGATTTGTGGTGAGATATGTGTTCTTCGTGGATATTTGTGTTTTGCTTGTCTCATGTTGTGCAGGATTGAGATGTGAGTCAACTGTCAACGGCGGGTGATTAGGGTCAAGTGGGGAGCTTGATGCCAGACGGTCAAGGATGCCGAGTGAAGTTGAGGATGATCTCAGGCATACACGTGGAGATGAAGCAAGACATGAACGGACGGATTATTGAGACAGCGTGTTGACCAAGTCAGCAAAAGGGAGGCCAGTGCAAGTGCAAGGCGGCTCGAGGGATCGAGAACGGGAGAGACTTGCTAGTGGCGGAGTTCGTAGATTGGTGACACATGTCGACGATCTAGTGTGCTTTGTCGGTTTTGGCTCAAAACCATCGGATTGAGATCCAAGCATCCTGAAGCAGAGCCTTAGTCGCTACGAAAGCTTCGAATCGGGAAAAACTACCTTTAGATAGGATTTTACATTTTTAGCCCTATGGGCCTTCGAGTCTGAAAAAAACCCTAGGGGTATTTGTGTCTTTTTCTGTTTTTGAATTGCCTATAAAACACCCCCTAGTACTAGGGTTTCTATCAACTCATTCCAATTAAAAATCCGAGTTCACTTTTGTTTGAGTCCTCTTCTACCTCTATTTATCCACTGCCCAAAAATTTCTGCACCGCCGGAAGAAGTCATCACTGCCACCATCCTGTTCTCCCGGTTTTCCTCAGCGCTGCCCTTCCGATTTTTCCCAGTGCTCGCACCCGCTCCGGTTTTCTCATTCGCTCGAACCGGCTGGTCTTCATCCACAACAGCGAAGCAAATGGCGCCGATCCAGTTTTCGGCTGGGAGTGGAGCAATCGTGCGCTGCTTCGGGAGGAGTCACACCCTGCCGGAAGTTCCTACTCTGTCTGCTTCAACCAGTGCAGGTAAGACACGAGGCATGCATCTGCAACCTGACGAAATTTGCGTCACTTGTTTTATAAGTGCACTCCATTGAGTCATAGCGTTACTGCAGCTTATGTTCACTTTGATTAATTTTTGTTTTGTGAATTGATTATTGATTAACTTGAACCATGTCCTAATTATCTCCTGGAATCAAAATTGTGATTAATCTTGATTCACGTGCACACTAGCATTCATGGTGATTTCAGAAGCAAGTGGTGTTGTTCTCAGCATGTTTTTTTTTCATTTTCTTGGTACGCATGCGACCACACAACTTATAAATTTCAACCAAGCACTACTCCTAGGTTCTCATTCTGTTTGTCTACACAACTTTGATGTTTTATCCATCCGAGTGACACCATTATCAAATCATAGTACAAGTCTTCGTGCAATTCAAGTATTTTGATGTCTCACTTGTGAATTGTTTTTCATAAAACTCTTGATGCATTTTTGAGGGCAATTTTATTTGATCTTGTTTGAATACCTGTGATCTTTCAGACTGTCACTTTATTTCATATCCGACAAGAGGGTGATTGCACTACCTTTTTCTAGGATTTTGTCGGGTTAATTTATTTGCTTCTGCTTGTTGTGTTAGAGAAGCGTTGGGTGTTTAGAAAATGCCATCAATTCTAAAAGAATTTATTGAGGCACATATTTACCCCCGTCATTGTGCAGATGCTTTAGACTGGTGGCCCGGAATTCATGTTACGGATGCTTCGAGTCGGTAGCCCAGAATCCATTTTGAGGATTCTTTGGGCCGGTGGCCTAAAATCCATTTTGTGGATCCTTCGGGCCGGTGTCCTGGAATCCATTTAGCGGATGTTTTAAGCTGGTGGCTCGGAATCAATTTTGTGGATGCTTCCGGCCGATGGCCCAGAATCCATTTTGCGGATGCTTCGGGCCGGTGGCCTAGAATCCATTTTGAGGATGCTTCGGGTCGGTGGCCTAGAATCCATTTTGAGGATGCTTCGGGCTAGTGGCCTGTAATCAATTTGTAGCTCAAACGGTGTCGTGCCTCGAAAAAACACTCCCTGTACCTTAGTGTGTCCACCACAATAGGGGTTTGTTTTGGGCTACGTATTGCTGGAGGTGCCGCTTTTATTTATAAATAGGGCACAAGTTTTCCCTTACAAGGTTCCAACGCGAAGTAGCGCTTAAGGTGCTCCGCGTGCTAGGCTAGATTCTTATGCCTGGTTATAGATGTATAAACCACACATGTATGCTGGACCACAATTGAGCACACTCAATGAATTTCCTGACTTGGGTTTATGTGTATGAACTCTCCATGGACAATTATTCCTCTCGCACACAACGTCATAGCTTGTGTGGTTTGACATCTTCACTTGAAATGCTCACCAGAGTGATAATGACCATGCTCTCACGACATCTTTCACAACATCCTTCGTAGGATACACAACATCCATGTGCAACTCATTTTGTGCATACTCCCAACGATTATCATTTATAGAAAGACCATGAAAATCTTCTTCTTACCACTCGTTGGGAAGCACAACGCCTGGTTTTTCATTGTCGTTGTTGTGCTCTTCTTCATCTGAGTTCTCCTCTCCACCCTCCTCCATAGCTTCCTTGAAATCTTGATCCTCTGTCTCAAGCAAATCATCTATATCTTCTATTTCCTCCCCTTCGTCAGCTTGCCCTGCAGTAGCTGTGTCGGGAATAACCTCCTAGACTTGGAGGCTCTCGCCGACCTCTAATTGTACTCCTGATTGGAGGCTCCAAAAACTATCCCTATTCTTGAAATCTTGCAAATAAAAACGCTAGAAGAATCGAGTACTTGAGAAGTATCGTGTCTAAAATGCACTTCCAAGCCCTCATCAAGTAACTGAGATATAGACAACAGATTGTATCCCAAATGCTCAACCAGAGCAACATCTTTGAGAGTGAAATGTTTATTAATCCTTACCATTCTTATACCTTTCACTCTATCTCTTTGGATATTCCCGAAGGTGATGTAGTCACTTTGCTTGGTCGTGGTGAGGCTGGAGAACAATGATGACTTCCCGGTCATGTGGCTGAAGGTTATGACCAAGAAAAGTCAATGGATTAGAAGTTCTGATAGTGAGTATCGGAGGTTTCGGTTAATTTCTGGTCTCGATACAAAGAGAAATTATTGCTTCAGAAGTTCTGATAAGGTATTGGAAGTTCTGACGAGCAAGAAGTTCTGATTTGGAATCAAAGGAATTTTGTATTGATCGGAAGTTCCGAGGTGGGAGATAACAGATTGGATCTATTGCGTGTCGTACTGTGTTAGGAGACCTAAAATACCCTGTCGGAAGTTTTGATGCAGGATCGGAAGTTCTGATGTGGGCAAACAAATTGGATCTGTTACGGTTTTTAGGGTTTCGGGATAAGCATGACCCAGGGGCCCTCAGCCCTATATAAGGAGAGGAGGAGGACGTCTTGGGTAGAATAATAAGCCTAGATTAGACCTAGCCACCCAAGTGTTCTCTCCTCCCCTTCTTGATTTTAAACATTGAGGTCAAGGATCCCCGTCTCTCACGTGTGGTGCTAGCACGCTGTCGTGGGAGGTACTCCATCCCTGTACCTGTGGACTCCATGGAGGCGTTGCTCTAATAGCGACGCTCGTGAACATCTACATCCGAATGACTACGTCGTCTTCATCGATCGGATTAGCGAAGGATGGCAAGGACGAAGCAGGGAGAGGCTAGACACGCTGCTCCAATATCTTCTTCCGCTGCACCTAGCGCGTCTTGTGCTAGAAGGTACCGATCTATGATCTCACACGCGCATGACCCTAGGGCCATAGGGTAGAAATTTTGAATTTGTCGGCTAGCGTAGTTTCCTCTATTCCCCAACAGTGGTATTAGAGCCTACGTGTGTAGTGTTCGATCTGGATCCCTCATGTATGGAGATACATGGTGGAAAAATAGATGACATTTGTTTTTGTCCGTGGTAGATCGGAAGTTCCGATGGTGGATCGGAAGTTCCGATGGCGGATTAGAAGTTCCGATACTGATCGGATGTTTCGATGTCGAATAATGATTTGATACATAAGGCAATTGTTGTGATGCGGGATTCTGATATTGATCGGAAGTTCCGATGCCAGATCAGAAGTTTCGACTCGCGCGATTTAGAAAACCGAGCTTGCTGACTCAGGTTTTTTAGATCTAGAATCCAGGTATTAGTAGATTGCTCGTGTAACACCCCAAGAAATAAAAACAAATAAAATAAAAGAAAATTATTATTTAAATCAATTCTGGATTTATTTATTAAAGGAATAAAATCCTAAAAGAACCCAAATAAAGCCAAACAGGGAGAAATACTCAAAATATGGACTTGAAAATTTTATGAGATAAACTAGAGGCCAAGATATAATTTTAGGAATTTTTACAAATTTTTACCAACAGTGATTCAACCCTTAATCAAATAAATGAATTACTGGATTTATTTTAAATCGGAAAAGAATTAAAAATGCTTAACGGGCCGCAACCTCCAAAGTAACCGAGCCCAGCCCAGTCCAAACCGCGAGTCACTGACCAGTGGGACCCTGGTGTTGGCACCGCTCCCCTCCTCTCTCTTCCGCCCGCACCCACCTCGGCCCCACTTGGCAGCCTCCGGCGCCCGCCTTTCACCCACCGACCGCTCGGGCCCGCCTATCGGCGCTCGTTTTCCCCCTCGACCTCTGACAGGTGGAGCCCACCTGTCAGGATCGTCTTCCTCGTTGGAAGGGGATCCCCTTTCCTCCCCGCCGACGATCTCCTTCCCTTTTTCGCCGCTGGCCGCCCGATCCCGCCCGATCGACCCCAGATCACTTTCCCTGGTCGCCACCGCTCCCCTTCCATCTATGGCCGACGCGTTTTCACGCTTATGGAAAGCTTCCCGAAGCTTTTGGTAACCCTCGCCGGAGCTCATGGGAACCCTTCGGTTCCTTGCCATAGGGATGCCGACGACCCCCCTATTTAAACCACCTGCGACCACCGCCCTCGGCCACACCGTAGCAGCCCGAGCCGAGCGAGAACAGAGCGCCCATTTCCCGTTTTTCGGGCTCCCTCTCTGCCTCGACTCCGGCGAGCCATCGCCGTCGACCCTGGCCTCCACCGCCCTAGCCACCGCCACCAGAGTGACCGTCGACGACCCCCCGTCCCCGGCCACCCCTCCGTTGGCCTTGGAACCCGCCGGATCATCGTCGCCGTCGAGCTCCCGAACCCCCTTCGCCGTCTACCCTCGTCACCGGTCGCCGTTCTTCGCCGCCGTCGCCACCAGAGGTACCGTCATGACCTCCTTCCCCTCCGCGTTCCATTTTTGGCCATAGCTAAGCTCCTAGGCGCTCGCCGCCACCGTCGCCACCGCACCCAAACCCCCGCCGTCGCCGGAGACGAAGGGTACGATCCCCTTTGCGCACGTGCCGTGCCGGATCACGTCACGGCCGTCCGATCGTGATCGGAGAGATACGATTAAATCCCTTCGGGATTTAATCTGGGCCCTCGGATCTGGTCAAAGGGGTATCGTGCGCTCACAGCCGTCGATCGCGACTTAAGGCGCCGGAGCGATCTGGTGCGTCCACGCGTACCCCTTCGCTCCGTTTTAATCTGAGCCGTCCATTTCCACTTAACCCCTCCCGCCTCGCGCCTGGCCGCCAGATCCAGATCTGACGGCTCTGGATCAACCGGTCCACGCGCACAGTGGCGCGGTCCACCGTGGGCCTGGCTCACCGTGGACCAAAGGCCATTTTCTAGTTTAAATAAAATTCCAAAAAATTGTGTAAACTTTGAAAATTCATAACTTGCTCATTTTAACTCCAAATTTCACCATTCAAATTTTTTTAAATCCGGAATAATATTCTCTAAACATTAATGCCATAAAAACAGTATGTTACTGTTACCCAAAATATTTTTAACAAATAAAAGAATAAAAACCCCTTAGGGATAAATTATTAATTCAGAAAAATAAATTAGAAAGGCCCTAAGAAATTAAGTTTACTGTTTATTCACCAAACATCAGAATATTAAAACTTTATTCCACATAATAAAACCCACAAATGTGTATGTTTAGTATTTGGTGAAGTTTTGTATGTTTATTGAATGTACTGTTTATTTTTCCGTATCGAGAAGACTACGAGTTCGTCGAGGAGCAGGAGTTCTACCCCGAGGTTCCTCCATCCCCATTTGCTGATCAAGGCAAGTCATCGACCCTTCTATGGAAACAGTTGATCATCATTGAGCCCATGTTTTGATAAATTATCGCTATAACTCATAGGTTAATATTGCATTAGTACAATAATCAAGCCTTACACTTATATTTATTAGATCCTCGTCCTTGTGTGCAAACCCAAGCCATGCTTATTGAGCCTTAACTCCTTGTCACTCTACTATAAAAATATTAGCTAGTGCCCAATGTACCGGCACAACTGCTATAGGATAAAAAGAATGAGTCGTAGATAGCTGGATTCTGTATATGAATTTCCCCGTTATTCTCGTCTCTGGACTCTGTTGGAGTTGGCTAAGTTATAAGTATGGTGGGTTCCGGGTGCAAGCTCGGGCACTGGTTTGTCGCACCCGGGGCACTATAAGGACCAGTCTGCGGGATCTGTTGCAAAGCACTTCCGTACCAACCACAAGTCTAATGGGTAAGTCCTAACTGAAAGTATGGAATACTCCGGCTCGATGCACCATAGAGGAGGGGGCAAGGGGCTAGCCTGCGGGCGACTTGTACCGACGAGGCTCAAGGGGGGGTATGGTGGGGCTCCGATGCGTCGGGACACCATATGAAACCCATAAGAGGGTGCTGTTGGGTCGGGGAGGACTATATGGAAGGTTTTGGCACGAGTTCCCGTGAAATGGGTCATCTCGTTACACTTCGGTGTAGGTGATGAGTGCGTGCCTTGTGGGTACAGTGGTACATCTCTGATCATAGTAAAATCAATCTTTTCGAAAAGCCGAGCCCACGGTCAAGGGCGGGTTGTGTGACTACTCGCAGTTAGTTTACAATTGTTTGAGTGGTTGAGTTATTCATGGCACGTAAGGACTGTTGAGCGAGGTGGGGCTGACTGTACCCCTCGAGTTAGAAGATGATGATGCATACACATGTTTACTTTTCCGTGCTAATAAATTGCTCACATTTAAAGCTTTACAATTATGCTGCTTCCGCAAAACTAGCCACTATCTCCCTTGTTATTACCTTGCATTATATTTGCATTCGGTGGCTTGCTGAGTACATCTGTACTCACCCCGTTGACTTACAACATCAGAGCTCATCTACTACGAGGAGGATGCAGGTCTGGAGTAGCGACCCAGTCAAGGCGAGACTGGAAGGAGGCGTTCATCTAGGACCCTTATTTTATTAGTTTCTCTTCACCTTTATTCACTTTTGTATTAATGTGGTCTTCGAACCATGAATGATTGCCCATATTGTACGTGGTCGCATGATGAACGTCTTGTTTTATTGATTTTCTATGGTGTCAGAGCCGACTTGACTGTAGGAAGCCAAACAGACCTGACCTTAGGACTTATACTTACTATATTTTCATACAAACACTACTTATCCTCTCATCTTCCGAGATTTTCACAAAAACTTTCTCTCTTTTGTAGATGCCGGTCCGTACCATGAGTGGGAACCTTCGTGATGAGGCCGGATTCATCCACGAGCTGCGCATGCTCGTCGGTTTTCTCGGATTTGAGCATGAGCCGATGTACCATGGAGTCTTCCCCGATGAGGAAGAAAGCTTCTGCGAGGTCACCGTCGTCGTCCAGCCCTCCCCTCAGACAGCTCACACCTATCGCGGAGGAGGACCTACCTTCTTGGTTGCCAGTCAGCGAACCGCCCTCCAAGCACTCACAGAACTCCGGATGATTTATGATAGCGAGCTCTACGACACGGACTTTCGCTTCGTGCCTCTTCGCACCCCAGGGAGTCCCCACAGCGTCTTCGTCAGCACACTCTCCCAGCGCCATTCTGCGATTGGTCATACCATGCGCTTGTTGGAGGCCATGGATGATCTTCATTACGAGGCACTACATGACGCCAATGGACAGCGCGACACGATCAGCTTTTACCGACAATCTTCTGAGGATCTGAACCGCGAGAACGGAGATCTTCGTCGCCGTATCCAGTAGGGACACCGTTTGGCTGCCGAGGCAGAGGAGTTACGGCGTCAGAATGAGCTCCTTTTGCAGCGCGTCGCCACCAACCCACAGCTCCGCTACCAGATCGAGGAATTAAAGAAGGACATTGAGGAGATCGCACCTCTTCCGCCTCGCAAGAAGAAACCCCTTCGGATCCCTACCGTGAGGCCCAAGAGGATCTCCCGCAGTGCACCACCCACCGGACCATCCAGCTCTTCGACCCCGACCGTCTCCCACGAGCCTAAGATTGAGCCGTCCCCCGAGCTACCCTAGATGTAGTTTACGATTGATTGCTTTTCATTTTGCTTGCTTGTAATGCCATTCATGTCAAAATATAAGGCATGAATGAAGAAATAAATAAATGTAACCGCAAGAACGATACTTTTGGAATAAAACATAAAAGAGTTCTCTAAAATAAATGTTGTCTACTTTGAAAACTCTAGGATGACCAGCACTCAGGGTTCCGACGCTCCCCAGAATGGAGGAGAGAGTGGCAACTTGCCACAATGGGGAGCCACTGGACAAAGGCAAGCCCCAATCTCTAATCACCCTACAATGGCCGAAATGATGGCCACCCAAAACCAGCTAGTCACGGCCTTATTAAACCAGATGCAACAACAGCAACAGCAGATGCAGGAGCAGCAGGCTCAGTTCTTCCGCCTCCACCAACAGCCCGAGCTGCATCGTCTTGCCGCACCAGCTCCCGCTCCCACCTCTCAGCTCTCGGAGTTTCTCCGAGTTCGCCCACCGACCTTCTCAAGCACCACCAACCCCATGGAGGCTGGGGATTGGTTGAGGACCATTGAGAAGAAGCTTGATCTGCTGACCTGCACTGAGCAGGAGAAGGTGGCCTTCGCCACCCACCAACTCCATGGTCCCGCCACAGAATGGTGGGACAATCTTCGCGAGACCCTGCCAGAGGGACACGCCCACACTTGGGCGGAATTCTCGGCCGCTTTCCGTGCCGCTCACATCCCCGACGGCATTATCGCGCAAAAACAACAGGAGTTTAGAGACCTGCAGCAGGGGAGCAGGTCCGTAACAGAATATCTGCATGAGTTCAACAGGTTGGCCAGGTACGCACCTGAAGAGGTCCGTACTGATGCGGCCAGACAGGCCAAGTTCCTCCGGGGACTGAAGGATGAGTTGTCCCTACAACTCATCTCTGGAGATTTTGCCAACTTTCAAAAGTTGGTGAACAAAGCTATTATGCAGGAGACCCAACAGAATAAGGTTGACCTGAAGAAGAAGAGGATGATAGCCTTCAGACAGAACCAAGGCATGGCACAGAGGCCCCGATTCACCCCTCCTCCACCAGCACCGCAGTACCACCCCCGCCCAGTGTATCGCCCGGCACCACCTGCCACCAATGCCGGAGCCGGACACCCTCGCCCCACTCCCGCCGCACCAGCCGCCCCAGCTGCCCCGGCCAAGAAGCCGGAGATTCTGAGAGACAGGCACGGCAAGCCTGTAGTTTGCTTCAACTGCCGCCAGGAGGGGCACTACTCCCATCAGTGCCCTCATCCCAAGCGTACTCAAGGCGTCGCTTCAAACCCCGCCGTCCGCGCCAAAGTCAACCACGTCACCGCCTAAGAAGCTCAGGCCGCACCGGAAATCGTCATGGGTAAGTTTATGGTTCATTCATCACTTGTAGTGGTATTATTTGACACCGGAGCTACACACTCCTTTATATCAACTGCTTTTGTGGAAAGTAATACCCTGGACATAAGTGAACTACCCAGACCAGTATTGATAGCTACCCCGGGCAAGCAAACCCTCGCCTATTCTTTTAGTCCAAGGGTATGGGTAGATATCCAAGGCACGATATTCTGGGCCGACCCCATTCTAATAGAATGTCAAGGTTTGGATCTCATTCTAGGGATGGATTGGCTAAATAAACATCAAGGAGTGATAGAATGTGCCCAGAGAAAAGTGACTGTGACTAATGAAGAAGGGACTATCGTCACATTCCAGATGCCAAGCATGAAGGCCGGAAGGACAAGACTACATCAGATTACCTTGGAGGAGATACCAGTAGTCAGTGAATACCCGGACGTGTTCCCGGAAAATCTACCAGGGATGCCACCCAAGAGGGATATCGAGTTCAGGATCGACTTGGTGCCCGGAACCACCCCTATTTATAAGCGACCATACCGGATGGCCGCTAATGAGTTAGCTGAGATGAAGCAGTAGTTGGAGGATCTCGAGAAGAAAGGCTACATCAGACCTAGCACATCGCCATGGGGTGCCCCGTCATCTTCGTCGAGAAGAAAGAAGACAAGGCAAAGAGTATGTGTGTGGATTACCGCGCTTTGAATGAAGTAACCATCAAGAATAAATGATGAGGACATCACTAGCTCGGATATGCCCATGATTGTGAGCAAACAAACTAAGGTGCATGCTTTCTACGTTAGATTTAAATTTTATTTATTTGAACCATGGATGCTACACCATGAGGTACTTTTAATTTCAATTACAGAAATTCTCACATGGATCAAGCAACACGTTGAGAGCGCAAAAAGGGCATGGAACATCATGGAAGTTGATTGGGGACCAAGTCAAGGGCATGAAAACATAATATACAATTTTGGGACGTTATTTATGTGCCAAGGGAAAGTGGAGATTAACTTCTACACATTTTCGACACGGATTCGGACTGCATGGACAGCAACAAATTCAAACGTGCACAACTTTTAAATGGCAGCTCCGATTTGGATGATCGTGGACTTTTTGGAAAGATTGAGACGTCCTCTTTCCAACGGATGCAGCTACACTTCCAGATTCGATCCGAGGAGATTGCAATAACCAAAACAATGCGTGTTACTCAGACTCGGACTTCAAGGAGAGCACGAGATTCACACATGCATATCTTTCACATGGAAGCTTTGATTTAGATGATCTTGGACTTTTTGGAAAGCTGAGGATGTCTAAATGGAAGATAATATATTTATTCCACCGAAAGAATCACGGCCAAGGCTTAAGGATCTAAGTTTCTCTTTTCTAGTAATTCTGTTTTGGAAATAATTAGTAGTTTCTATATGTAATAAGTTTCCAAACTTTGGGGACGTCCCTAGGGCTATAAATACCCCTAGAGACTTCAGTTGTAAGGGGGTTTTGATTAGATAAAAGTTTAGCCAATGCTACTTGTCCGTGTAAACCCGTGATCGGTTAGATCGCCGGTTTCACGTTTCAGAACCCCAACTATCCCTGTGCGTCTTTCATATCCAGCAATTGTAGTTGCTCCTTTATCTTGTTCTTGCTCGTTCTTCGATTGCTTGCAGTTGGTGTATCGATCGCTAAGGCGCAACACGAACGTCTCGTACGGTTGTAGTCGGGTCGTCAACGTCGTCTCCATTCAATCGAAGTTACCATCTCTATCCTCTCACCGAAAGATCGGGCCAATCCTACCCGAGTCCCCATCAAGTGGTATCAGAGCTTTCGTTGATCGGTGAGTTTTTATTTCATTTTTTTCCTACAGTCCAGAAAAAGCCATACAAAAAAAATTACCCGAGATCCAAGACTCTTTGAGCCTATTACTAGTTCTGCTTAGTATCAGCTTTTTGAGTTTTTGGTTGCATCGTCGTGTGAAGTTGCTGGTCTTAGCGTTTAGTTCGTTTAGAGTTTCGAGTTCTTGTCACGTTTTTACCACCGTGTCTTTGTCTGTTTAGTCGGTTTGTTATTCGAGAATAATTCGGGCAGGCTGTGCAGGTGTTACTAAAACTATCATATCTCACACCTGCCTACTCGGATTGGAGAGTTTTGATATATTTTGGAAAGCTTACAACCAGATTTGTGTTTTCCCTTTTAGAGTCATCTTCATATTCGGTCGTTTGCGTTCTGTTTTGGGATGTACAAGGTTCGGGAGTTCTATACTAAGAGTCACCTTGTCATTTGCTGTTCTTTAAAAAAAAGAGAGAAAAAAGGAAAAAAGGCAGAAAGGTGCTCAAAAAAAAGAAGAAAAAAAAGCTGCACCAAAAAAAAAGAGAAAAGAGAAAAAAAGTGAAGAAAGAAAACTTGTGACAAAAGAGGAGGAAAGCTAGTTCTACCTTTTGCGGTTTGGTGGTATCGTTTGTGTCTAGGCTCGCGTCTCTAGTACGTTCAAGCCTAGGATCAGCACAATACCGATGTTGAACAATTACTCAATTTGCTTATGCTAATGTGGTTCTAGTTTTCCTTGCTACATATTTCAGCCTACCTAGAGCTCCACAGATTTGACTACAACTTGTACAACCAAGTGTTTTCCAAAGCATCGATACATCTAATCTCCATGGTGTTTGTGGTTAAGTCGGTGTACAACACCTTCATGCTTGCATTGGTAAGAACTTGTAAGAGCTTGATACAGGATTGAGCGAGTGTGACGTTGTGCCTTCACAATCTTGTAGTTAATAGGAGCGTACATATTATTTGTATGTTTCTTGTCTACTACTAATCATGGCAGGGATACACAAGGAGATAGGGTATAGTGAAGCTCAATATCGACATCTTCATCGACACATGAGAGATCAACATAATAAATATGAGGTATGTGATGAAATTCTAGCTAGGTTCAAATGTACAATACCTTATTTTGAAGGAAATTATGATCCTCAGGCATATATTCAATGGGAGCTAGCTGTAGATAATGAATTTAAAAAGTATAACATGTCTGAAAGAGAAAAGGTTATGGCTGCCTCTAAAGTGTTAGTTAAAGATGCTGCATATCATTGGAAACATCTTTGTAGACATGATAAAATACCTCAATCTTGGAAAGACTTAAAGAAATATTTGAGAGATGCGTTTGTTCCTCCATATTATGCCGATATTCTGTTAAAGAAACTACAATGTTTAAAACAAGATAGCAAAAGCGTTGCCTCATACTATCATGATATGCATGCTTGTTTATTACGTTGTGCTATAGATGAATGTGAAGAAGCTATTGAACAAAGGTTTTTACGTGGGCTTAACAAGGAAATTCGGGAAATGCTTCTTCATGAAACATATAATTCTCTCTTTCAATTGTTTGAACTTGCATGTCGAGCTGAAATTCAGATTGCTATTGATTTAGAGAAGACGCCAATCAGTTTGCCTTCTAGTTCTACTAACTTTGAACAGGAAAAAGAGAGCAAGTATGCACTTGCATCATCAGAGAAGGTTTTGCAAGGTAATATATGTGCTGAAATTAATCAAGGTGAGTGTGCTCCTCATCAAACACAATCATCAGATATTCATGCTATTATAGAGCAACCATTAGTGGAATCTTTTTCTGAAATTTCTTTGTTAACAGATGATTTGCTTGAAATTCCTAATGACAAAGAAGAGTTGTGTGTTAATGCTTCACTTATATACCTACCAAAACTAGTGGAAGAACGTGTTGTTTCTATTGTTAATTCCTCAAGCGCTGATGTTAAACATGTTTTCCACATTACTAATGAGAATGAAGAAATTAAATTGTTATCATCTTTAAATACATGGGGATATATTGAAATTATGGATCTTTGTGAGCTCACTTATTTAAAAGAAAAATTATTTGCAAGGTTTAATTTGCCATGTCCTGCCAATGTTATTTTTCATATATTTGGCACATACCATAAGCAAGACATATACTTTTTGCATAGAATTTACATATGTTCAGATTTGAAATTGCATGTAAATCCTGAAAATAATTACCTCGAGCAAGTCATGTTATATAATCCTACTGCCTCGAGAGTCTCTTGTTTTGATTTTAAAACACATGTTTGCTTTCAAGAAGGAGAGCATGTTAAGCTGTTCAACAACCTCACATTTTCGTCTCCTTTCATCAAGGATGGTTCTTCACCGACACATGCGAAACCGAATGCACTACTACAAACTGTCACTGTAGTGGCGTTGGGCGAAACCACTGTAGTGGCGGGCCATTAGATGCCCGCCACTAGAGTTGCTGGTGCTGACGGCAGCACCAGCGCCCGCCACAACTGCTGGTAAAGTAGTGGCGGTCGGTGATGACGTCAGCCCGGACCGCCACTAATGTACCAATAGCAGTGGCGGGCGCTGGTGCTGCCCGCCGCTGCTAAGATGGCCGCCACTAAAGTAATGATGACATCACTTGCGACCGCCACTACTATTCTAGCTATAAATGCGCAGCGTCTTCCTCCCCGAGCTCTACTGGAGTTCGCATTCAATTTTGTCCGTACAATGGCGACAAAAATCTAGATAAAGAGGGGGGAGGCTTTGTTTTCGTTTCTTTTGAAGGATTTCATTCTAGGAGGTAAATCCATTCCGAATCTCACATTTATTTTGTATTTAATCATGTATACAATGAGTTATTATCGTTTTTCTAATTTAGGGTTTGTGAATAGAAATTTTCAAATAATCTTCCATTTACGGTGTTACCTTCTCCCAAATGAACAAATATGACCCTCCTCACAATTATTCATCACTTGTATATTGATTTACGTCATTTTAATCTCTTTTTTAATTTGATTTATGATTATAGATCTAGAGTTATGTTGTTTGGAGAGAGAGAGAAACCAATATAGTTAATTTATTTAATAATTTTTTCTGCTTAATAAGTAGTTTTAATTAAAGCATTGAGGATTTTTAATTAATGTTGTTATGAGCGATAATAAATCAATATATTTTCAATTTGTAAATTAATAAAATTAACAATAATGATTTTATTAATATTTTTTCAAATAATATATGTTTTAGATGGAGCACAGGTCCTGGATGTACTCGTCCAACGACGGAGATGTGGTGGCATATTTTAACAGAGTAACTGAATTTACTGAAGCTGCCGCACAATATGCTTCCCGTCAGAGTGAAGAGGCAATATATTGTCCTTGTAAAGTTTGTAAAAACGAAGCGATGTATCCGTGTTCTGATCGTGAAACCATACGATTTCACTTGTTGAAAAATGGTTTCGTGAAGAACTATTATATATGGACGAAACACGGTGAGATGGGCCAAAATCCTCCTGAAGATTCTGATGTGCCGCAAGATGCTCATCAACATAGAAGAGGTTGTGATCATACATCCGACATAACACATGATGATGTTGATCAACATGATGATGATGACGCCTTTGATGTGGAGGAACTGATGCGAAATGTTGCGCCTGAGGTGTTGTTGTAGAGAACTACAACCAAAGGATACGATAACTTTGAAGCACTTGACAAAGCATCAAAAAACCTTGTTTACGAGGAACGCCACGGATGCGATAAGCAGTATACTGTGTTGTACACAATTCTTGAGCTTATGAAACTGAAGGCCAGCAATGGATGGTCTGACACCAGTTTTTCAGATCTTTTACAACTCCTAAAAAAGGTTTTTCCAAAACCCAATGGTTTACCATCTGATACGTACCAAGCAAAGAAGATGATTTGTCCGTTGACTTTGGGCGTTCAGAAGATTCATGCATGCCCGAACCACTGTATCCTATATCGAAAAGAGTATGGATTGTTAGAGAGATGTCCGCAGTGCAACGCGAGTCGATACAAACGTCCAAATGACTGTGCGGAGGACTACAATGACCACCAGAAGAAGAATAATAAGAGGTTGCAGAAGAGGAATAAAAATGTTATTGAAGACCATCCTGGAAAAAAGATGGAGAGGAAAGTTCCGGCCTTAGTAATGTGGTACCTACCGGTGATTGATCGCTTGAAACGTATGTTCTCTAATCCTAGAGATGCTGAACTATTAATCTGGCATTTCGCTGGGCGAAAGAAGGACGGAAAACTTCGGCACCCTGCGGATGCTAGGCAGTGGAAATCATTTGACTTGGCCCATCCAGATTTCTCGGACGATCCTAGAAATATCAGGATGGGACTTAGCACGGATGGAATGAATCCCTTCGGTGAGATGAGGAACCCACATAGTACGTGGCCAGTCTTTCTATGCTTGTTCAACATTCCATCATGGTTGTGCCATAAAAGAAAATACCTTATGCTCACTACTCTAATTTCTGGTCCAAAACAACCTGGCAATGACATTGATATCTTTCTAGAACCTTTGATGGAGGATATGAAACGTCTATGGGAACATGGTGTCTGTGTGTGGGATGAGCACACGAAAGAGCACTTCAATCTAAGAGCCATAATCTTTTGCACCATAGCTGACAACCCAGGACGCATGTCCCTAACAGGACAGGTTAAAGGAAAGACAGCATGTGTAGTGTGTGTGGACCAGACAGAATCTATGCATCTTCCATCATTCGTTAAGACGATATATATGCGACACCGCAGATTTTTACCAAAAAACCACAAATATCGAAGAAATAGGAACCATTTCGACGGTACAATCGAGCTTGGACAGCCTCCACGAAATCGAGATGGCAAATTTCTATTCGAAATGGTAAAGAATATCAAAGTTGTTTTCGGAAAGAAGAGGAAGAAATCTGAAAAAATTTCAAAGGACGCTCCATTTAAAAAGCAATCGATCTTCTTTAGATATTTGCCCTATTGGAAGGAGTTGGAGATTGGTCATGCTATCGATACAATGCACGTTGAGAAGAATGTGTTCGAAAGCACTATCGGTATTTTGTTAGACATACCGGGCAAATCAAAAGATGGACTCAAAGTACGAAGGGACCTTCAAACTCTCGGAATTAGACCCGAGCTTCACCCACAGGAAAGGGCCAATGGAAAATTTTTCCTTCCGGCTGCTAGCTATAACCTCACAATTGACGAGAAAAGATCAATCTGCAGGTGTCTACATGGAATTAGAGTTCCAACAGGATTCTCAACGAATATAAAGAATATTGTCTCCGTAGCAGATTTGAGGATGAGCGGCTACAACACTCATGATTGTCATGTTATGCTTGGGCTATTCCTCGCCATCGCAGTAAGAGGAGTCAAACATTCATTTCTGAAGATGGTGATAACACGCATGTGTCACTTCTTCAATGTCATATCAAAGAAGGTGATCGACACTGAAGAGTTAAATGAATTACGTAAACAAATGAGGGAGACTATGTGTCAGCTTGAGATGTGCTTTCCTCCTTCATATTTTGATATTATGGAGCACTATATGATACATATAGCAGACCAAATCTTTGTTCTCGGTCCAACGTACCTGCACAATATGTATGCGTACGAGCATCTAATGGTTATCTTCAAGGGTTACGTACGAAATCGTGCTTATCCAGAGGGTTCCATGATAGAGGGCTACACGACTGAGGAAGTCATTGAGTGCTATGCAGATTACATAAGAGATGGAAGACCAATAGGAGTTCCCGTGTCGCGGCACCATGGAAGACTCACCGGTAAAGGAACTAAAGGCAGGAAAATCATACGAGACAATAGTTATCAAAGAATAAGAGAATCACATTACAGTGTAATGCATCAGTTGGCGATTATGAGACCATATGTTGAACAACACCTACAAGAGCTTCGTGAAAAGAATGAAGATCACGATGAACAATGGATTATGAAAGAACACAAAATTTATTTCACATCATGGCTGAGGGATCTAAACCTTTCGATCGGAGAAACCGACGAAGAGATGATGATAAATAAATTGTCTTACGGTCCATTGAGCATGGTTAAAACATGGCAAGCGTATGACATCAATGGTTTCACATTCTATACCAAAGCAAAGGATCAAAGGAGTCAGCGCCAAAATAGTGGTGTCAGAGGAGAAGCAGAAGATAGCACTGGACAAAAGAATGCTTACTATGGATACATCGAAGAAATATGGGAACTTAACTACGGGAACTCTATAGAAATCCCTGTATTTAAGTGTCAGTGGGTGAGACATCCAGAAGGTGTGGAGGTGGATGATTACGGGTTTACGATAGTTGACCTTAATAAGGTGGCTTATAAAGATGACCCTTGGATACTCGCTCAATCCGTGGCACAAGTATTTTACATACTTGATCCTAAAGATGAGAAAAAATACATCGTTGCTCCAGGAAAACAAAGAATTGTTGGAGTTGATGGAGTCGAAGACGAAGAAGAATACAATCAGTTTGATGAGGTGCCGTTTTTCGTTGACATATCAAGGATCAATGTGGTTGAAGCAAAACTGTCATTTGGCAGTGTGATTCCTTCTACTCACAATGTAACAAAAGGACAAGTGATATTGCACAATGATATCTATTTTGCTAGGAGCTACAATGAGTGCCAATACAAGAACAAACCGAGGACGGTTTGTAGCCAAGAAGGAGAGAATGATGAGGACATCACTAGCTCGGGTATGCCCATGATTGTGAGCAAACAAACTAAGGTGCATGCTTTCTACGTTAGATTTAAATTTTATTTATTTGAACCATGGATGCTACACCATGAGGTACTTTTAATTTCAATTACAGAAATTCTCACATGGATCAAGCAACACGTTGAGAGCGCAAAAAGGGCATGGAACATCATGGAAGTTGATTGGGGACCAAGTCAAGGGCATGAAAACATAATATACAATTTTGGGACGTTATTTATGTGCCAAGGGAAAGTGGAGATTAACTTCTACACATTTTCGACACGGATTCGGACTGCATGGACAGCAACAAATTCAAACGTGCACAACTTTTAAATGGCAGCTCCGATTTGGATGATCGTGGACTTTTTGGAAAGATTGAGACGTCCTCTTTCCAACGGATGCAGCTACACTTCCAGATTCGATCCGAGGAGATTGCAATAACCAAAACAATGCGTGTTACTCAGACTCGGACTTCAAGGAGAGCACGAGATTCACACATGCATATCTTTCACATGGAAGCTTCGATTTAGATGATCTTGGACTTTTTGGAAAGCTGAGGATGTCTAAATGGAAGATAATATATTTATTCCACCGAAAGAATCACGGCCAAGGCTTAAGGATCTAAGTTTCTCTTTTCTAGTAATTCTGTTTTGGAAATAATTAGTAGTTTCTATATGTAATAAGTTTCCAAACTTTGGGGACGTCCCTAGGGCTATAAATACCCCTAGAGACTTCAGTTGTAAGGGGTTTTTGATTAGATAAAAGTTTAGCCAATGCTACTTGTCCGTGTAAACCCGTGATCGGTTAGATCGCCGGTTTCACGTTTCAGAACCCCAACTATCCCTGTGCGTCTTTCATATCCAGCAATTGTAGTTGCTCCTTTATCTTGTTCTTGCTCGTTCTTCGATTGCTTGCAGGAACAAGGTTGATCACCGATAAGATCAACAACCCTTGGAGTTGGTGTATCGATCGCTAAGGCGCAACACGAACGTCTCGTACGGTTGTAGTCGGGTCGTCAACGTCGTCTCCATTCAATCGAAGTTACCATCTCTATCCTCTCACCGAAAGATCGGGCCAATCCTACCCGAGTCCCCATCAATAAATATCCGTTGCCTCGGATCGATGATCTCTTCGACCAGCTAAAAGGAGCTATAGTATTCTCGAAGATCGACTTGTGTTCTGGTTATCATCAGTTAAGGATTCGAGAAGAAGATATACCCAAGACTTCCTTTACCACCCGTTATGGATTATATGAATGCACGGTTATGTCCTTTGGATTGACCAACGCCCCTGCATTCTTCATGAATATGATGAATAAGGTGTTCATGGAGTATTTGGACAAATTCATCGTAGTCTTCATAGACGACATTCTCATCTATTCCAAGGACCAGAAGGAGCACGAGGCTCACCTCCGGTTAACCTTAGGAAAGCTAAGGGAACACCAATTGTATGCCAAGTACAACAAATGCAAGTTTTGGACGGCAGAAGTAAAATTCCTTGGACACATCATCTCCGCGCAAGGAATCGCAGTAGACCCTGCCACCGTAGAAGCAGTTACGGATTGGCTGCCACCCACGAACGTATCTGAGATACGGAGTTTTCTGGGTTTGGCCGGATATTATCGGAGGTTCATTGAGAATTTTTCTAAGATAGCCAAGCCAATGACCAAGTTGTTGCAGAAAGGAGAGAAGTTTGAATGGACTCCTGAATGCGAGGAAAGTTTCCGCACTCTCAAGACCCGTCTGGTGTCAGCACCCATACTAACCCTACCCGATATCCGTAAAGACTTCCATGTCTACTGTGACGCATCTCGCCAAGGATTGGGATGTGTTCTTATGCAAGACGGAAAAGTTATCTCTTATGCCTCCCGTCAGTTGAGACCTCATGAGTTGAACTACCCGACCCATGATTTGGAATTAGCCGCTGTAGTACACGCCCTTAAGATTTGGAGGCACTATTTGGTTGGAAATCGCTGTGAGATCTTTACGGATCACAAGAGCTTGAAGTACATCTTCACACAGCCAGACCTCAATCTGAGGCAAAGACGATGGTTGGAACTAATAAAGGACTATGACTTAGGTATTCACTACCACCCCGGAAAAGCAAATGTGGTAGCTGATGCATTAAGTCGCAAGGGATATTGCACAGCCATGATGATTCAAGAGCACGCACCCTTGTTATGTAGAGAGATGGAAAAGTTGAATCTTGGGTTAACCACAGGAGCACAGCTAGCCACCTTGGAGACTCAACCTGTCTTGTTCGAACAAATCCGCGAAGCTCAATTGGAAGACCCGGATATAGCTTCCATTAGGAAGAACATGAGGCAAGGAAAAGCCCCAGGATTTTCAGAGGACGAAAACGGCACCATATGGTTTGGAACCCGGATATGTGTACCGGATAAACCAGAGATAAAGACCCTTATCCTGAGAGAAGCCCATGAGACATTGTACTCCATTCATCCCGGCAGTACCAAGATGTACCAAGACCTGATGGAACGTTATTGGTGGGTCAGCATGAAAAGAGAGATTGCACAGTTCGTCGCCGAATGTGACACCTGCAGAAGAGTGAAAGCCGAACATCAGAGACCTGCAGGATTATTACAGCCACTTAAAGTGCCTGAATGGAAGTGGGAAGAGATCGGTATGGATTTCATCACCGGATTACCAAAGACCCAACTTGGGTATGATTCTATTTGGGTGATCATCGATCGGCTTACGAAAGTAGCACATTTCATAGCCGTCAAGACAACCTTTAGTGGCCCTAAGCTGGCAGAACTATACATGGCCCGGATCGTATGTCTTCATGGAGTACCCAAGAAGATAGTATCCGACAGAGGAAGTCAGTTTACCTCTCGTTTCTGGAAGAACCTTCAAGAGGAGATGGGCACGAGATTGAATTTCAGTACCGCCTACCACCCTCAGACAGATGGACAAACAGAGAGGGTGAATCAGATATTGGAGGATATGCTTCGAGCATGTGTCTTGGATTTTGGAACCACTTGGGACAAGAGCTTGCCGTACGCTGAGTTTTCGTACAACAACAGCTATCAAGCCAGCCTTCAGATGTCTCCTTTTGAAGCCCTATATGGACGTAAGTGCAGGATGCCTCTACTTTGGGACCAAACCGGTGAATCCCAAGTATTCGGAACAGACATTCTTCGTGAAGCTAAAGAGAAGGTACGGATCATCAAAGACCGACTCAAGACGGCCCAATCACGACAGAAGATCTACGCAGACAATCGTCGCCGAGACCTAGCCTTTGAAGAAGGAGATCATGTTTACCTTCGAGTTACGCCTCTCCTTGGTACTCAACGGTTTAACATGAGAGGAAAGTTGGCCCCTCGATATGTTGGACCATTTCCCATTGTTCGACGCCAAGGCGAAGTTGCATATCAGTTGGAATTACCACCATCATTGGCTGGAGTACATGACGTATTTCACGTATCCCAACTCAAGAAGTGTCTGCGCGTTCCGACAGATCAAGTGGAACTACAACAGTTGGATGTTCAGGAGGATCTGACCTATGTGGAAAAACCGGTCAAAATATTGGAAGTCAAAGAAAGGATCACCAGGAGTCGGGTCATCCGCTTCTGTAAAGTACAGTGGAGCAATCAACCGGTAGAGGAAGCTACATGGGAAAAAGAAGATGAACTCAAGGCACAGCATCCTGAGCTATTCGAGGATTGATCTGAATCTCGAGGACGATATTCTCTGTAAGGGGGATAGGATTGTAACACCCCAAGAAATAAAAACAAATAAAATAAAAGAAAATTATTATTTAAATCAATTCTGGATTTATTTATTAAAGGAAAAAATCCTAAAAGAACCCAAATAAAGCCAAACAGGGAGAAATACTCAAAATATGGACTTGAAAATTTTATGAGATAAACTAGAGGCCAAGATATAATTTTAGGAATTTTTACAAATTTTTACCAACAGTGATTCAACCCTTAATCAAATAAATGAATTACTGGATTTATTTTAAATCGGAAAAGAATTAAAAATGCTTAACGGGCCGCAACCTCCAAAGTAACCGAGCCCAGCCCAGTCCAAACCGCGAATCACTGACTAGTGGGACCCAGGTGTCGGCACCGCTCCCCTCCTCTCTCTTCCACCTGCACCCGCCTCGGCCCCACTTGGCAGCCTCCGGCGCCCGCCTTTCACCCAACGACCGCTCGGGCCCGCCTGTCGGCGCTCGTTTTCCCCCTCGACCTCTGACAGGTGGAGCCCACCTGTCAGGATCGTCTTCCTCGTTGGAAGGGGATCCCCTTTCCTCCCCGCCGGCGATCTCCTTCCCTTTTTCGCCACCGGCCACCCGATCCCGCCCGATCGACCCATGATCACTTTCCCTGGTCGCCACCGCTCCCCTTCCATCTATGGCCGACGCGTTTTCACGCTTATGGAAAGCTTCCCGAAGCTTTTGGTAACACTCGCCGGAGCTCACGGGAACCCTTCGGTTCCTTGCCATAGGGATGCCGACGACCCCCCTATTTAAACCACCTGCGACCACCGCCCTCGGCCACACCGTAGCAGCCCGAGCCGAGCGAGAACAGAGCGCCCATTTCCCGTTTTTCGGGCTCCCTCTCTGCCTCGACTCCGGCGAGCCATCGCCGTCGACCCCGGCCTCCACCGCCCTAGCCACCGCCACCAGAGTGACCGTCGACGACCCCCGTCCCCGGCCACCCCTCCGTTGGCCTTGGAACCCGCCGGATCATCGTCGCCGTCGAGCTCCCGAACCCCTTCGCCGTCTACCCTCGTCACCGGTCGCCGTTCTTCACCGCCGTCGCCACCAGAGGTACCGTCATGACCTCCTTCCCCTCCGCGTTCCATTTTTGGCCATAGCTAAGCTCCTAGGCGCTCGCCGCCACCGTCGCCCCCGCACCTGAACCCCCGCCGTCGCCGAAGACGAAGGGTACGAGCCCCTTTGCGCACGTGCCGTGCCGGATCGCGTCACGGTCGTCCGATCGTGATCGGAGAGATACGATTAAATCCCTTCGGGATTTAATCTGGGCCCTCGGATCTGGTCAAAGGGGTATCGTGCGCTCACAGCCGTCGATCGCGACTTAAGGCGCCGGAGCGATCTGGTGCGTCCACGCGTACCCCTTCGCTCCGTTTTAATCTGAGCTGTCCATTTCCACTTAACCCCTCCCGCCTCGCGCCTGGCCGCCAGATCCAGATCCGACGGCTCTGGATCAACCGGTCCACGCGCACAGTGGCGCGGTCCACCGTGGGCCTGGCTCACCGTGGACCAGAGGCCATTTTCCAGTTTAAATAAAATTCCAGAAAATTGTGTAAACTTTGAAAATTCATAACTCGCTCATTTTAACTCCAAATTTCACCATTCAAATTTTGTTAAATCCAGAATAATATTCTCTACACATTAATGCCATAAAAACAGTATGTTACTGTTACCCAAAATATTTTTAACAAATAAAAGAATAAAAACCCCTTAGGGATAAATTATTAATTCAGAAAAATAAATTAGAAAGGCCCTAAGAAATTAAGTTTACTGTTTATTCACCAAACATCAGAATATTAAAACTTTATTCCACATAATAAAACCCACAAATGTGTATGTTTAGTATTTGGTGAATTTTTGTCTGTTTATTGAATGTACTGTTTATTTTTCCGTATCGAGAAGACTACGAGTTCGTCGAGGAGCAGGAGTTCTACCCCGAGGTTCCTCCATCCCCATTTGCTGATCAAGGCAAGTCATCGACCCTTCTGTGGAAACAGTTGATCATCATTGAGCCCATGTTTTGATAAATTATCGCTATAACTCATAGGTTAATATTGCATTAGTACAATAATCAAGCCTTACACTTATATTTATTAGATCCCCGTCCTTGTGTGCAAACCCAAGCCATGCTTATTGAGCCTTAACTCCTTGTCACTCTACTATAAAAATATTAGCTAGTGCCCAATGTACCGGCACAACTGCTATAGGATAAAAAGAATGAGTCGTAGATAGCTGGATTCTGTATATGAATTTCCCCGTTATTCTCGTCTCTGGACTCTGTTGGAGTTGGCTAAGTTATAAGTATGGTGGGTTCCGGGTGCAAGCTCGGGCACTGGTTTGTCGCACCCGGGGCACTATAAGGACCGGTCTGCGGGATCTGTTGCAAAGCACTTCCGTACCAACCACAAGTCTAATGGGTAAGTCCTAACTGAAAGTATGGAATACTCCGGCTCGATGCACCATAGAGGAGGGGCAAGGGGCTAGCCTAGGGGTGACTTGTACCGACGAGGCTCGAGGGGGGTATGGTGGGGCTCCGATGCGTCGGGACACCATATGAAACCCATAAGAGGGTGCTGTTGGGTCAGGGAGGACTATATGGAAGGTTTTGGCATGAGTTCCCGTGAAATGGGTCATCTCGTTACACTTCGGTGTAGGTGATGAGTGCGTGCCTTGTGGGTACAGTGGTACATCTCTGATCAGAGTAAAATCAATCTTTTCGAAAAGTCGAGCCTACGGTCAAGGGCGGGTTCTGTGACTACTCGCAGTTAGTTTACAATTGTTTGAATGGTTGAGTTATTCATGGCACGTAAGGACTGTTGAGCGAGGTGGGGCTGACTGTACCCCTCGAGTTAGAAGATGATGATGCATACACATGTTTACTTTTCCGTGCTAATAAATTGCTCACATTTAAAGCTTTACAATTATGCTGCTTCCGCAAAACTAGCCACTATCTCCCTTGTTATTACCTTGCATTATATTTGCATTCGGTGGCTTGCTGAGTACATCTGTACTCACCCCGTTGACTTACAACATCAGAGCCCGTCTACTACGAGGAGGATGCAGGTCTGGAGTAGCGACCCAGTCAAGGCGAGACTGGAAGGAGGCGTTCATCTAGGACCCTTATTTTATTAGTTTCTCTTCACCTTTATTCACTTTTGTATTAATGCGGTCTTCGAACCGTGAATGATTGCCCGTATTGTACGTGGTCGCATGATGAACGTCTTGTTTTATTGATTTTCTATGGAATTTCAATAAAGTCTTGATTTATTAAATCGGGGCGCGACAGCTCGCCTAACTTTATTTTGCAGAGAATGTCGTGACTTGCATGGCCTTGGTTAAATGTGATGTATGAGATGCATGCAATGAATGTAAATTAAATATGGCCTGTGTGTCATGGTTATTTATAGCCCAAGGATGATGTAAAATTCATTATGAGTTGCATGTTGTTTCTGCGGTGCTTCGGCCCATGTAATTAGTATAGCCTATGCAAGATGGACTAGTACTCTTCATGGAGGCTGGGAGCACACACTCGATGACATGAGCCATGGAGATGGAGATCGCCATGTGAAGAAGGCCATGCTATGTCACAGTTAGTATGATTGCCTGTGATGCTTTCTTATGTTCCTGTTATTCAATTCTTGCATGTTTCGTGTGTGCTAGGGACATTACGATGCTAGAGTAGTTTTCCCTCAGAAAATTAAGTGTTGATGCTCTTCCCAATAGGTGCACCCACTAGGGTTCATGCTCATCGATAGTGGGTCTGCCAAAGCAGGGTACTATCTTTTATCTCGACTAGTTGGGGGCAGAAGTCGGATTTCTGCATGCATAGTGTTAGTTCACTTGACGAGGCTATCAAAATAGTTTTGGGCCTTGGAGCATAGGAGTTGAGGTCGAGCATTTGATGCTTCTCCAATGACAAGAGTCACATACGATGTGATTAGCAAGGAGTTGCTTACCTATGACAACTAGCTTCTAGCAGTGATGCTAAAGCTCACTAGGAGATAGCGTGACCATGGATCTTGCGCCACTACTAGTCATGAGAGGGAAAGTGACTGGTTTAGATAAGTAGAACATCTTTTATTGGATAGAAGATAAACATTGCATAATGCTAAACCTCGCATTTAATCTTTTGTAGATCATGCCACCCATAACATCTACTGTTAAGAGCACTCCAGTTTTTAATTTGCGATCTATTCTTGAATGAGATAAATTGTCTGGAATGAACATTATTGATTGATTTAAAAACTTGAGAATTGTCCTCAAGCAAAAGAAAAATGATTATGTTCTAGAGCAACCCCACCCTGATAACCACGAGAGGAAGCTTCTGCAGCAGATAAGCATGCTTATGAGAAGCATGCTAGTGATTTCATGGATGTCAGCTGCCTGATGCTTGCCTGCATGTCCTCTTAGTTTTAGAAATAATATGAGGAACGTGATGCCTATGATATGATCGTAGGGCTTAAGGGCATATTTCAGGACCAAGCAAGGGAAGAAAGATACAATGTGTCTAAATGCTTGTTTGATAGTAGGCTGGCTAAAGGGAGCCCAGTGAGCCCTTACGTGATCAAGATGATTGGTTGCGTGGAGACTCTAGAGAGACTGGGCACTCCACAGGATTTGTACCTCGCTATTGATGTTATTCTCCAGTCGCTCCCACGAAGTCTAAACCAACTGGAAAGTCTAGGTCTAGTCCTGCCAACTCTGATGTGTGCCACCATTGCCATAAGCATGGGCAATGGAAGCACAACTACAAGGTGTACCTGGAAGAGCAGAAGAATAAGAAGGGAAGTGGGACTTCCGCTTCAGGTATTAATGTTATTGAAATTAATCTTAATACTCATCCAAATGATTCATGGGTATTTGATACCGGATCAATGATTCATACTTGCAAATCGTTGCAGGGGCTGAGTAGAGTAAGAAAGTGTGCAAGTGGTGAGATGGATATCCGCTTCGGGAATGGTGCAAAGGTTGCAACGTTGGCCGTCGACGTCTATTCACTATCGCTACCATCAAGATTAGTTTTGGAGTTAAATAATTGTTATTTTATTCCCGCCTTAGGCTGAAACATTATCTCTTCTTCATGTTTAGAGGAAGATGTTTTTGAATTCGTGATAAAGAACAAGAGATGTTCAATATTTTTGAATGACATGCTCTATGGTGTTTGTCCATTACTGAATGGATTATATATTCTAAGTCTTGACGATGCACACGTTTATAACATTAGTACTAAGAAACAACGACTCAATGATTTGAATACCACCTACATCTGGCATTGTCGTTTGGGTCATATAAATGAGAAGCATGTACAGAAGCTCCATAGTGATAGACTTTTGGAGTCATTTGATTTTGAATCATATGACACATGCGAGTCTTGTTTACTTGGCAAAATGACAAAGAAGCCTTTCACTAGACAGAGTGAGAGGGCGAGTGAGCTTTTGGCCCTAGTACATACTAATATGTGTGGTCCAATGAGTCACACGACTAGGAAAGGATTTCAATACTTTATCACTTTTATCGATGACTTTAGTAGATATGGCTATGTCTACTTGATGAGGCATAAGTGGGAATCCTTCGAAAAGTTCAAGGAGTTCCAAAATGAGGTACAAAATAATACGAGCAAGACAATTAAATTTCTACGATCGGATCATGGGGGTGAATATTTGAGCCATGAGTTTAGGGATCATCTGAAGTAGTGTGGAATTATTCCATAGCTGACTCCACCCAGCACGCCCCAATGGAATGGGGTATCCGAGCGGAGAAATCACACTTTGTTGGACATGGTGCGGTCCATGATGAATCACATTGATCTTCCATTATCCTTTTAGGGTGACGCTCTGGAAACCACATCTTTCATGATTAATAGAGTTCCATCTAAGTCAGTAGAGAAGACGCCATATGAGATGTGGTTTGGGAGGGGTCCTAGTTTGTCTTTTCTAAAGATTTGGGGATGTGCGACATATGTCAAACGTATGACGTCTGACAGCTCAGTCCTAAGTCTAACAAGTGCTTCAAGTTTGGACCTTGGTTGATCCACCCGATGGTGTAAAAACTATTGAGTGTAAATAGATCTTCAAGAAAAAGATATATGTTGATGGAAATGTTTACATCTATAAGGCACGATTGGTGGCGAAAGGTTTTAGACAGATTCAAGGTGTTGATTATGATGAAACGTTTTTGCCCGTCGTTATGCTTAAGTCTATTCGGATCATCCTAGCTATTGCCGCATTTTATGATTATGAGATATGGCAAATGGATATCAAGATGACTTTCCTAAATGGAAACCTAAGTGAGGATGTGCACATGACACAGCCTGAAGGTCTTGATCGTCCGGGGAATGCTGGGAAAGTTTGTAAGTTGCTAAAGTCTATTTATGGATTGAAGCAAGCTTCTCGAAGTTGGAATCTTTGTTTTGATGAGGTAGTCAAAGGGTTTGGCTTCACCAAGAACGAAGAAGAGCCTTGTGTTTACAAAAAGGCTAGTGGGAGCTCACTCGTGTTTTTGGTCCTATATGTGGATGATATATTGTTGATCGAAAATGACATTCCTTTGTTAAATGTTGTCAATACTTCACTGAAAATAGTTTTTCAATGAAAGATCTTGGAGAGGCAGCATACATTTTGTGCATAAATATCTATAGAGATAGATCAAAACAGATAATTGGATTAAGCCAAAGTATGTACATTGACAAGGTTTTGAAACTGTTCAAAATGCAGAATTCTAAGTAGGGTTTTCTGCCAATGTCACATGGTATTTCTCTTAGTAAGACTCAGTGTGCTGTGACACCTGATGAGATAGAGAAGATGAGTGCGATCCCGTATGCCTCCGCAATTGGATCCATCCTGTATGCCATGCTGTGTACACACCCAGATGTGTCATATGCTCTAAGTGTTACGAGCAGGTACCAATCGAACCCGGGTGAAAGTCACTGGGCTGTAGTAAAGAGTATCCTCAAGTACTTGAGAAGGACTGAGGAAATGTTCCCGGTTTATGGTGGTGAATAGGTGCTCGTTGTAAGTGGTTACACGGATGCTATCTTTCAAACCGATAAAGATGATTCTCAATCGCAATCTGGCTTTGTGTTCTACCTCAATGGAGGCATAGTGAGTTGGAAGAGTTCTAGCAAGAGACGGTGGCCAATTCTAAAACAGAAGCTGAGTATATCGCTGCTTCAGAAGTGACGAAGGAGGCCGTTTGGATCAGGAAGTGTGTTTCTGAGCTGGGTGTTGTTCCTAGTGTGTCTAGTCCAGTGGACCTCTATTGTGATAATAGTGGTGCCATTGCGCAAACCAAGGAGCCTAGATCACATCAGAAATCTAAACATATACTTTGGTGATATCACCTGATCCGCGAGATCATTGAGAGAGGTGATGTGAAGATTTGCAAGGTGCACATAGATTTGAACATGGCGGATCCGTTGACAAAGCCTCTTTCACAGCCCAAGCATGAGGCACATTTGAGCTCCATGGGTATTAGATACTTGCATGAGTGAGTCATGTGTTAGCGGAAGATGCTAGTAAATTCTATGCTAATGTATGAGGATTTGTTATCTTGTTCCTTGAATAAATATCGTTTGCATTTAATTAATGAGTATGACTTGTAATGTGAACCTTTTGATTTATGACGATGTTGTTCAAAAGGGTCACTAATCTTGTCATCATGTGGGACAGTGATGATACATGGATTAGTACATTCGACTGCTTGATGATTGTGTTTCACAGATCATAGACTTAGAGATGTCAAATCAGTGATGTGGACACATGTTGGTGAACATGGTGTTGGACAGACCCGCTTGAGATACTGCTGAGATTTTAATGTGCAAGATTTGTCATCTTAAATGGTGTACCTGTAGAGTCCTTGGACCTAAGATCGTTATTTGATTCCAGAATGCGTAGTGACACACTTAGATGCTTCCTAACGCTATTCCATAACAGGGTAGTAATAAGGGTTCTTTTTAGGTGTGTTGTGAAACATGTCTTGGGATGTGAGCGGTCAAGATGAAATTTACCCCTCCTAATAACGAGAGAGTCGTCTCTGGCCCCTCAAGGTATTGGATTGAAAAAGTGCATGGTCATGCCACTATGACTAAGAAGTTAATCATGATTTGAATCTGATACTTGATCGAGTGAAATGTCAAGTTAACCAACAAGGGTGGCACATATCTCACCTTGAGCTTGACTGACGGTGCGTGGTAAAAGGACTAGTGCATGCGTATATCAAAGGTTCATGAAATTTGATTTTGTACGCTTTCGGGGGTCAATATGTGTTGCTACGTACCGCTATTGATCTGTGAGTCGGAAATAGTTTCCGGTGAAAAGCCATTAGTGTATGAACCTATCGGGTCACACACTTAGGGGGATGGATTAAAAAAATGCAAAGAATTGGTTCTTGTGAAAGTGGGAGATTGAAGGTTATGCCCAAGAAAATTCAATGGATCGGAAGTCCGATAGTGAGTATCGGAAGTTCTGGTTAATTTTTGGTCTCGATACAGAGAGCAATTGTTGCTTCAGAAGTTCCGATAAGGTATCGGAAGTTCCGACAACCTAGAAGTTTTGATTTGGAATCGGAGGAATTTTGTACTGATCGGAAATTCCGATATGATATCAGAAGTTCCGAGGTGAGCGATAACCGATTGGATCTGTTGCGTGTCGTACTATGTCAGGCGACCTAAAATACCCTGTCGGAAGTTTTGATGAGGATCAGAAGTTCCAACGTGGGCAAACAGATTTGATTTGTTACAGTTTTTATGGTTTTAGGATAAGCATGACCCACAGGCCCTCAACCCTATATAAGGAGAGGAGGAGCACGTCTTGGGTAGAGCAATAAGCCTAGATTAGACCTAGCCACCCAAGAGTTCTCTCATTCCCTTCTTGATCTCAAATGTTGAGATCAAGGATCCCCATCTCTCACGTGCGGTGCTAGCACGCTGCCGTGGGAGGTACTCCATCCCTGTACGTGTGGATTCCGTGGAGGCGTTGCTCTAATAGCGACGCTTGTGAGCGTCTACATGCAAATGACTACGTCGTCTTCATCGATTTGATTGACAATGGACGACTAGGACGAAGCAAGGAGAGGCTAGACGTGCCGCTCCAACTCTTCTTCCATTGCACCTAGCACGTCTTGTGCTAGAAGGTACCGATCTATGATCTCACACGTGCATGAGCCTAGCGTCATAGGACAAAAATTTTGAATTTGCCAGCTAGCATAGTTTCCCTATTCCCCAACAGTGGCACGGACAACTAGAATTGATGATACACTTGTTTTCCAGGCCTCCGTCTGCCACCTACACATCAGGAAAACATCTCGAGTGCGCAGTGCTGGGGTAAGTAAAAAACTTTCTAGGAATCCAGCACTAAGAAACTCGAGGGGAAGAAGTAAAAGTTGTAGACTGGACATTTGTGGAATGCAAATCATCATAAAAGGCATGTGGTCTACCAATATGACTAAAACCCAAACCAAGATGAGGTCTCCAAACCTATCGAGGATCAAAGCCTCTTACACGAGATCTTGTACCATATGAGTCATGGTAAGATCTACGCTAGGCAAATCCTCTAGAGTGAAAATTTAAATCCTCAAAAACTTGAGGAAGAGAGCGAGAAGTAGACTCATGTATAACTAACAATGGGTGATACATGTCTCGAAAGCTTATCTCTTGAGAGCGTCATTCATTCTTGATGATATGGAAACAAAAACCAATCAAATGTACCACCCTCTAACAATAAGAATAATGAAAAATCCTCTTGGGGACCGGGGCATTAGTAACTTGAGCTTTCCTCACATGCTCTCTTGGTTTTTACGTGGCAGCTCTCTTGCGTGGAGGAGGTGTCTTTTTCATGGAAGGCTAGATGGGTTGCTTGTCTTTCAGTGGAGTGTCTAACCACGCTCTTTCTTTCTCGAGGGTAGTGGGTGGAGTGAACACTGTTTTTCCTTACTTTCTTGTTTATTTCTCTTAAACCCAACCCTAGAGCTAACCCAGCCTTGTCATCACACATCTTGGTCTTGGCCAAAAGCAAATCCACCCCATCCTTCCCCTCAGTGAACTTTTTAACTACAAAAAGAAGGTAATCATTCTTGGTCATTAGTTTCTCTACTTTCCCTCTAGCAAAGTTGTGTTTGTCCTTGAGGATAGTGCAGGTGGAACAATTAGGCTGCACATCCTTAGAACTCTTAACACTCTCCAATCTAGTCTCTAGTTCTTTAACATGCTTGTCCCTTAATTCAAGCATGGGATAGTTTGAACAAGCATCTAAAGAGGAAGGACTAGACTCCTCCACAATGAGTTTTTTCTCTGCAATCTCAAGTCTATCAATGGTTTGAGCGTGCATAGAATATAGCTCGGCAAGCTCACTCATGACAACTAAACAGGACTCACATTCAACATTATCCAACTTAGACTTAAGCATAGCATAATCAATTGAGACAAATTCATTTCTAAGTCTAAGTTCTTTCAATTCTCGAATAGCTTTCATAAGAAACAAATCATGACTGACCAAAGCATCATTTAATTCATCAACTTTGACTGAAAGTTGGTCATAGGATGGCATTACCTTTGAGAAATTTGGCTCATTGTCATTGTTGTTGATGATATCGGTCATGAAGCAAAGGCCTGTGAAGTTCTTTCCCTTCTTCTCGTTTTCCCTTGTGGTTCACCCTCCTTCGAGCTCTGCTCCTCACTTGACGAGGTGTCAATGTCACACAAAGCCACCATGAAGCCTTTGGATGCCCCTTTTGCTGCTCTCTTGGCTATCTTATCTCGGTTCTTTTTATGAAAGGGTTTTTTGTCTCTCCTGGATGTTTGGTGTGAAGAACTGGATGAATTACCTCTAAATGAGGTTCCACTACCAGAACCGGAAACTAGTGCCATAGATGGTGGCAAAGAGTTTCCAAGTCCTTGTCGAGATACCTTGGCAATCTGAGTGGATTCGAGCTTACTAAAGGGCTTGTCACAAGCCAACATGTCATAACTTGTCGACTCCTCAATAATAGAGATCTTTACCTCCCATATGCTATGATCGAGAGCATAAAGAAGTTTAATTGCTCTATCATAGTCAGAGTAAGCTAAAGTCCCAGTGGAACACAAGGTTCTAACAATCCCATCAAAGCGAGCAAACATGACATCTATTGATTCACCGAGGCCTTGCACAAACAATTGATATTCCTGATTATATGTGCTTTGGTGTCTGACCTTAATCTGAGTAGAGCCCTTATGAAAATCCGCAAACGTAGTCCAAATTTTTCTAACAGTTTTAAGGTATTGAAGCCTATCAAACTCATTGTAGGACCGAAATGGGCGACTTGTGGGCGGTAAATAGGCGCCTCACAAAATTCTTTCAAATTAATTTCTTTTTCTAAACACCCAACGCTCCTCTAAAAAAACAAGCGGAAACAAATAAATTTTCACAGTGTAAATCCATACAAAATTAGTGCTATTACTCTCATGTCATATATGAAATGGTGTGACAGACTGAGAGATCACGAGCATTAAAACTAATATAGCCTCAAAACAACCGGTGTAAAAATGTTTAGATACACACAGTTCTCAAAAGAAGACTAAGGTCACACTGATTTCATCATACATATATAACTAATCAGACCATTAACATCACAACAAACATATCTCATTAACCGTTCATTTCATCAGTCTTTTAAGAGAAAATTAACTTGAGATAATGACGTGACAATCAAGAAATTAATTATATTAACAATTCTCTAATCAACTGATTTAATTAAAACAAAATCTAACACAAGAGATTATTAAATTCATACCTGAATTTTACCTTGAGCAGTACGCCATGCATCTAGTCCAATCAATGGCAGACAGTGTGACTTGCGAGGGCATGATCTCGTGGGCTCCTAACATGCAGAAACCAGGAGCAGTACATTGTACGGGGATTTGAACTTGAAGTAGAAGATCCTGAGCCAAAACTTCCAGGGAAAAGCTTCGGTGGCTTGGAGATAAACCACAGCAGCAAACCACCGCGCAGTAGAAGTAGCGCTGGAATCTGTGCGCGAGTCTAGGTAGGAAGCGGTCCGATCGAGAGGCTTAACTGAAGAAAACCGGCCAGCAGCGGGCGTAATCCAGCGGCGAGTGGCCTGCCCCTACTCGAAGACCAATCGCCGTTTAATTTTGTGGATGCTCCTGCGGGGAAAGTATGTTGTGCACATAGGCTGGTCGTGCACATGGTGCACATGTGAGATCTCCACTTTTAATCTGTAATCCAACGGACAACAGTAGTTGGGGGTTATCGCAAAATGACAGAATGGGAGAGGTGGAAGGAGTTTTCTGCAAAATGATCTGGTGGAGCTGTTATCCGTTGGATTACAGATTAAAGGTGAAGATCTCACATGTGCACCATGTGCACGGCCAGCCGATGTGCACAAGATACTTCCCCGCTCCTGCGGGACAGCGGCGGAAACTCCAGTGGAGACAGGTGGTGCTGTACGCGTAGAAAAACCGCCAGGAAGAGAAAAATAAACCGGCGAAGTGGTCCCTAAGCGCGGCAGAGATAAAAGCGGAACAAGATCTAGAGGAAAACAGCGACCCTGAGCTCGTATGCAATTTAAAAACAGGAAAAGACACAAATACCCTAAGATTTTTTACAAACTTGAAGACTCACATGGCTAAAAGTGTAAAATCTTATTTAAAGGTAATTTGTCCCGATTCGAAGTTTTCATAGTGACTACGGTTCCGCTTAAGGACGCTTTGATCTCGATCTGATGGTTTTAGCCAAAACTGACAAAGGGCTCTAGATCGCCAACATTCGTGAACTCGACCGCCAGCAAGTCTCTCCCGCTCTCGATCCCACGAGCCACCTTGTCACTTGCACTGACCTCTCTTTCGCTGACTTGGTCAACACACTGTCCCTGATCATTCGTCCGTACATGTCTTGCCTCATCTCCACGTGTACGCTTGAGATCGTCCTCAACTTCACCCGGCCTCCTTGATCGTCCGGCACCAAACTCCCCACTTAATCGTGATTACCTACCATTGACAGTTGACTAGCATCTCAACCCTACAACACACGAGACAAGCAAAACATGAATCTCCACACAACACACATCTCAATGCACACCGATCCCATCTGTGAACCTAAACAGGCAATGACAAATTCATACCATTAAATTAGGCAAACTTGTTAGTCACTCATCACTAAGATAAAACCACATGTTGATAGCAAAAAATGACATTAATGGTGAAAATTATCAAAATATCACTTTTTGGTAGTTTTACCGAAACTAATGACATTACGATGTCGCCAAGGAGCCGGAGTACTTCCCCGAGGTTCCACCATCACCCTTTGCCGAACAAGGCAAGTCACCACCACAATTTTTGAGCATATTGAACCCAGTTTTATTTAAATATCGCTAAAACCCATAGGTTATAAATGCATTAGTCAAATTGAAAGCCTTACATTATTGTTGGGGGAAAATATTTCATCCTTTAAATGTTAAGGAAGCCTTAACATCAATACAATCAGGAGAAACGAAGTCAGAAGCTTTGGTCTCCATAGATCCTAACAGCATCAAGGCTTCACTGTATTCGGAGCTCTCTACAATGAAGACCTCCGTCAAGGCCCCGGCGTGATGAAGCTTTTCAGAGTCTCTTTACCTGAAGGGGTACTGCCAGGAAGGACATAAGAAATATCTTCTCACTGATTAGATTAACCTTTTACTCTCTTAACCCTACAAAGGATATTAAACAATATCTTCTAAGTCGGTTGTATTTAGAGGGTAAAGGGGTTTTTTCCTAATGTATTCCGTCTATAAATACCCCTCTTAGATTTGTAAAGGGTATCGAATACTCAAATATTCAATACATAGTTTGAACTATCTCAAGCTATTATACTATTCAGAGGCTTGGAATAGTCTTCATAAACGGACACTCCATTTGTTAATCTTTCTAGTTCTTTAAAACTATTAGCGTAATCTTTTACGCCAACAGTTGGTGCCCTCCGTAGGGAACCTAGTACAAACACTTCGTTCTCTACTAATCCTTTCCTAGTGCCATGCCTCCTAAACAAAGCCTAGGCACTAGTCCCCTCCGGAGGTCTTCTCAGACCTCTGGGTTGAGATCTTCGAACACCACCGAGGTCGGAGGACCCTCCGTGGTCCCCCCACCTCAAACTCCCGAAGTAAATACTCTTCCTCGAGCATGCGGAGCCGCTCTTGCAGCTTTGTCTATACTCCGAACTGACGGAGCCCCTCCTGCGGCTCCGTCCGTGCTCCGAACTAACTTCTTCAATTCTCAAGACCCGGAGGTCCCCTCCGGAGGAAACGAAGACCATCCTGATGATGTGGTGACCCCGATGGCTCATCTTCAGGCTGAAGTAAGAAGATGGAGGCAGGAAGCTACCGACAGGCTTCGCCCTTAGGTTAGCCTTGTCATCCCGGAGGTGCCTCAAGACGATGATCCTATCTACTATCCCAAAGCCTCTGAGATTCAAAGAAGCACCGAGAATGCTTCTTTCGATGATAAATCTCTGCTACACCCAAACTTGCAAAAGGTGCGCTTCGACCCTAAATTCACGACCTCGAAGTTGTGCAAGTACTCCGGAGAGCAAGATCCTAATGAATTTTCTTGCTCTTATGCTCTGGCAATTGAAGCCAGCGGAGGGGTGCGAGACACAATGGCAAAGTGTTTCTCCCTTGCGCTTGAAGGAGTTGGTTTGCGTTGGTTTTGGTCTTTGAAACCAGGATCAATTTGATCCTAGGAGCAGTTGAGGATGAAGTTTGTGAGCAATTTCCATGGGACCTTCGTGCCCCCTATGTCTACAGGGAGTCTCTTTCAAGTGAAGCAGCAACCTGGAGAAACCCTGCGACAATTTTTCAAGCGCTTCACTCATACGAAGTCGCAGATAAGAGGACTGTCTGCATCATCCGTTGTTGATGCAGCACAGGAAGGAGTCACGAATGTAGGCCTCCTTGACAAGCTTCACCGGAAGCATATTTCCTCAGTAGCACAGTTAATGGTCTACTTCGAGGAATATGCTAGGTTAGATGAGGGATGGCTCCGAAGTACGGCTTCGTCTTCGCCAACCGTCCTTCAAGAAGTCAAACTTGAGATGAAGACTTCAACTCCGCCATAGGTGTACCCCTTCGACAACAACCATCATGATGGACAAAGAGGACGAAAGCATCCTCGCTCTGAGGTTTTAAATATTGCCCCCTCTTCTTCAAAATTGCCCCCTAAAAATCCATAGGCTCAAGGAAACAAGGTCAGCGGCTGGACGCCATCAAGGAAGCCGACTGGCCGAGGCCAAGCCTTCTTCTACTATGTACATGGTGAAAACAAAAGCCATTCTATTGAACACATTCAAGTAGTCTATATTAGCTCTGCGCAGCGAGTATCTCAAGAGGAGGTCTGGTCGAGGCACTACTGACCGAGCCCCACCCAAGACACGTCCAGAGCTGGTGCAAACTATCGGACGTGTAGACTGCTTCGAAGCCCCAAGACAGCCTTCGGTAGCCAGTGTTATGCCACCTCCGAAGCAAGAAGATACACAAGACCACGACAAACGGGTAGTCCTCCCCATATCCAGAGGAGGGACCATGGGCGGCATGTCGAAGCATCAGCGGAGCGAATATTTCCACGAAGTAGGGCATATTGGGACCTCCTCGTCGGCTACTGAAATGCCCGAGTGGTCTCACATGCTGTGGCGCCCCGATTTACCGAAATCGGAACATTATTGAATTTCATAAGAAAAACAATAATACAAGAGGTTCATCATGCGACAAGCGTACATACGACAGTATTAATGGTACACAGACCATAATTATTACATCAGAGTTGAAATAAAATAGTAACAAAAGTAAATAGCATGACGAATGTCTTCTTCAGGATCGTTTTCTTGACTGGGTCGCTACTCTAGACCGTCTTCGTAGTAGGCATCCTCTGTGGTGTTCAACGGGTATGAGTACAAAAAGTACTCAACAAGCCACCGCAAATGCAAGTAATAATGCAGGGTAATAAACAAGGAAGGGTAATGGCTAATAGTGCGGAAAAGTACATTTTCAGTTATTGCATTTAGTGTGGTCAAATTTAATCATGCGGAAAAGTAAACATGAGCATCAACCACATAATCTAACTCGAGGAGTACGTGTTACCTCCTCGCACAACAGTCCTTACATGTCAAACCATCATGCACATACATATTCAAAGTAATCTAACTGTGGGATGTCACGCAACCCGCCCTTGACTGTGGGCTCGGCTTTTCAAAAAGATTTATGAGTCTGATCAGAGATGTACTACTGTACCCACAAGGCACGCACTCATCCCAAACGAGATGACCCATACCACGGGAACTTGTGCCAAAACCTTGGCATGAAATGCTCCAAGCGATAACCACCCGCTCTAGGTTTCGCCGGCGCGCCGGGCCGCATCCCGGCTAACGTCGCACCCCCTTTTGCGCCACATTGGTACAAGCCACCCGCTGGTGCTACTCGACCCATCTCCAAATGGTGGCCTCGGTTTGGAACACTCCATACCTTAGTTAGGACTTACCCATTAGACTTGTGGTTAGTACGGAAGTGTATTGCAACGGATCCCTCAGACCGGTCCTTATAGTGCCCCGGGTGCTACCGACCAATGCCCTAGCTTGCACCCGGAACCCACCATGCATTCACTCACAACCACAACTCCAACACCGACAGAATTCCAAGGATAAGAAACAACGGGGATCATATAGTAGAACCATGTTGATACGACTCATTTTTATCCTATAGCGATCGTGTCAATACATTGGACACTAGCTAATAACATTAATCATATGGTGACAAGGAGTTAGGCGAGACAGCATGGCTTGGGTTGCACATCAAGGTCGGGGGATCCTAAATAAATATATTGTAAGGGTTTTATTTGACTAATGCATGTATAACCTATGTGTTTTAGCGATAGTTTGATAAAACATGGGTTCAATATGCTCAAAAGATTGGTTTGGTGACTTGCCTTGTTCAGCGAAAGGTGAGGGAGGAACTTCCGGGAAATATTCCGCCTCCTCGACGACGTCGTAGTCTTTCCAATATAAATAAAATGAAATAAGTACAACATTCAATTTAAATAATCTAAAACCACACAACAAGCACATATGTTTTGGTTGATTTGGTTTGAAGAAAGCAAGTTGCTATGTTTCTGAAACTTATTTCATAAATAATTTAAAATGAACCATAATGAAATATTGTCCTTCATAAAAGGGGTTTTAATTGTGAATAATCCCATTTTAAGTTTTCTAATTAATTTAAAATGAATGGTTCAAAGAAAACTTAGTGTTTTCATCATTTTTAACAGGGAATGAATAAATATAAATTTTTCTGAAATTTAAATAATTAAAATTGTATTTTACCCTAAGGGCATTTGAAAACTTTATTAAATAAACATGAAATGTCCAAAGTAAACATACTTTTTTATTGCATTAACATGTAGAGAATAAAATTATAAAATTTCTGGAATTGAAATGACAATTTTTAGAATTCAAATGCGCCAGATATGAATTTTACAGGTTTAAAACAGTTTCTGGAATTTATTTTAAATTTAAATCCCCTCGGGTCCACGGTGAGCCAGGCCCACGGTGAACCCCTGCACTGTGCGCGTGGTCCGGCACAATCTGGACCGTTGGATCCAGATCCAACGCGCGAGGGCGAGGCGGGATGGTTAAGTGATAACGGACGACCACGATTAAAATGCACGAAAGGGTACCACGTGGACGCACGAGATCGAGTGCGGGTTTTAAATGGAAATGAACGCGCGAGATTAAAACATACCGCTTTGATCAGATCTGACGGTGCGGATTAGATCACACACTTGGTGTAACTGGCGTCGCTCGATCGCGATCGCGTGGTCAGGATTGAATCCGACACGGCACGGGTACTCGACCCATGCCGGTCATCTTCTCCGATGACGGTGAGCGGGCCAGGGGCCACGGCGAGTGACGGCGGTCCTAGCTAAGCCTAGAAATGGAAAGAGGGCGCTATGGCGGTCACGACGGTACCTTAGGCGAGGCGAGGGGTCGACGGAGCGCGGTCGGCGGCGAGGGTAGACGACGGAGTGGTTCGGGCTCCTCGTCGGTGATGGTGCTCCTGCGGGGTTCGACGTCGGTGGAGGGGTGGCCGAGGTCGGGGTCATCCTTGCGGTCACGATGGTGGCAAGGGCGTGGACAGTGGTGGTCCGAGGCAACGGCGAGCAGTGGCCGGAGGCGAAACAGTAGGAGTGCGCTAAAAGGCGAATTGTGGGCGCTATGTTCGTTCTCGCGGCGAGTGGGTGTCGGGGATAAAACACGGACGGGTAGGGGGTTTAAATAGGATCACCGGCGGAGCTCACATGCAAGGAAAGTCAGGGAGGGGCTTAACTCACCGACGAGGTCTCCGCCATGCACGGGGGCTTAAACGCGTCCTTTAACGTGATTAAATGGGCAAGGGGGCTCGGGGTGCATTAAACCGGTGCCAATTGAATGCGGGAGGGGCCAGCGAGGCGGAACCGAGGCAGGGGTCGTCGGCCGGCGCAGTTTGGGGCGGAGGCGGGAGATGGACGATGGGTCCGATAGGTGGGCCAAGGCGGTCAGCGGGTGCGAGCACGCGAACGAGAGGGCTGACGGGTGGGGCCGTGGTGTCAAGCGCGCGCGCGAGGGGAGGCGATCGGCACCGATAGGTGGGGTCGGGCTGTTAGCCAGAGGCGGGCGAGGGTGATGGGCTGGGCCGGTCAGGAGAGAGAGAAGGGAGGGGGAGGCCCAACACTGTTTCAAAACATTTTTGAATAAAATTAATTCCAGGAAATAGATTAAAATCTTAGGGCTACTTCCAAGGTGGATAAAAATTTATAAAAATTCTCAAAAATATATCTTGGCCTTGGGAGTTTATACAAAAATTTCCAGCTCCTGGTTTGGTCATTAACTCTATGTTGTAGTTCAAAATGGTAAAGAGGGGTATTTAAAGGTATTTCCCAAATCAATAAATTCAAGAAATTGAATTAAATAATATTTTTAATACTTTGAAAATTTGGGGTGTTACAAACCTATCCCCCTTACAAAGAATCTCATCCTCGAGATTGGAACGTTACTCGAATAACTCGGGGTATTGGGCTTTCAGTTCGCCTTCCTTTTCCCATGTAGCTTCTTCGGCGGGGTGGTTGTCCCACTAAACCTTGCAGAAGCGAACTACACGACTCCTGGTTACCCTTTCCTTGGTTTCCAAGATCTTGATGGGTTTCTCGATGTAGGTCAAGTCGTCTTGGATGTTGAGCTGTTGAAGATCGACCTGCTCGGCGGGCACACGAAGGCACTTCTTCAGCTGAGAGACATGGAACACATCATGAACTCCTGCCAAAGATGGAGGCAGTTCAAGTTGATATGCCACTTCTCCTTGCCGTCAGAGGATCTAAAAAGGTCCAACGTAGCGGGGTGCTAGCTTGCCCTTCATGTTGAACCTTTGAGTGTCGCGGAGGGGAGTGACTCGGAGATAGACATAATCGCCCTCCTCAAAGGTTAGGTCTCTTCTGTCGGGACTGGGCTATCTTTAACTGGTCCCTTATGATCTTGACCTTCTCTTCGGCTTCTCTTAATATATTTGTCCCAAATAGTTGTGATTCTCCGGTTTGATCCCAGAGTAATGGCGTTCGGCACTTACTTCCGTAGAGTGCTTCGAACGGGGACATTTGCAGGCTGGCTTGATAGATGTTGTTGTAGGAAAACTCTGCATATGGCTAGTTCTTGTCCCACATTCCGCCAAAGTCTAGAGCGCAAGCTCTAAGCATATCCTCCAATATCTGGTTGACCCTTTCGGTTTGACCGTCGGTCTGTGGGTGATAGGCGGTGCTAAAGTTCAGTCGGGTGCCGAGTTCCTCTTGAAGGTTCTTCCAAAACTTGGAGGTAAACTGACTCCCACGGTCAGATACGATCTTCTTAGGAACTCCGTGAAGGCACACAATCCGGGTCATATACAACTCAGCCAACTTGGCGACAGTGTAGGTCGTCTTGACCGGGATGAAGTGAGCTACCTTGGTGAGTCGGTCGACGATCACCCAGATAGAATCATGACCAGCTTGGGTCCGGGGCAGTCCCGTGATGAAGTCCATCCCTATCTCTTCCTACTTCCATTCAGGGACTTTGAGGGGTTGAAGGAGTCCGGCAGGTCTCTGATGCTCTGCCTTTACTCGCCGGCATGTGTCACACTTAGCCACATACTTAGCTATTTACCTCTTCATGCTAACCCACCAATATTTTTCCTTCATATCTTGATACATCTAGGTACTCCCGGGATGTATGGAGTATAGAGTATCGTGGGCTTCTTGAAGGATGAGGGTCTTCATTTCAGGTTGGTCGGGTACACATATCCAGTTTCCGAACCAGATGGTACCAAGCTCGTCCTCGGAAAACCCGGGGGCTTTCCCTTTTCACATGTTCTGCTGGATCTCCAAGATGTCCGGGTCTTCCTTCTGCTTTTCTCGGATCTGGTCTATCAAGACAGGCCGAGACTCTAAGGCAGCGAGGTACGCTCGGGTGGTGATCCCTAAATTCAGTCTTTCCATCTCCTTGTAAAGTAAAGGAGCCTGGTCCTGAATCATGATGGCGTTGCAGTACCCTTTTTGACTAAGGGCGTCTGCCACAACATTTGCTTTGCCTGGATGATAATGGATGCCCAAGTCGTAATCCTTGATCAGTTCCAACCATCTCCTTTGCCTGAGGTTCAGGTCCGGTTGGGTGAATATGTACTTGAGGATCTTGTGGTCGGTGAAGACCTCACACCGATTCCCCACAAGGTAATGTCTCCATATCTTCAAGGCATGAACCACGGCTGCTAACTCTAGGTCATTTGTCGGGTAGTTCAGCTCATGCGGTCTTAGTTGTCGGGAGGCATAGGATATCACCTTCCCTTCTTGCATTAAGACGCATCCCAATCCTTGACGAGAGGCATCACAGTAGACGTGGAAGTCTTTTCGGATGTCTAGCAGAGTTAGAATAGGAGCTGACACGAGCTTCTTTTTGAGGGTCTGGAAGATTTCTTCACAGTCTGGGGTCCATTCAAATTTTACTTCCTTCTCCAGAAGTCTGGTCATAGGCTTGGCGATCTTTGAAAAATTCTCGATGAACCGGCGGTAGTATCCGGCCAATCCAAGAAAGCTCCGGATCTCGGTCACGGTCGTGGGCTACAGCCAGATGGTCACTGCTTCCACAGTGGTTGGGTCTACTGCTATTCCTCCGGCAGATATAACATGGCCTAGGAATTTCACCTCAGACGACCAAAATTCGCACTTGCTGTATTTGGCGTACAATTGTTGTTCCCTTAGCTTTCCGAGGGTCAGACGGAGGTGAGTTTCATGTTCTTCCTTGGTCTTGGAGTAGACGAGGATATCATCGATGAACACCACGATGAACTTATCCAAGAACTCCATGAAAACATTGTTCATCATGTTCATGAAAAAGGCCGGGGCATTCGTGAGTCTGAACGACATCACAATATACTCGTAGAGTCCATAGCGGGAGGTGAAGGCAGTCTTGGGTATGTCTTCTTCTCTAATCCTCAATTGGTGATAACCTGACCTGAGGTAAATCTTGGAAAACACCGAGGATCCCTTTAGTTGATCGAATAGGTCGTCGATCCGAGGCAATGGGTACTTGTTCTTGATGGTTACATCGTTCAAGGCTCTATAATCCACGCATATCCTCTTGGTCTTGTCCTTTTTCATGGCAAAGAGGACCAGTGCACCCCAGGGCGAGGTACTTGGTCGGATATACCCTTTCTGCTCCAGGTCTTCTATGTTGCTCTTGACCTCGGCTAGTTCATTGGTGGCCATTCGGTATGGGCGCTTGGAAATGGGAGTGGTCCCGGGGACAAGTTCGATTCTAAATTCGATATCCCGATTGGGAGGCATTCCTGGTAGGTCTTTAGGGAAGACGTCCATGAACTCCTTGACTATGGGCATTTCTTCAAGAGCTAACGAATGAAGGGACGCTTCGAGTGGTTTGTGGCTGGTCATCTGAAAGGTGACGGCTGCGCCTTCAGGGTTGGTCACTATGATGGACTTGTTGGCACAATCGATCACTCCCTTATGCTTCATCAACCAATCCATCCCTAGTATGAGGTCGAGTTCGGTGCACTTTAAGAGGACTGGTTCGGCCCGGAACAATACTCCTTGGATCTGTATCTGAACCTTAGGGTTGTATAAGTGGGCTAAGGTTCTATTGCCTGGAGTGACAATCACCATGGGGACGGATAGAGGGAGCACGTCCAAGTTGGGGGTTTTCGCAAAGTCCTCCGAGATAAAAGAATGTGTTACTCCAGAGTCAAACAAAATCATAGCCGGTACGGAATTCACGGTAAACGTACCGAGCAAGACTTCGGGAGCCTACTGAGCTTCCTCCACGTTGATGTGGTTGACGCGGGCACGAATCGCCTGGTTGGGTGTCGCGCCTTGTGGCTGCTTGGGGTGAGGACACTGGTGCGAATAGTGCCCTTCCTTCCGGTAGTTGAAGCAGACGACTGGCCTCCCTTGGCGATCCTTCAAGATCGGGGCCTTGGCGACTGGCGTCGGCTGAGCGGCCGGAGCTGGTGGAGCGGGGCGGGGATGCCCGACATTGGATCCACCGGCGGCGTGAGGTGGCCTGTAGGCGGGCCAAGGATGGTAGGTGGGCGCTGGTGGCGGAGGGACGAAGCGGGGCCTCTGAGAGTTTGCCTGCTGATGCTTGAAGGCGATCATCTTCCTCTTCTTGAGGTCCAACCTATTTTGCTCAGTCTCTTGGATGAGTGCTTTATTGACTAGCCGTTGGAAGTCAGCGTAGTCGGTGGCGACGAGCTGGATGGACATCTCATCCTTAAGTCCCCGGAGGAACTTGGCCTGGCGAAGGGCGTCGGTCCGCACCTCTTCCGGTGCGTAGCGGGCGAGGCGGTTGAACTCATGGAGGTACTCCATGATGGTCCGGCTGCCCTACTGCAGGTCGCGGAACTCCTACTGCTTTACCGCGATGACACTGGCGGGGACGTGGGTGGCGCGAAAGGCAATGGTGAACTCCGCCCATGTCACCACATGGTCCTCCGGTTGGGACTCACGGTAGTTGTCCCACCATTCGGCGGCGGGACCTTGGAGCTGATGAGTGGCGAAGGCCACTCACTCCCGGTCGGTGCAGGGGAGGAGGTCCAGCTTCTTTCCAATGGTGCGGAGCCAATCTCCGGCCTCCATTGGGTTGGTAGTGCTCGAGAAGATAGGGGGACGCACACGCAGCAACTCCGAAAGTTGGGGAGCGGGTGCGGGTGCTGGCGCGCGAGGGGCGGTTTCCCCATTCTGCAGACGATCCAACTGAGCTCGTTGGTGCTGCATCTGGGTGAGGAGGGTGGTGATCAGCTGGTTCTGATTCGCCATCATCTCCGCCAAGGTAGGATGGTTGGCGGATGGCGACCCAGACTGACATGGGCCAGTTGCACCCCAGTTGGGTACAACACCCTCGGGCGCATCGCGGCTTCCTCCTTCTCCGTTGTTGGAGCCGGCGTTCTGGTGGTTGGCCATCTTCTGAATATACGAGGTTATAAGGCAAAAAGATGATGACAATACAATTAAAGAAAATAGCTCATAAAGCTCATGCATATAAACCAAGTGGTAAGAATTGTTCATTACAACCAAGCTCTTATTCTACCCACAACACAACTCGTTGTAGGTAGCACCACATACAAAAATCATTTTATTGGAAAAGCGGTATCTAGCGCCTACTCGCCACTGGAGGCGGTCTCCGTGCTCTCGAAACCACGGGTACGCGGCTCCTGGGGGATGGTGGGCTCGAGAAAGTTCTCGATAATGGAGTCGGAGACGAGGCCAGGGTGTGGTGCAGGGGCGCTGGCAGTGGACGGTCCGGCAGTGGAGGGGTGTGGCGGGATCCGCTTGTGGCGAGGGATGGGCTCACGGATGGGCTTCCTCTTCCTAGGGAGGAGGGGAACCATCTCCGCGATGTCCTTCTGCAGCTGCATAATCTTCCGCTGCAGCTCGCCATTCTGCTGGATCAAGTTCTTCGTCTCCTCACGAAGAAACTCAACCGCCTCAAGGTGCTCATCGGCGTCGAGCATCGCCTCAATATGGAGATCATCCATAGCCTGAAGAAGACGCGACCGCCGGGCCATGACCGGATCACGCACGGAGTGAACTCTGAGGTAGATGCTACGGTAGGCACCGGGAGTGCGCTTCGCCACAAGCCGGAAGGACGAGTTCTGAAGACGATCATCATAGATCATCCTCAGTTCCATCCAAACACGAAAAAGAGATAATGTTTCTGCCCAATGCTAGAACATAATAAAAATTATACAATTCTATAACTAATCCTGAGGGTAGTGACAAAAAATAAATGCCAACGGCCAACGCTGCAACCTTTGCAGCATTGCTGACGCGAATATCTAGTTCACCTACTACACACTTTCTTGACCTACTCAGTCCTTGCAATGACTTGCAAGTGTGAATCATCGAGCCGGTATCAAATACCCATGAATCGCTTGGACGAGTCGCAAGATTAATTTCAATAACGTTTATACTTGAGGTAGAAGCGGAAGTCCTACCTCCCTCCTTCTTCCAATATGTCAGGATCAGAACTTCCGATCTAGCATCGGAAATTCTGATCTGACTTCTATCACAAATGTTGTTCGGCATTAGAACTTCCAATCCGACAAATATCGGAACTTCCGATCAGGTATCGAAACTTCCGAAGTTCTGCAAATAGAAACATATCCAATCTGTTTTAATTCTTCCAAGTCTAATTTGCAATTCCTGAACCATTGACCAGTTTTGCAGGCAAATAAGGATGCTAAGGTACCATACCTCTTAGCCCGAGCTTGACTCTTAAAAATTCCTTGGTGTCCCATAATCATATTATGGACATTCTTGTTCTCATCTTGCTTCCATAGCTCAGAGGACAAACAGGCAGGTATGAGACAGTTTACATTAAGTGACTCATTCGAGTGCTTCTCACAAGCCCTTCGGTCAACTAGTTCATCATGATTGGATTGCTCTAGAACATTTTCCTTTCTCTCGAGAACACTTCTCAAGTTTCTAAACCAATCAATAAAATTTTTTACAAAAATAATCGATCGCAAAATAAAGAGTACGATGTTCATAACAATCGGTGCCATGATCTACAAAAGATTAAATGCAAGGTTTAGCACTATGCAATATTTATCTTTTATCCAATAAAAGATGTTCCACTATCTAAATCAGTCACTTTCCCTCTCATGACTAATAATGGTGCAAGATCCATGGTCACGATATCTCCTAGTGAGCTTTGGCATCACTATTAGAAGCTAGTTGACATAGGTAAGCAACTCCTTGCTAATCACATCATATGTGACTCTTCTCTTTGGAGAAGCATCCAATGCTCGACCCCAACTCCTATGCTCTAAGGCCCAAACCCATTTTGATAGCCTTGTCAAGTGAACCAATACTATGCGTGCAGAAGTGTGACTTCTGTCCCAACTGGTCGAGATAAAGGATAGCACCCTGCTTTGGCAGACCCACTATCGATGAGCACGAACCTTGGTGGGTGCAAATATTGGGAAGAGTATCAACACTTAATTTTCTTATGGAAAACTATTCTATCATCGTAACATCAATAGCGCACACGAAACATGCAAGAATAGAATAACAGGAACATAAGAAAGCATCACATGCAATCATATTACCTGTGACATAGCATGGCCTTCTTCACATGGCGATATTCATCTCCATGGCTCCCAGCATTGAGTGCGTGCTCCCGGCCTCCATGAAGAGTACTAGTCCATATCGCATAGTCTATACTAATTATATGGGCCGAAGCACCGCAGAAATGACATGTAAGCCATAATAAATTTTACATCAGCCTTGGGCTGTAAATAACCATGACATGCATACCATATTTAATTTACATTCATTGCATGCATCTCATACATCATATTTATCTAAGGTCATGCCAGTCACATCATTATCTGCAAAACAAAGTTAGGCGAGCAATCTACAATTGACTGGATTCTGGATCTGAAAAACCCGGGTCAATAGACTCAGTTTTTCCAATTCGGTTGGGTCAGAACTTCTGATCTGGTATTGGAACTTCCGATCCACGAAACTTCTGATCAATATCGGAATTCCGCACCGCAACAATTGCTTTCTATATCGAATCATTATTCGATATGAGAACATCCGATCACCATCAAAACTTCCGATCCGCCATCAGAAATTCCGATCATTATCGGAACTTTCGATCCACCGTGGATAGAGACATATATAATCTGTTTTTCCACCATGTATCTCCATACATGAGGGATCCTGATCGAACACTATGCATGTAGGCTCTGATACCACTGTTGGGGAATACGGGAGCTACGCTAGCCGACAAATTCAATCAAGTTATGAGTAAACAAAGGTTAACAGTCACATCCAATCAAGTTATCTGAGGGGATCAACATGATGATGAGGCACTTATGGCCAAAAGGGAGCCACTAAAGTCATCATCGTCACTGAGGCCGACAAAGCGGTTCAGGTTGCGGTCGCCATCAGCGCTCACTAGTTGTGTTAAAGAAGATGGATGCTTGGAAGGTGAAGCATCTAGTGAATAGGCAACTCAAGAGGTCGACGCCTGAAGCTCAGAGATGAAGGTAATGGTAAAACATGTGGAGTTTTGGGATAATGAAGCAAAAAAGATCGGCAAGCAAGGAGTTGAATGATCAGAAGAAACATATCAACTCACGATCACCAGAAATGTTTTGATCATCTAGTCTAGCTTTCTTATTTGGTGGAGAATTTAGAGAGTCAAATGCCATGGCGAAAGAAGAAAGAAGAAAGAAGTTGAGCTGGTGTATGATGAAAGTGACTAAGCTTTAATAAGGGAGATTTTCGGGCAAGGTTTATATATTTTTGATGATCCGACGACACATTACTTGAGGAGACTTTAAAACATGACATTTTCAAGTTTCAAACTTGGAGGGCATGTGTTGACACCAAAATTTGGATGGCACACCATCATCTACGTAATCTAGGCAACAAGGAGCCAATGTGCTACTGATGGGCTTTAACAGATGAAGACTTGTTGCTTGTGTCACAAATTGATTCTTCATTAAGTAATTTTTCATTTAAATTAAATAAATCAGTTAGGATATTATGTTATCTCTAGATGACTTGTCAACCGGCTATCATCATAAATACACAATTCTGTCAAACAAACCCTTCGGTGCATCGCTAATTATTAGGTACATAGCATTCAGGTGATTCTCCACTGAGACTACAGCGGTATTAGTTAAGTCCAATCTCTAGACTTGATAGAGATAGCCTATTGATGAACTGATTTATATATTCATGGCTTTCTTAGTTAGGTCTCATACTGTGATTAGATAGAGTAGGTTTGCTAGTTATCGGTTAAATACATTGATTGTTATTCATTTATCATGCTCTATAGATTGAATATTTTTATTTGCCAATAACGACGCTTTAGCTTATTGAAATAGGTTAGATCTTATGTCAATTGACAATGGCATAATGTCTTTGTTAGGTATGATTCGTGGCTTTGGTGAGGTCACATACGGGAGATCTAGTTCGATGTGTTAAGACATCATTCATTAGAGTTATAGACGATAGGTTATCTATTACTTTGGTAATCGGATTTATCGTGGCCTTTATACTCTTGATAACTTGTATTTATGCTGCATTGGTTTAGTCCAAACGATAGGGACTTATTAGTATTGAGTTATATCACTAGTACTGATTGGTAAAGTTTATTGTAAATCATGATTCTTGTATGTGCTATCATTGTCGATCACTACCACAGAAACAAACATTAGTGACGGGTCATAACGTACAATAGTGACGGGCATGTCCCCCATCACCCTTATCGCGTCAATAAAGCACTATCATTAATGACAGGTAAATACCCGTCACTAAAGAGTCGCTCCAGTTCCCCTACGCGGTCGGCATGCCCCGCTTTAGTGACTGGTAACAAATGTTACCCGTCACTAAAGGTCATCTTTAGTGACGGGGAGAACTTTACACCTGTCACTAATGTGCTCATTACTGACGGGTGATTATTATCGCTCGTCATTAATATTATGATTGTTTTCAAAAAAAAATAATAAATTTTTATGCTGCATCCTAAATCACAGCTAGGATTTGGAAGCAAACATATGCAACATCCAAAGCACATCACAGACAATTCATCATAGAGGATTCATTACCAAATCAGTATAACATACATTAACTACATACTTGTTATCTCGAAGAAAATGGCTACAACGAACAAAGAGCGACACAAAATTGTAAAATTGTTTTATGGCTTCTGAATAGCTAATAGCTAACCTATAGCAATATCTAATGCTTGGATATTATCCTATCACTATCCAAGCTTCCACCACCACTACCATGGATAGCTTGAACAGAAGCCCAATGGGTAGTAGCAGGAGTACCATGGGGCAGTGTCCGGTAAGGAGCACCATCGTGAATAGTCATGCCAACTTCGAGTATGTTATCTCGAAGAAATTTGCTAAGACCATCAATTATCTTGGAAAAATTGGCTAAAAGCAGTAGGTCAGTTTACCCTATAACAATAAAATGAAAACAAAGTTAGCAACAACTGACGGTGCATTCGGACGAAGAAGAGGAGGAAGATGATGACCTTAGGAGGAGGACGAGGAGATGCAACCAATGTGGCAGCGAGTAGGGCGGCCACGAGAGTCGACCGTACATGTGGCTAGGAGCGGAAAAGATCACGACGAAGGTGGCGGCGGTGACGGGAGTTAGGGTGAGGGTTTGGGGAAATGAAAGAACAAAGATTCACTTTGGTTAAGCCTATTTATAGGCAGGAGAAGTCATCAGTGACAGGTGGTAGTTACCATCCGTCACTGATGATGTAGGGGCCTTTAGTGACGAGTATATCTAAAACCCATCACTGATGATGTATGGGAGTCTCACGGGTATAGATCAATCTTTAGTGATGGGTAACATTGTTACCCGTCACTAAACAACTTTGTAGTGACGGTTTATTATTATTACCCATCACTAATGTTATGTTCATTTTGAGAAAAATAATAGTTTTTAGGCTGCAACCTGAATCAAAGATAGGATTTAACATACAACATATCCAAAACACATCATAGACATTTTTAGGCTGTAGCCTGAATTAAATCCAGACAATTCATATCACACACAATTTATCACAAAATACAGATAATTCATCACAAAATATTTATAACCTAATATTGCTTCATACTGTAGGTTTACAGTACATACATCACAACCTCAATACCATTAGTAACAATGTTGACATGGAAGGCGCACACAGTGCCAACTTCTAAAGAGTTGTCGCTAAGAAATTGCCCAAAACCATTAGTTAGATAGCATCGTCCATCCGTAGCTTTGTGGACCGCAATTGGGACTGCGTTAGATCCTGCTGCTGCCACCTGAATCTCGATGGTCTGGTGGTGCAGGTGAGGTGTGATATACTTTTCATAGTATTGCCTTGAAATGTACTATAAAAAATAAACAAAGCTTTTAGAGAAAGCTATTTGTATAGACCAACTACATGTGCAAATAACTTATCAGCGATTTCTTGTTGATGATTGTGTTATATATTGTGCAGACATATAACCGATTCTCGGAGGATAAACCTACCGATATGTCTTGTGATTGAGGAGCGGGGTGCCCGATCTTCCGTCAGGTGGGGTATAAACAACGATTTGTGGAGAACTCGACATTGATGATCCGGCTTCCGATCAATGAGATTGGCCCTTGCAATCGCTACACCACTGCTCCGTTGGTTATCAACCAAGCACAACCTGATTAATCTCGCCAAGAAGGCTAATCCTTGCCTGCGAATCAAAGAACACAAGCAAGAACGCAGAAAACACAATCGAATTTAAAATTCTATTGGAATCTGCGAATTGGGGTTCACTTACAAATCCGGTGAAGCGGTGGCTATCAAAGCAACATATAAACTAAACCCAAAAACCCTAGATGTCTGTAGAAACACCTTATAGAGTAGTTTGGGATGCACCCCTAATGGGCTAAACTGGATACACGGCCCAAAAGGCCCAATAACGCAGAAAACAACATGTTGACAGATTCTAGACTCTATCTTGTTTTTACGATTCCCATTGATATAGAACGAATTTTGAGATGAAACCAGCGGCATTGGAAATGTTATTAAGTTATCTTTCCGTGGCTGGGTGGAATGTCAAAAACGGAGTCCGTATGTGTCCTGGGCGATGATTTTAGTGCACGCTGCTCCTGGAATCCGAGTTGGACACGAATTGTAGTTGGATTGGACTCTCAAATTGGCTTGGACGTCCTTCTTGGTTGTTCTCCAACTCTTTGTTTATCTCCAAGTGATTTTCATCATCTCCATAGCTCCTAACAATAATAATAATATTAGGTAGTAACTTATTCCCAAGATAATATACTAAGATACTTAGAAACGACTTGACCTGGAGATTTAATTGTCGTGCTTGAACTCGAATAATTGGATCTTGGTATTCATGTATGGTTGTATCATTGGTAGGGATGTCCTCATCATCCTCCCCTTCTTGATTTGGAGTCGTCCTCGACTCAACGTCTATTGGTCCCCAATAAACTTCCATGATAATACAAGAGTTTCATATACATGCATCTCTTCTATTAATCCAAGAAAGTATTTCTGAAATTAAAAATGAATGCATCTCATGGTGTAGCACCTGAAGTTCAAATATATAAAAATTAAATATAACATGGAAAGCATGCACCTTAACTTGTTTCCTCACAATCATGATCCTATCCCAACTGGTGATGTTCTCATCATTCTCCCCCTCTTGAAATAGAGTCGTCCTCGACTCATACTCATCTTTTGCTCCCATGGTTGATTTCAATTCTGCAACATTAAATGTGGAACTATCCCAAAACTTGGGAGGCAAGACAAGTTTATATTTATGTAACTCAACATAAGATAAAAACTCAGGAGGCATATCAAATTTACACTTATGTAGCTCAATATGAGATAAATATTTAGTGATAACTGGGGGCAAATTATAAACTATATTAGTAAGAGAATAATAAGGAGTTTCACAAATCACAACATAGCACACATCTTGACTATGAATTTCAGTTTGATCAGTTTTATGTGCAAGGATAGAAGAATCTTTTAATTCGATTTCATGTTGATTTTCAGATCTAATATCAAGTTGTTTGCTCTCATTAGTTGCTGTCTCAATATAATCATTAACAATTTCATCAGAAGTTAAAAGTAACAAAGTAGATTTCACATCCTCATGCACAACGGTATAGTTATTAGTCCTATCATGGTGAAGTGCATCATTATCAAATTGCAAAGGGTGTTCTATTATTTCAGCTGATGAAGCAACCTCAACGGGTACCTGTAAGTACTTTTTACCTGATAGCTCAACTAGTGCAAAGATGGAAGACAATATGCTTGTTGATGTTTGTGCAGGTACATGTGCAGGTGCATGATGAACACTTGAAGAAGAGAAAGGCTTGGTTATTACCGATGTGCTCGTCACTCATGGTAGATAGGAGTCTCTTGCCTTGTATTGTTGTTCCTGCAATTCTTTCTCTGCAATGATGGCAAGATGGAACAAACGACTAAGAGTACTAAATTCTTTATAATAAATGATATCTTGAATCTCATGCCTCAATCCATCATAGAAGCGCCACATCGTTTCCTCCGAGTGCTCCACAACACCACAACGGGTCATGCTCTCATGAAGCTCAACATAATAGTCTCTCATAGACATGTTACCTTGAACTAAGTATTGTAGTTTCTTACACAATTCACGATGATAAGAAGGAGAGACAAATTTACAACACATAGCTCTTTTTAAATGACCCCATGTATTAGGTTGTAATTGAAGTTCAATTATATCTTCCCACCAGATTAAAGCATGATGTTTAAACATACTAGATGCTTGTTTAACTCTATGTTGTTCAGGAACTAGATATAAGTTAAATTTATGCTCTATGGTCATCTCCCAATCTAGGTATTCTTCAACACCATATTCACCATAAAAGATGGGATGGTAAACTTACTTCTGATAGAAGAAACATTGTTACCATGATTATGATTTGTCGCACCTTCTATACCTGCCATGGTTAGTAGAAAAGGAAAAATACTTGGAAAAAATATTAGCCCTATCAACTATTAGGTAGTGGAATGTATTCTCGCTCACACTCAAGCATCTTACCACAATCTTACAAGGTTCTTACCATCGTAGGGCAGTGATGGCACAATCTTGGTCGTGGCACAATTATTGACTGGTTGGTGACTTCCAAAGAGAGTGGTATACGATTGCAAAGACTTAAGCTGCACTGATCAGAAGTATATATGTGGAGCTATAGAAAGGCCAAATATTTGAGTGGAACATAAATCAATAACAAATAGTAATGCTGAATAAATGTTCAAACTATTAGCCCTAATTGCTGGTCTACTCATGTTCTAAGAACAGTAGTGACACAAGAAGGAATCAAGGATGAACAAGATGAATTGCAAAGACCGTGTCAACACGACACCAACAACACTATGAAACAAACAGTGTAGGGCCTTCGGTATTGCCTCTTTTTTCCTTCTCTCCTTTTTTTGTTTTCTTTTGTTTTCTCTTTTTTTTGCAACCAATTACCAAGTGCTAAGTAGCAACAATATGCCCTAAGATTAAACACAGCACCAAGTTTCGGCTCAAACCGATGGAAGATGATATCGGTACAGGAAACCCTAAATAACCGGTGCTGAAACTTCGGAGCCCAAAACAAAGGTCATTATTATCGCCCAAGCCAACTTTTAGTGATCTACCTGTGGTAAAAATTTCCGCTCAATCGGAGTTACGAGCGAAAAGTTATGGCTGTTTCAAGGAGAACCCTCCGAAATTTGATCTGTTGGTTGTGGCGGAAACAGAAGCGGATGGGGATCGGTGGGGGTGGAAAAATTATGCAGCGGAGTAGGGGAATTGTGGCGGAGACATGAACCGATCTAAAATACAAATTAACCAGCAACGAGACACAAATTTGGACACGAATTCAACACTACGGACTCTGAAATAGAATTATGCAAAAGGCTAACAATGTCTCGGACAGGGAAATTTTTTTTGTTCAGCTTTTCTGTGGACTCTAGGATGAATATGAAATCAATCTAATCTAAGATACACGAACCTGATGGTAAACTAAGATCTGATACAACTTGATGGAGGAGGGGGTGCCCAATCTTCCGTCAGGTGGGGGATAAACAACGATTTGTGGAGAACTCGACGTTGATGATCCGACATCCGATCAACGAGATCGGGCCTTGCAATCGCTACACCACTGCTCCGTTGGTTATCAACCAAGCACAGCCTGATTGATCTCGCCAAGAAGGCTAATCCTTGCCTGCGAATTGAAGAACACAAGCAAGAACGCAGAAAACACAATCGAATTTAAAATTCTATTGGAATCTGCGAATTGGGGTTCACTTACAAATCCGGTGAAGCGGTGGCTATCAAAGCAACATATAAACTAAACCCAAAAAACCTAGATGGCTGTAGAAACACCTTATATAATAGTTTGGGACGCACCCCTAATGGGCACAACTGGATACACGGCCCAAAAGGCCCAATAACGCAGAAAACAGCATGCTGACAGATTCTATACTCTATCGTGTTTTGACGATTTCCGTTGATATAGAACGAATTTTGAGATGAAACTAGTGGCATTGGAAAGGTTATTAAGTTATCTTTCCGTGGCTGGGTGGAACGTCAAAAATGGAGTCCGTATGTATCCTGGGCGATGATTTTAGTGCACGCTGCTCCTGGAATCCGAGTTGGACATGAATTGTAGTTCGATTGGACCCTCAAATTGGCTTGGACGTCCTTCTTGGTTCTTCTCCAACTCTTTGTTTATCTCCAAGTGATTTTCATCATCTCCATGGTTCCTAACAATAATAATAATATTAGGTAGTAATTTATTCCCAAGATAATATACTAAGATACTTAGAAACGAGTTGACCTGGAGATTTAATCGTCGTGCTCAAACTCCAATAATTAGATCTTGGTATTCATGTATGGTTGTATCATTGGTAGGAATATCCTCATCATCCTCCCCTTCTTGATTTGGAGTCGTCATCGACTCAACGTCTATTGGTCCCCAATCAACTTCTATGATAATACAAGAGTTCCATATACATGCATCTCTTCGATTAATCCAAGAAAGTATTTCTGAAATTGAAAATGAATGCATCTCATGGTGTAACATCGGAAGTTCAAATATATAAAAATTAAATATAACATGGAAAGCATGCACCTTAACTTGTTTCCTCGCAATCATGATTGTAACACCCCAAGATTTAAAAAGAAATAAAATTATTATTCAAAGCATTTCTGGAATTATTTATTAAAGAAAATCCTAAAAGAGCCCTATTAAAAGCCAAACAGGGAGAAATATTTAGAATATGGACTTGAAAAATTTATGGAATAATCTAGAGGCCAAGACATAATTTTAAGAATTTTTCAATTTTTTATCAACAGTGATTCAACCCTTAAACAAATAAACGAATTACTGGAATTATTTTAAATCAGAAAAGCATTTAAATTCCTGATGGGCCTTAACCTCCAATTCACCTCAAGCCCGGCCCAACCCAACCGCGTGCCACCGACATGTGGGGTCCACCTATCGGCGCTCGCGCCCCCGCTCTCCTTTCCCGCCCGCACCCTGCTCGGCCCGACCTGGCAGCCACACCGGTGCACCTCTCTCTCTCTGGTCACCAAGGCCCGCTGGTCGGCGCTCTCTTTTCCGTCCGCCCACTGACAGGTGGGACCCACCTGTCAGATTCGTCTTCTTCCTTGGCAGGGGATCCCCCCTTCCATTCTCGGCGATCCCTTTTCATTTTCCACCGCCGGCCGCCCGCGTTCTCCTAGATTTTCCTCGGATCACCTTCCCCGACCGATGACGACCTCCTTCCATATAAACCCGACGCGTTTTACCGTACATAGAAGCTTGGACGTTAGTTAGGAATCTCTCGCCAGAGATCATGGGAAGCCCTCGGTCCCCTTCTCGTTTTACGCCGGCGAGCCCCCTATTTAAACCCTACCCAAGCACCGCCCATTGCCCACACCACCTAAGCCCGAGCCGTTGCTTTCAGAGCACTCTCATTCGGTCTTCGGACTTTTCCTCCTGTCCCACCTTTGGCCGCCGCTCACCGTCGACTCCGACCCCCTCCGACCATGCCTCAGCCATCCGATCCGCGATGGAGGGCTAGGATTATAACCCGCACGGGTTTAATGTGGGCCATCCATCCGGTCAAACCGGTACAGAGCCATCTAGGCCATTGATCGCTATTTAAAAGCTTGAGTCAATCATGTGCGTCCACGTCATACCGGTTCGCGAGATCTAATCGTGGCTGTCCAATTTCATTTAACCCTCCCGCCTCGCATCTGGCCGCTGGATCCAGATCCAATGGTCCAGATCGATCCGGTCCATGTGCATAGTAACGCGGTTCACCGTGGGCCTGGCTCACCGTGGACCAGAGCTCATTTTCTGTTTAAATAAAATTCGAGAAAAAGATTTAAACTTTGAAAATTCATAACTTGCTCATTTCAACTCCAAATTTCACCATTCAAATTTTGTTAAATTCAGCATTTTATTCTCTACATATTAATGCCATAAAAACAGTATGTTACTGTTGCCCAAAATAATCTTATTAATTAAATGAATAAAAATCCCTTTAGGAATAAAATTCATTACTCAATAAATAATTAGGAAAATCCCTAAAAATTAATCTTTAATATTCTTTTCAGCATAACATCAGAATAAAAAGGATTAATTCCCCTTATATAAAACCATAAACTTGTATGTTTATATTTTGTGCTATTTTGATTGTTTATTAAATGTCATGTTTTATTTTTTCCGTATCGAGAAGACTACTAGTTCGTCGAGGAGCCAGAGTTTTTCCCCGAGGTTCCACCTTCACCCTTTGCTGATCAAGGCAAGTCACAACCCACATTTTGATCATCACTGAGCGCATGTTTTAATAAAGTATCGCTATAACCCATAGGATAATATTGCATTAGTCAAATATCAAGCCCTACATTATATTTATTATATCCCCGTCCTTGTGTGCAAACCCAAGTCATGCTTATTGAGCCTTAACTCCTTGTCACTCTACTATAAAAATATTAGCTAGTGCCCATTGTACCGGCACAATTGCTATAGGATAACAAGAATGAGTCGTAGATAGTTGGATTCTGTTATATGAATTTCCCCGTTATTCTCGTCTCTGGACTCTGTTGGAGTTGGCTATGTTATAAGTATGGTTGGTTCCGGGTGCAAGCTAGGGCATTAGTTGGTCGCACCCAGGGCACTATAAGGACTGGTCTACAGGATCTGTTGCAAAGCACTTCCGTACCAACCACAAGTCTAATGGGTTAGTCCTAACTGAAAGTATGTAACAATCCGACTCGATGCACCATAGTGGAGGGGGCAAGGGGCAACCTGCGGGTGACTTGTACCGACGTGGCTCAAGGGGGGGTATGGTGAGGCTCGACGCGTCGGGACACCATATGAAACCCATAAGAGGGTGTTGTCGGGTCAAGGAGGACCATATGGAAGGTTTTGGCACGAGTTCCCGTGGTATGAGTCATCTCGTTACACTTTGGTGTGAGTGATGAGTGTGTGCCTTGTGGGTACAGTGGTACATCTCTGATCAGAGTATTTAATCTTTTCGAAAAGCCGAGCCCACGGTCAAGGGCGGGTTGTGTGACTACTCGTAGTTAGTTTATAATTGTTTGAATGGTTGAGATATTCATGGCATGTAAGGACTGTTGAGCGAGGTGGGGCTGACTGTACCCCTCGAGTTAGAAGATGATGATGCGTACACATGTTTACATTACAGTACTAATAACTTGATCACATTTAATTGCTCTACAATTATGCTTTTCCGCAAAATTAGCCAATATCTCCCTTGTTATTACTCTGCATTATATTTGCATCCGGTGGCTTGCTGAGTACGTTTGTAATCACCCTCGTTGACTTACACCACCAGAGCCCGTCTACTACGAGGAGGATGAAAGTCTGGAGTAGCAACCCACTCAAGGCGAGACTGGAAGGAGGCGTTCATCTAGGACCCTTTGTTTTATTAGTTTCTCTTCACCTTTATTCACTTTTGTACTAATACGGTCTACGAACCGTGAATGATTGCCCGTAATGTATGTGGTCGCATGATGAACGTCTTGTTTTATTGATTTTCTATGGAATTTCAATAAAGGTCCTGATTTATTAAATCGGGGCGTGACAAGATGGTATCAGAGCCGACTTTACTGTAGGAAGCCAAACAGACCTAACCCTAGGACTTATATTAGCCATATTTTCTTACAAACTTACTTCACCTCTCAACTTTTGAAGTTTTCACAAAAATTTTCTCTCTTTTGTAGATGTCGGTCCATACCATGAGTGGGACTCTTCGCGACGAGGCCGGATTCATCCGCGAGCTTCGTATGCTCGTCGACTTCCTTGGATTCGTCCATGAGCCCGTGTTCCATGGGATCTTTCCCGATGCGAGCGAGAGCTATTGCGAGGTCACGGTTGTCATCTGCTCCTCGTCCACGCAGCCTCCCTTCTACACCCATGGAGTTGGAGAACCTTCGTTTGTGGTGGCCAGCCAGCGCACTGCACTCCAAGCCCTCGCAGAGCTTCAACTGGTTTACGACTGCCACCTCCGCGACACCGTCTACCGCTTCATGCCCATACACACGCCAGGGAGTCATCGCAGCATCTACATCAGCCCCCTCACTCAAAGCAACTCCGCCATCGCCCGCACCATGAGACTTTTGGAGGACATGGACAACCTCGACACAGAGGCTGTTCTCGACGCAGACAACCAGCATGACACCATAGACTTCTACCGCCATACCTCGGAGAATCTGAACCGCGAGAATGCTGACCTTCGTCGACAGGTCCAGCAGAACCCTCAGTTGACCCTCGAGGTAGAGGAGTTGAGGCGTCAGAATGAACTACTACGCCAGGGCGCCCTCGTCACCACCCAGCTTCGCCATCAGCTTAAGGATTTGAAGAAGGATCTCGAGGAGGTCGCACCCCTTCCGCCCCGCAAGCGGAAATCACTTCGGATCCCCACAGTGAGGCCCAAGAGGATCTCCCGAAGCACACCTCCCGCCGGACCCTCCAGCTCCACCACCCCAACCATCTCCGCTGAGCCCATGGTCGAGTCGTCCCTTGAGCTACCTTAGACGTATACTTTACGATTGATTGTTTTCTTTTAATGTTTTTGATTGTAATGCCACTCATGTCAAATATAAGGCATGAGTGAAGAATTAAATAAAAGACAATAAATGTAATCATAAGGATGACGCATTTTTTTGAAATAAAACTTAGCATCATTCCCCCTAAGAAAGTGTTGTATGTTTTGGAAACTTCAGGATGACTAATACTCAAGGCTCCGATGCTCCCCAAAATGGGGGGGACAACGGCAACTTGCCCCAATGGGGAGCGACTGGGTAGAGGCAAGCCCCAGTCGCCAACCACCCTACACTAGCCGAGATGATGGCCAACCAGAACCAGCTGGTAGCCGCACTACTAAACCAGATGCAACAGCAGCAGCAGAAGATACAAGCGCAGTAGGCTTAGTTTTTCCGCCTTCACCAACAGCAGCCGGAGATACCACGTCCCGCCACTCCCGCTCCTGCCCCCGCCTCCCAGCTCTTGGAGTTTCTCCGAGTTCGCCCTCCCACTTTCTCAAGCACCACCAACCCCATGGAGGCTGGTGATTGGTTGAGGACGATTGGGAAGAAGTTGGACCTCCTGACTTGTACCGAGCAGGAGAGGGTAGCCTTTGCTGCCCACCAACTACAGGGTCCTGCCGTGGAATGGTGGGACAACTTGCGTGAGACTCTGCCTGAGGGACATGTCCACACTTGGGTCGACTTCTCCGCCGCCTTCCGCGCAGCCCATGTCCCAAACGGCATTATTGCCCAAAAACAACAAGAGTTCAGGGACCTGCAGCAGGGAAGCAGGTCTGTCACCGAATATCTGCATGAGTTCAACAGGCTAGCCCGGTATGCACCTGAGGAAGTCCGTACTGATATGGCCAGGCATTCAAAATTCCTCCGGGGGCTGAAGGACGAGCTTTCCCTTCAGCTTGTCTCTGGAGATTACGCCAACTTTCAAAAGTTGGTGAATAAAGCAATTATTCAGGAGACCCAACAAAACAAGGTTGACCTGAAAGAGGAAGGAAGACAAGGGCTCGATTGGGTCCCCGAAGCCTCCCTCGAAGAAGACCATTCGCAAGAGAAAAGGCCTTTCCACCCAAGTGCATCTCCCCGATTCTCCAGAGGAGAGGGCATCGAGCGAGACTACGGTTGCTGAGCAGGAGGTCTTGGTGCCAGAGGTGACCGGAGAGGTCATCCCAATCAGGGACGTGGCGGCCAAAGGGGTGTTGGCCGGCCCACAAGCGAGCCCAGCCGGGGGCTTGGTGGCTGAAGGGGTGCCAGCCGACCCGCAAGCAAGCCAGACCAAGGGCGCTGTGGCCGAAGGGGTGGCAGTGGATCAATACACGGCCGAGATGACGGCTGCATTGCGTGGATATCTAGGGGACTCCTTGGGAGGCATCTTCTAGATGTTGAAGGACATGGAGACTCCCGAGCCTTTTTCGTATGGTGCGAGAGCTGGTAGGTCGCCTTTCCCCAGTCATATGCTTCGGTTATTCTATTGATAGCTGCGTTTGCTCGCATATCTTACATGTATCTTATTGACTCGTCGGTACCTTCTAGGTGAACGCCCCGGAGATCTCTTCTCTCACCCTAGAGAGGGCCGAGGCAAAGGCAAAGGCCCTCATCAAGATAGTTGACATGCTGGAGTTGGACAGGGAGGCTAGATCGGAAGGAGCTTCGGAGAGAGCTTCCTAGCGCCATGCGACTTCCTCCCAGGGGGTATCCAGTATGTGCATGCAGACATCCCCTTGCTGGCTCCGTTCTTAGCAACCGGGCTAGACCTTGCTACGAGGGTGGAACCTTTGGCTCGGCTTTGTCGGGCCTTGAGTGGTACCGACTTGGTCGCCGAGGTGAGCCAACCGGACGAGGTCCAGCTGAACCTCGCCATAGAGCAAGTGACTTACCAGGTAATTGACCAAGGCCTATCGAAGTGTCTCTACTTGTTTCTTTCTTCTTCATCTTTTTCTTACCTTTTTTCTTGTAGCTTGTCATTCTAGCCCAAGGGGTTGCGGCTTCCTTCTCTGCATAATGTGGCCGACACGTAGGCGAGGCCACGAGGCTCCATGATCATATCGACATCGCTGAGCTAGAGGTGAGGGACCTTCAGGTCAAGCGAATGCTCTGACCGCCGAAATTGGAAAGATTCAGGAGCAGGTGGTTGAGGTTGAAGAGCTAAGAAGAAAGCCTTCGTAGCCCCTTGTGCGCTGAGGGCGCTCGGCTCTGGGAAGGGTTCTCGGAGCCAAGCCGACCATTGAAAGCAGAAGGGTTTTCGGTATCTTCTTGGACTAGACACTAATTTTTCGAAGTATTAGTATTGTTTAGCCTTTGCCCATGTTGTATTTATAATAACATATGTAATAAAGTTTATGAATTGAGTTGTTCTTTTGTTTTGGGCTTTGAATGTTTGAATCTAGCGATTGGTACTCCGAATGTAATATCACCCTTCGATCCTCTTTGCAGGGGGTGGCAGCTTTTCATTTGAAAGGTACCGGGCTCGTGCAATGTTTTTATTATGATTCAGAGCGTAAGTCCTCTATGTACAAAGAATCCATTATCAGGATGCTTTGGGCCGGTGGCCTAGAATCCATTTTGAGGATGCTTTTGGCCGGTGGCCCAGAATCCATGTTGAGGATTGAGAAACCAAGTGGGGTTTGCACTATGGTTTTATCTTTATGATGAGTGATTGACAAGTTTGTCTGATTTAATGATCTAGATTTCCGATGGATTGTTGTGTTCACAGAAGGGATCGATTTGTGGTGAGATATGTGTTCTGCGTGGAGATTTGTGTTTTGCTTGTCTCATGTTGTGCAGGATTGAGATGTGAGTCAACTGTCAACGGCGGGTGATCAGGGTCAAGTGGGGAGCTTGATGCTAGACGGTCAAGGATGCCGAGTGAAGTTGAGGATGATCTCAGGCATACACGTGGAGATGAAGCAAGACATGAACGGACGGATTATTGAGACAGCGTGTTGACCAAGTCAGCAAAAGGGAGGCCAGTGCAAGTGCAAGGCGGCTCGAGGGATCGAGAACGGGAGAGACTTGCTGGTGGCCGAGTTCGTAGATTGGTGACACGTGTCGACGATCTAATGCGCTTTGTCGGTTTTGGCTCAAAACCATCGGATTGAGATCCAAGCATCCTGAAGCAGAGCCTTAGTCGCTACGAAAGCTTCGAATCGGGAAAAACTACCTTTAGATAGGATTTTACATTTTTAGCCCTATGGGCCTTCGAGTCTGAAAAAAACCCTAGGGGTATTTGTGTCTTTTTCTGTTTTTGAATTGCCTATAAAACACCCCCTAGTACTAGAGTTTCTATCAACTCATTCCAATTAAAAATCCGAGTTCACTTTTGTTTGAGTCCTCTTCTACCTCTATTTATCCACTGCCCAAAAATTTCTGCACCGCCGGAAGAAGTCATAACTGCCACCATCCTGTTCTCCCGGTTTTCCTCAGCGCTGCCCTTCCGATTTTTCCCAGCGCGTTGGCGCATTCCCTCTAAAAGCTCGCACCCGCTCCGGTTTTCTCATTCGCTCGAACCGGCTGGTCTTCATCCACAACAGCGAAGCAAATGGCGCCGATCCAGTTTTCGGCTGGGAGTGGAGCAATCGTGCGCTGCTTCGGGAGGAGTCACACCCTGCCGGAAGTTCCTACTCTGTCTGCTTCAACCAGTGCAGGTAAGACACGAGGCATGCATCTGCAACCTGATGAAATTTGCGTCACTTGTTTTATAAGTGCACTCCATTGAGTCATAGCGTTACTGCAGCTTCTGTTCACTTTGATTAATTTTTGTTTTGTGAATTGATTATTGATTAACTTGAACCATGTCCTAATTAACTCCTGGAATCAAATTTGTGATTATTCTTGATTCACGTGCACACTAGCATTCATGGTGATTTCAGAAGCAAGTGGTGTTGTTCTCAGCATGTTTTTTTTCATTTTCTTGGTACGCATGCGACCACACAACTTATAAATTTCAACCAAGCACTACTCATTCTGTTTGTCTGCACAACTTTGATGTTTTATCCATCCGAGTGACACCATTATCAAATCATAGTACAAGTCTTCATGCAATTCAAGTATTTTGATGTCTCACTTGTTTTGATGAGGTAGTCAAAGGGTTTGGCTTCACCAAGAACGAAGAAGAGCCTTGTGTTTACAAAAAGGCTAGTGGGAGCTCACACGTGTTTTTGGTCCTATATGTGGATGATATATTGTTGATCGAAAATGACATTCCTTTGTTAAATGTTTTCAATACTTCACTGAAAATAGTTTTTCAATGAAAGATCTTGGAGAGGCAGCATACATTTTGTGCATAAATATCTATAGAGATAGATCAAAACAGATAATTGGATTAAGCCAAAGTATGTACATTGACAAGGTTTTGAAACTGTTCAAAATGCAGAATTCTAAGTAGGGTTTTCTGCCAATGCCACATGGTATTTCTCTTAGTAAGACTCAGTGTGCCGTGACACCTGATGAGATAGAGAAGATGAGTGTGATCTCGTATGCCTCTGCAATTGGATCCATCATGTATGCCATGCTGTGTACACACCCAGATGTGTCATATGCTCTAAGTGTTACGAGCAGGTACCAATCGAACCCGGGTGAAAGTCACTGGGCTGTAGTAAAGAGTATCCTCAAGTACTTGAGAAGCACTGAGGAAATGTTCCCGGTTTATGGTGGTGAATAGGTGCTCGTTGTAAGTGGTTACACAGATGCTATCTTTCAAACCGATAAAGATGATTCTCAATCGCAATCTGGCTTTGTGTTCTACCTCAATGGAGGCATAGTGAGTTGGACAAGTTCCGAGCAAGAGACGGTGGCCAATTCTAAAACAGAAGCTGAGTATATCGCTGCTTCAGAAGTGACGAAGGAGGCCGTTTGGATCAGGAAGTGTGTTTCTGAGCTGGGTGTTGTTCCTAGTGTGTCTAGTCCAGTGGACCTCTATTGTGATAATAGTGGTGCCATTGCGCAAGCCAAGGAGCCTAGATCACATCAGAAATCCAAACATATACTTTGGTGATATCACCTGATCCGCGAGATCATTGAGAGAGGTGATGTGAAGATTTGCAAGGTGCACATAGATTTGAACATGGCGGATCCGTTGACAAAGCCTCTTTCACAGCCCAAGCATGAGGCACATTTGAGCTCCATGGGTATTAGATACTTGCATGAGTGAGTCATGTGTTAGCGGAAGATGCTAGTAAATTCTATGCTAATGTATGAGGATTTGTTATCTTGTTACTTGAATAAATATCGTTTGCATTTAATTAATGAGTATGACTGGTAATGTGAAACCTTTGTATTTATGACGATGTTGTTCAAAAGGGTCACTAATCTTGTTATCATGTGGGACAGTGATGATACATGGATTAGTACATTCGACTGCTTGATGATTGTGTTTCACAGATCATAGACTTAGAGATGTCAAATCAGTGATGTGGACACATGTTGGTGAACATGGTGTTGGATAGACCCGCTTGAGATACTGCTGAGATTGTAATGTGCAACATTTGTCATCTCAAATGGTGTACCTGCAGAGTCCTTGGACCTAAGATCGTCATTTGATTCCAGAATGCGTAGTGACACACTTAGATGCTTCCTAACGCTATTCCGTAACAGGGTAGTAATAAGGGTTCTTTTTAGGTGTGTTGTGAAACATGTCTTGGGATGTGAGCGGTCAAGATGAAATTTACCCCTCCTAATAACGGGAGAGTGGTCTCTGGCCCCTCAAGGTATTGGATTGAAAAAGTGCATGGTCATGCCACTATGACTAAGAAGTTAGTCATGATTTGAATCCGATACTTGATCGAGTGAAATGTCAAGTTAACCAACAAGGGTGGAACATATCTCACCTTGAGCTTGACTGATGGCGCGTGGTAAAGGGACTAGTGCATGCATATATCAAAGGTTCATGAAATTTGATTTTGTACGCTTTCGGGGGTCAATATGTGTTGCTAGGTGCCGCTATTGATCAGTGAGTCGGAAATAGTTTCCGGTGAAAAGCCATTAGTGTATGAACCTATCGGGTCACACACTTAGGGGGATGGATTAAAAAAATGCAAAGAATTGGTTCTTGTGAAAGTGGGAGATTGAAGGTTATGCCCAAGAAAATTCAATGGATCGGAAGTCCGATAGTGAGTATCGGAAGTTCTGGTTAATTTTTGGTCTCGATACAGAGAGCAATTGTTGCTTCGGAAGTTCCGACAACCTAGAAGTTTTGATTTGGAATCGGAGGAATTTTGTACTGATCGGAAATTCCGATATGATATCAGAAGTTTCGAGGTGAGCGATAACCGATTGGATCTGTTGTGTGTCGAACTGTGTCAGGAGACCTAAAATACCCCGTCGGAAGTTCTGATGAGGATCAGAAGTTTCAGCGTGGGCAAACAGATTTGATTTGTTACAGTTTTTATGGTTTTGGGATAAGCATGACCCACAGGCCCTCAACCCTATATAAGGAGAGGAGGAGCACGTCTTGGGTAGAGCAATAAGCCTAGATTAGACCTAGCCACCCAAGAGTTCTCTCATTCCCTTCTTGATCTCAAATGTTGAGATCAAGGATCCCCGTCTCTCACGTGCGGTGCTAGCACGCTGCCGTGGGAGGTACTCCATCCCTGTACGTGTGGATTCTGTGGAGGCGTTGCTCTAATAGCGACGCTCGTGAGCGTCTACATGCAAATGACTACGTCGTCTTCATCGATTGGATTGACAAAGGACGACTAGGACGAAGCAAGGAGAGGCTAGACGTGCTGCTCCAACTCTTCTTCCATTGCACCTAGCACGTCTTGTGCTAGAAGGTAACGATCTATGATCTCGCACGTGCATGAGCCTAGCGTCATAGGACAAAAATTTTGAATTTACCAGCTAGCATAGTTTCCCTATTCCCCAACAGTGGCACGGACAACTAGAATTGATGATACACTTGTTTTCCAGGCCTCCGTCTGCCACCTACACATCAGGAAAACATCTCGAGTGCTCAGTGCTGGGGTAAGTAAAAAACTATCTAGGAATCCAGCACTAAGAAACTCGAGGGGAAGAAGTAAAATTTGTAGACTGGACATTTGTGGAATGCAAATCATCATAAAAGGCATGTGGTCTACCAATATTACTAAACCCCAAACCAAGATGAGGTCTCCAAACCTATCGAGGATCAAAGCCTCTTACACGAGATCTTGTATCATATGAGTCATGGTAAGATCTACGCTAGGCAAATCCTCTAGAGTGAAAATTTAAATCCTCAAAAACTTGAGGAAGAGAGCGAGAAGTAGACTCATGTATAACTAACAATGGGTGATACATGTCTCGAAAGCTTATCTCCTGAGAGCGTCATTCATTCTTGATGATATGGAAACAAAAACCAATCAAATGTCCCACCCTCTAACAATAAGAATAATGAAAAATCCTCTTGGGGACCGGGGCATTAGTAACTTGAGCTTTCCTCACATGCTCTCTTGGTTTTTACGTGGCAGCTCTCTTGCGTGGAGGAGGTGTCTTTTTCATGGGAGGCTAGATGGGTTGCTTGTCTTTCAGTGGAGTGTCTAACCACGCTCTTTCTTTCTCGAGGGTAGTGGGTGGAGTGAACATTGTTTTTCCTTACTTTCTTGTTTATTTCTCTTAAAACCCAACCCTAGATCTAACCCAGCCTTATCATCACACATCTTGGTCTTGGCCAAAAGCAAATCCACCCCATCCTTCCCCTCAGTGAACTTTTTAACTACAGAAAGAAGGTAATCATTCTTGGTCATTAGTTTCTCTACTTTCCCTCTAGCAAAGCTGTGTTTGTCCTTGAGGATAGTGCAGGTGGAACAATTAGGCTGCACATCCTTAGAACTCTCAACACTCTCCAATCTAGTCTCTAGTTCTTTAACATGCTTGTCACTTAATTAAAGCATGGGACAGTTTGAACAAGCATCTAAAGAGGAAGGACTAGACTCCTCCACAATGAGTTTTTTCTCTGCAATCTCAAGTCTATCAATGGTTTGAGCGTGCATAGAATATAGCTCGGCAAGCTCACTCATGACAACTAAACAAGACTCACATTCAACATTATCCAACTTAGACTTAAGCATAGCATAATCAATTGAAACAAATTCATTTCTAAGTCTAAGTTCTTTCAATTCTCGAATAGCTTTCATAAGAAACAAATCATGACTGACCAAAGCATCATTTAATTCATCAACTTTGACTGAAAGATGGTCATAGGATGGCATTACCTTTGAGAAATTTGGCTCATTGTCATTGTTGTTGATGATATCGGTCATGAAGCAAAGGCCTGTGAAGTTCATTCCCTTCTTCTCGTTTTCCCTTGTGGTTCATCCTCCTCCGAGCTCTGCTCCTCACTTGACGCGGTGTCAATGTCACTCAAAGCCACCATGAAGCCTTTGGATGCCCCTTTTGCTGCTCTCTTGGCTATCTTATCTCGGTTCTTTTTGTGAAAGGGTTTTTTGTCTCTCCTGGATGTTTGGTGTGAAGAACTGGATGAATTACCTCCAAATGAGGTTCCACTGCCAGAACCGAAAAATAGTGCCATAGATGGTGGCAAAGAGTTCCCAAGTCCTTGTCGAGATACCTTGGCAATCTGAGTGGATTCGAGCTTACTAAAGGGCTTGTCACAAGCCAACATGTCATAACTTGTCGACTCCTCAATAATAGAGATCTTTACCTCCCATATGCTATGATCGAGAGCATAAAGAAGTTTAATTGCTCTATCATAGTCAGAGTAAGCTAAAGTCCCAGTGGAACACAAGGTTCTAACAATCCCATCAAAGCGAGCAAACATGACATCTATTGATTCACCGAGGCCTTGCACAAACAATTGATATTCCTGATTATATGTGTTTTGGTGCCTGATCTTAATCTGAGTAGAGCCCTTATGAAAATCCGCAAACGTAGTCCAAATTTTTCTAACAGTTTTAAGGTATTGAAGCCTACCAAACTCATTGTAGGACCGAAATGGGCGACTTGTGGGCGGTGAATAGGCGCCTCACAAAATTCTTTCAAATTAATTTCTTTTTCTAAACACCCAACGCTCCTCTAAAAAAACAAGTGGAAACAAATAAATTTTCACAGTGTAAATCCATACAAAATTAGTGCTATTACACTCATGTCATATATGAAATGGTGTGACAGACTGAGAGATCACGAGCACTAAAACTAATATAGCCTCCAAACAACCGGTGTAAAAATGTTTAGATACACACAGTTCTCAAAAGCCGACCAAGGTCACACTGATTTCATCATACATATATAACTAATCAGACCATTAACATCACAACAAACATATCTCATTAACCGTTCATTTCATCAGTCTTTTAAGCGAAAATTAACTTGAGATAATGACGTGACAATCAAGAAATTAATTATATTAACAATGCTCTAATCAACTGATTTAATTAAAACAAAATCTAACACAAGAGATTATTAAATTCATACCTGAATTTTACCTTGAGCAGTGTGTGTGACTTGCGAGGGCATGATCTCGTGGGCTCCTAACATGCAGAAACCAGGAGCAGTACATTGTACGGGGATTTGAACTTGAAGTAGAAGATCCTGAGCCAAAACTTCCAGGGAAAAGCTTCGGTGGCTTGGAGATAAACCACAGCAGCAAACCACCGCGCAGTAGAAGTAGCGCTGGAATCTGTGCGCGAGTCTAGGTAGGAAGCGGTCCGATCGAGAGGCTTAACTGAAGAAAACCGGCCAGCAGCGTAATCCAGCGGCGAGTGGCCTGCCCCTACTCGAAGACCAATCGCCGTTTAATTTTGTGGATGCTCCTGCGGGACAGCGGCGGAAACTCCAGTGGAGACAGGTGGTGCTGTACGCGTAGAAAAACCGCCAGGAAGAGATAAATAAACCGGCGAAGTGGTCCCTAAGCGCGGCAGAGATAAAAGCGGAACAAGATCTAGAGGAAAACAGCGACCCTGAGCTCGTATGCAATTTAAAAACAGGAAAAGACACAAATACCCTAAGATTTTTTACAAACTCGAAGACTCACATGGCTAAAAGTGTAAAATCTTATTTAAAAATAATTTGTCCCGATTCGAAGTTTTCATAGTGACTACGGTTACGCTTAAGGACGCTTTGATCTCGATGGTTTTAGCCAAAACTGACAAAGGGCTCTAGATCGCCAACATCCGTGAACTCGACCGCCAGCAAGTCTCTCTCGCTCTCGATCCCACGAGCCACCTTGTCACTTGCACTGACCTCTCTTTCGTTGACTTGGTCAACACACTGTCCCTGATTATTCGTCCGTACATGTCTTGCCTCATCTCCACGTGTACGCTTGAGATCATCCTCAACTTCACCCGACCTCCTTGATCGTCCGGCACCAAACTCCCCACTTGATCGTGATTACCTACCGTTGACAGTTGACTAGCATCTCAACCCTACAACACACGAGACAAGCAAAACATGAATCTCCACACAACACACATCTCAATGCACACCGATCCCATCTGTGAACCTAAACAGGCAATGACAAATTCAGACCATTAAATTAGGCAAACTTGTTAGTCACTCATCACTAAGATAAAACCACATGTTGATAGCAAAAAATGACATTAATGGTGAAAATTATCAAAATATCACATTTTGGTAGTTTTACCGAAACTAATGACATTACGATGCCGCCAAGGAGCCGGAGTACTTCCCCGAGGTTCCACCATCACCCTTTGCCGAACAAGGCAAGTCACCACCACAATTTTTGAGCATATTGAACCCAGTTTTATTTAAATATCGCTAAAACTCATAGGTTATAAATGCATTAGTCAAATTGAAAGCCTTACATTATTGTTGGGGGGAAATATTTCATCCTTTGAATGTTAAGGAAGCCTTAACATCAATACAATCAGGAGAAACGAAGTCAGAAGCTTTGGTCTCCATAGATCCTAACAGCATCAAGGCTTCACTGTATTCGGAGCTCTCTACAATGAAGACCTCTGTCAAGGCCCCGGCGTGATGAAGCTTTTTAGAGTCTCTTTACCTGAAGGGGTACTGCAGGAAGGACATAAGAAATATCTTCTCACTGATTAGATTAACCTTTTACTCTCTTAACCCTACAAAGGATATTAAACAATATCTTCTAAGTCGATTGTAATTAGAGGGTAAAGGGGTTTTTTCCTAATGTATTCCGTCTATAAATACCCCTCTTAGATTTGTAAAGGGTATCGAATACTCAAATATTCAATACATAGTTTGAACTATCTCAAGCTATTATACTATTCGGAGGCTTGGAATAGTCTTCATAAACGGACACTCCGTTTGTTAATCTTTCTAGTTCTTTAAAACTATTAGCGTAATCTTTTACGCCAACAGTTGGTGCCCTCTGTGGGGAACCTAGTACAAACACTTCGTTCTCTACTAATCCTTTCCTAGCGTCATGCCTCCTAAACAAAGCCTAGGCACTAGTCCCCTCCGGAGGTCTTCTCGGAGCTCTGGGTTGAGATCTTCGAACACCACCGAGGTCGGAGGACCCTCCGTGGTCCCCCCACCTCAAACTCCCGAAGTAAATACTCTTCCTCGAGCATGCGGAGCCGCTCTTGTAGCTTTGTCTATACTCCGAACTGACGGAGCCCCTCCTGCGGCTCCGTCCGTGCTCCGAACTAACTTCTTCAATTCTCAAGACCCGGAGGTCCCCTCCGGAGGAAACGAAGACCATCCTGATGATGTGGCGACCCCGATGGCTCATCTTCAGGCTGAAGTAGGAAGTTGGAGGCAGGAAGCTGCCGACAGGCTTTGCCCTTAGGTTAGCCTTGTCATCAAGGAGGTGCCTCAAGACGATGGTCCTATCCACTATCCCAAAGCCTCTGAGATTCAAAGAAGAACTGAGAATGCTTCTTTCGATGATAAATCTCTGCTACACCCAAACTTGCAAAAGGTGCGCTTCGACCCCAAATTCACGACCTCGAAGCTGTGCAAGTACTCCGGAGAGCAAGATCCTAATGAATTTTCTTGCTCTTATGCTCTGGCAATTGAAGCCAGCGGAGGGGTGCGAGACACAATGGCAAAGTGTTTCTCCCTTGCGCTTGAAGGAGTTGGTTTGCGTTGGTTTTGGTCTTTGAAACCAGGATCAATTTGATCCTGGGAGCAGTTGAGGATGAAGTTTGTGAGCAATTTCCATGGGACCTTCGTGCCCCCTATGTCTACAGGGAGTCTCTTTCAAGTGAAGCAGCAACCTGGAGAAACCCTGCGACAATTTATCAAGCGCTTCACTCATACGAAGTCGCAGATAAGAGGACTGTCTGCATCATCCGTTGTTGATGCAGCACAGGAAGGAGTCACGAATGTAGGCCTCCTTGACAAGCTTCACCGGAAGCATATTTCCTCAGTAGCACAGTTAATGGCCTACTTCGAGGAATATGCTAGGTTAGATGAGGGATGGCTCCGAAGTATGGCTTCGTCTTCGCCAACCGTCCTTCAAGAAGTCAAACTTGAGAGGAAGACTTCAACTCCGCCATAGGTGTACCCCTTCGACAACAACCATCATGATGGACAAAGAGGACGAAAGCATCCTCGCTCTGAGGTTTTAAATATCGCCCCCTCTTCTTCAAAATTGCCCCCTAAAAATCCATAGGCTCAAGGAAACAAGGTCAGCGGCTGGACGCCATCAAGGAAGCCGACTGGCCGAGGCCAAGCCTTCTTCTACTATGTACATGGTGAAAACAAAAGTCATTCTATTGAACGCATTCAAGTAGTCTATATTAGCTCTGCGCAGCGAGTATCTCAAGAGGAGGTCTGGTCGAGGCACTACTGACCGAGCCCCACCCAAGACACGTCCAGAGCTGGTGCAAACTATCGGACGTGTAGACAGCTTCGAAGCCCCAAGACAGCCTTCAGTAGCCAGTGTTATGCCACCTCCGAAGCAAGAAGATACACAAGACCACGACAAACGGGTAGTCCTCCCCATATCCAGAGGAGAGACCGTGAGCGGCATGTCGAAGCATCAGCGGAGCGAATATTTCCACGAAGTAGGGCATATTGGGACCTCCTCGTCGGCTACTGAAATGCCCGAGTGGTCTCACATGCTGTGGTGCCCCGATTTACCGAAATCGGAACATTATTGAATTTCATAAGAAAAACAATAATACAAGAGGTTCATCATGCGACAAGTGTACATACGACAGTATTAATGGTACGCAGACCACAATTATTACATCAGAGTTGAAATAAAAATAGTAACAAAAGTAAATAGCATGACGAACGTCTTCTTCAGGATCGTTTTCTTGACTGGGTCGCTACTCCAGACCGTCTTCGTAGTTGGCATCCTCTGTGGTGTTCAACGGGTATGAGTACAAAAAGTACTCAACAAGAAAGCGCAAATGCAAGTAATAATGCAGGGTAATAAACAAGGAAGGGTAATGGCTAATAGTGCGGAAAAGTACATTTTCAGTTATTGCATTTAGTGTGGTCAAATTTAATCATGCGGAAAAATAAACATGAGCATCAACCACATCATCTAACTCGAGGAGTACGTGTTACCTCCTCGCACAATAGTCCTTACATTTCAAACCATCATGCACATACGTATTCAAAGTAATCTAACTGTGGGATGTGACGCAACCCGCCCTTGACTGTGGGCTCGGCTTTTCGAAAAGATTTATGACTCTGATCAGAGATGTACTACTGTACCCACAAGGCACGCACTCATCCCAAACGAGATGACCCATACCACGGGAACTCGCGCCAAAACCTCGGCATGAAATGCTCCAAGCGATAACCACCCGCTCTAGGTTTCGCCGGCGCGCCGGGCCGCATCCCGGCTAACGTCGCACCCCCTTTTGCGCCACATTGGTACAAGCCACCCGCAGGTGCTGCTTGACCCATCTCCAAATGGTGGCCTCGGTTTGGAACACTCCATACCTTAGTTAGGACTTACCCATTAGACTTGTGGTTAGTACGGAAGTGTATTGCAACGGATCCCTCAGACCGGTCCTTATAGTGCCCCGGGTGCTACCGACCAATGCCCTAGCTTGCACCCGGAACCCACCATGCATTCACTCACAACCATAACTCCAACACCGACAGAATTCCAAGGATAAGAAACAACGGGGATCATATAGTAGAACCATGTTGCTACGACTCATTTTTATCCTATAGCGATCGTGTCAATACATTGGACACTAGATAATAACATTAATCATATGGTGACAAGGAGTTAGGCGAGACAGCATGGCTTGGGTTGCACATCAAGGTCGGGGGATCCTAAATAAATATATTGTAAGGGTTTTATTTGACTAATGCATGTATAACCTATGTGTTTTAGCGATAGTTTGATAAAACATGGGTTCAATATGCTCAAAAGATTGGTTTGGTGACTTGCCTTGTTCAGCGAAAGGTGAGGGAGGAACTTCCGGGAAATATTCCGCCTCCTCGACGACGTCGTAGTCTTTCCAATATAAATAAAATGAAATAAGTACAACATTCAATTTAAATAATCTAAAACCACACAACAAGCACATAGGTTTTGGTTGATTTGGTTTGAAGAAAGCAAGTTGCTATGTTTCTGAAACTTATTTCATAAATAATTTAAAATGAACCATAATGAAATATTGTCCTTCATAAAAGGGGTTTTAATTGTGAATAATCCCATTTTAAGTTTTCTAATTAATTTAAAATGAATGGTTCAGAGAAAACTTAGTGTTTTCATCATTTTTAATTGGGAATGAATAAATATAAATTTTTCTGAAATTTAAATAATTAAAATTGTATTTTACCCTAAGGGAATTTGAAAACTTTATTAAATAAACATGAAATGTCCAAAGTAAACATACTTTTATTGCATTAACATGTAGAGAATAAAATTATAAAATTTCTGGAATTGAAATGACAATTTTTAGAGTTCAAATGCGCCAGATATGAATTTTACAAGTTTAAAACAGTTTCTGGAATTTATTTTAAATTAAAATCCCCTCGGGTCCACGGTGAGCCAGGCCCACGGTGAACCCGCGCACTGTGCGCGTGGTCCGGCACAATCTGGACCGTTGGATCCAGATCCAACGCGCGAGGGCGAGGCGGGATGGTTAAGTGATAACGGACGACCACGATTAAAACGCGCGAAAGGGTACCACGTGGACGCACGAGATCGAGTGCGGGTTTTAAATGAAAATGAACGCGCAAGATTAAAACATACCCCTTTGATCAGATCTGACGGTGCGAATTAGATCGCACACTTGGTGTAACTTGCGCCGCTCGATCGCGATCGCGTGGTCGGGATTGAATCCGACACGCCACTGGTACTCGACCCGTGCCGGTCATCTTCTCCGACGACGGCGAGCGGGCCAGGGGCCACGGCGAGCGACGGCGGTCCTAGCTAAGCCTATAAATGGAAAGAGGGCACTATGGCAGTCACGACGGTACCTTAGGCGAGGCGAGGGGTCGACGGAGCGCGGTCAGCAGAGAGGGTAGTCGACGGAGTGGTTTGGGCTCCTCGTCGGCGATGGTGCTCCGGCGGGGTTCGACGTCGGTGGAGGGGTGGCCGAGGTCGGGGTCATCCTTGCGGTCACGATGATGGCGAGGGCGTGGACGGAGGTGGTCCGAGGCGACGGCGAGCGGTGGCCGGAGGCGAAACAGTAGGAGTGCGCTAAAAGGCGAATTGCGGGCGCTCTGTTCATTCTCGCAGCGAGTGGGCATCAGGGATAAAACGCGGACGGGTAGGGGGTTTAAATAGGATCACCGGCGGAGCTCACATGCAAGGAAAGTCAGGGGAGGGGCTTAACTCACCGGCGAGGTCTCGGCCATGCACGGTGCTGCGTTCCCGGGGGCTTAAACGCGTCCTTTAACGCGATTAAACGGGCAGGGGGGCTCGGGGTGCATTAAACCGGCGCCAATTGAATGCGGGAGGGGCCAGCAAGGCGGATCCGAGGCGGGGGTCGTCGGCCGGCGCAGTTTGGGGGTGGAGGCAGGAGGTGGACGATGGGTCCGACAGGTGGGCCAAGGCGGTCAGCGGGTGCGAGCGCGCGAACGAGAGGGCTGACGGGTGGGGCCGTGGTGTCGGGCGCGCGCGCGAGGGGAGGCGATCGGCGCCGATAGGTGGGGTTGGGCTGTCAGCCAGAGGCGGGCGAGGGTGACGGGCTGGGCCGGTCGGGAGAGAGAGAAGGGAGGGGGGAGGCCCAACACTGTTTCAAAACATTTCTGAATAAAATTAATTCCAAGAAATAGATTAAAATCTTAGGGCTACTTCCAAGGTGGATAAAAATTTATAAAAATTCTCAAAAATATATCTTGGACTTGGGAGTTTATACAAAAATTTTCAGCTCCTGGTTTGGTCATTAACTCTATGTTGTAGTTCAAAATGGTAAAGAGGGGTATTTAAAGGTATTTCCCAAATCAATAAATTCAAGAAATTGAATTAAATAATATTTTTAATACTTTGAAAATTTGGGGTGTTACAAACCTATCCCCCTTACAAAGAATCTCATCCTCGAGATTGGAACGTTACTCGAATAACTCGGGGTATTGGGCTTTCAGTTCGTCTTCCTTTTTCGATGTAGGTTCTTCGGCGGGGTGGTTGTCCCACTAAACCTTGCAGAAGCGAACTACACGACTCCTGGTTACCCTTTCCTTGGTTTCCAAGATCTTGATGGGTTTCTCGATGTAGGTCAAGTCATCTTGGATGTTGAGCTATTGAAGATCGGCCTGCTCGGCGGGCACACGAAGGCACTTCTTCAGCTGAGAGACATGGAACACATCATGAACTCCTGCGAAAGATGGAGGCAATTCAAGTTGATATGCCACTTCTCCTTGCCGTCAGAGGATCTAAAAACGTCCGACGTAGCGGGGTGCTAGCTTGCCCTTCATGTTGAACCTTTGAGTGCCGCGGAGGGGAGTGACTCGGAGATAGACATAATCGCCCTCCTCAAAGGTTAGGTCTCTTCGACGGTTATCGGCATAGCTCTTCTGTTGGGACTGGGCTATCTTTAACTGGTCCCTTATGATCTTGACCTTCTCTTCGGCTTCTCTTAATATATTTGTCCCAAACAGTTGTGATTCTCCGGTTTGATCCCAGAGTAACGGCGTTCTGCACTTACGTCCGTAGAGTGCTTCGAACGGGGACATTTGCAGGCTGGCTTGATAGATGTTGTTGTAGGAAAACTCTGCATATGGCAAGTTCTTGTCCCACATTCCGCCAAAGTCTAGAGCGCAAGCTCTAAGCATATCCTCCAATATCTGGTTGACCCTTTCGGTTTGACCGTCAGTCTGTAGGTGATAGGCGGTGCTAAAGTTCAGCCGGGTGCCGAGTTCCTCTTGAAGGTTCTTCCAAAACTTGGAGGTAAACTGACTCCCACGGTCAGATACGATCTTCTTAGGAACTCCGTGAAGGCACACGATCCGGGTCCTATACAACTCAGCCAACTTGGCGACAGTGTAGGTCGTCTTGACCGGGATGAAGTGAGCTACCTTGGTGAGTCGGTCGACGATCACCCAGATAGAATCATGACCAGCTTGGGTCCAGGGTAGTCCCGTGATGAAGTCCATCCCTATCTCTTCATAGTTCCATTCAGGGACTTTGAGGGGTTGAAGGAGTCTGGCAGGTCTCTGATGCTCTGCCTTTACTCGCCGGCATGTGTCGCACTTAGCCACATACTCAGCTATTTCCCTCTTCATGCTGACCCACCAATATTTTTCCTTCAGATCTTGATACATCTTGGTACTCCCAGGATGTATGGAGTATAGAGTATCGTGGGCTTCTTGAAGGATGAGGGTCTTCAATTCAGGTTGGTCGGGTACACATATCCAGTTTCCGAACCAGATGGTACCAAGCTCGTCCTCGGAAAACCCGGGGGCTTTCCCTTTTCACATGTTCTGCTGGATCTCCAAGATGTCCGGGTCTTCCTTCTGCTTTTCTCGGATCTGGTCTATCAAGACAGGCCAAGACTCCAAGGCAGCGAGGTACGCTCGGGTGGTGATCCCTAAATTCAGTCTTTCCATCTCCTTGTAAAGTAAAGGAGCCTGGTCTTGAATCATGATGGCGTTGCAGTACCCTTTTCGACTAAGGGCGTCTGCCACCACATTTGCTTTGCCTGGATGATAATGGATGCCCAAGTCATAATCCTTGATCAGTTCCAACCATCTCCTTTGCCTGAGGTTCAGGTTCGGTTGGGTGAATATGTACTTGAGGCTCTTGTGGTCGGTGAAGACCTCACACCGATTCCCCACAAGGTAATGTCTCCATATCTTCAAGGCATGAACCACGGCTGCTAACTCCAGGTCGTTTGTCGGGTAGTTCAGCTCATGCGGTCTCAGTTGTCGGGAGGCATAGGATATCACCTTCCCTTCTTGCATTAAGACGCATCCCAATCCTTGACGAGAGGCATCACAGTAGACGTGGAAGTCTTTTCGGATGTATAGCAGAGTTAGAATAGGAGCTGACACGAGCTTCTTTTTGAGGGTCTGGAAGATTTCTTCACAGTCTGGGGTCCATTCAAATTTTAGTTCCTTCTGCAGAAGTCTGGTCATAGGCTTGGCGATCTTTGAAAAATTCTCGATGAACCGACGGTACTATCCGGCCAATCCGAGAAAGCTCCGGATCTCGGTCACGGTGGTGGGCTGCAGCCAGTTGGTCACTGCTTCCACAGTGGTTGGGTCTACTGCTATTCCTCCGGCAGATATAACATGGCCTAGGAATTTCACCTCAGACGACCAAAATTCGCACTTGCTGTATTTGGCGTACAATTGTTGTTCCCTTAGCTTTCCGAGGGTCAGGCGGAGGTGAGTTTCATGTTCTTCCTTGGTCTTGGAGTAGACGAGGATATCGTCGATGAACACCACGATGAACTTATCCAAGAACTCCATGAAAACATTGTTCATCATGTTCATGAAAAAGGCCGGGGCATTCGTGAGTACGAACGACATCACAGTATACTCGTAGAGTCCATAGCGGGAGGTGAAGGCAGTCTTGGGTATGTCTTCTTCTCTAATCCTCAATTGGTGATAACCTAACCTGAGGTAAATCTTGGAAAACACCGAGGATCCCTTCAGTTGATCGAATAGGTCGTCGATCCGAGGCAATGGGTACTTGTTCTTGATGGTTACGTCGTTCAAGGCTCTATAATCCACGCACATCCTCTTGGTCTTGTCTTTTTCATGGCAAAGAGGACCAGTGCACCCCAGGGCGAGGTACTTGGTCGGATATACCCTTTCTGCTCCAGGTCTTCTATGTTGCTCTTGACCTCGGCTAGTTCATTGGTGGCCATCCGGTATGGGCGCTTGGAAATGGGAGTGGTCCCGGGGACAAGTTCGATTCTGAATTCGATGTCCCGATTGGGAGGCATTCCTGGTAGGTCTTCGGGGAAGACGTCCATGAACTCCTTGACTATGGGCACTTCTTCAAGAGCTAACGAATGAAGGGACGCTTCGAGTGGTTTGTGGCTGGTCATCTGAAAGGTGACGGCTGCGCCTTCAGGGTTGGTCACTGTGACGGACTTGTTGGCACAATCGATCACTCCCTTATGCTTCATCAACCAATCCATCCCTAGGATGAGGTCGAGTCTGGTGCACTTTAAGAGGACTGGTTCGGCCCGGAACAATACTCCTTGGATCTTTATCTGAACCTTAGGGCTGTATAAGTGGGCTAAGGTTCTATTGCCTGGAGTGACAATCACCATGGGAACGGATAGAGGGAGCACATCCAAGTTGTGGGTTTTCGCAAAGTCCTCCGAGATAAAAGAATGTGTTGCTCCAGAGTCAAACAAAATCATAGCCGGTACGGAATTCACGGTAAACGTACCGAGCACGACTTCGGGAGCCTCCTGAGCTTCCTCCGCGTTGATGTGGTTGACGCGGGCACGAACCGCCTGGTTGGGTGTCGTGCCTTGTGGCTGCTTGGGGTGAGGACACTGGTGCGAATAGTGCCCTTCCTTCCGACAGTTGAAGCAGACGACCGACCTCCCTTGGCGATCCTTCAAGATCGGGGCCTTGGCGACTGGCGTCGGCTGAGCGGCCGGAGCTGGTGGAGCGGGGCGGGGATGCCCGGCGTTGGATCCACCGGCGGCGTGAGGTGGCCTGTAGGCGGGCCGAGGATGGTACGCGGGCGCTGGTGGCGGAGGCACGAAGCGGGGCCTCTGAGAGTTCGCCTGCTGATGCTTGAAGGCGATCATCTTCCTCTTCTTGAGGTCCAACCTGTTTTGCTCAGTATCTTGGATGAGTGCTTTATTGACTAGCCGTTGGAAGTCGGCGTAGTCGGTGGTGACGAGCTGGATGGACATCTCATCCTTAAGTCCCCGGAGGGACTTGGCCTGGCGGAGGGTGTCGGTCCGCACCTCTTCCGGTGCGTAGCGGGCGAGGCGGTTGAACCCATGGAGGTACTCCATGACGGTCAGGCTGCCCTGCTGCAGGTCGCGGAACTCCTGTTGCTTTACCGCGATGACACCGGCGGGGACGTGAGTGGCGCGAAAGGCAATGGTGAACTCCGCCCATGTCACCACGTGGTCCTCCGGTTGGGACTCACGTTAGTTGTCCCACCAATCGTCGGTGGGACCTTGGAGCTGATGAGTGGTGAAGGCCACTCGCTCCCGGTCGGTGCAGGGGAGGAGGTCTAGCTTCTTTCCAATGGTGCGGAGCCAATCTCCGGCCTCCATTGGGTTGGTAGTGCTCGAGATGATAGGGGGACGCACACGCAGGAACTCCGAAAGATGGGGAGCGGGTGCGGGTGCTGGCGCGCAAGGGGCGGTTTCCCCATTCTGCAGACGATCCAACTGAGCTCGTTGGTGCTGCATCTGGGTGATGAGGGCGGTGATCAGCTAGTTCTGATTCGCCATCATCTCCGCCAAGGTAGGATGGTTGGCGGATGGCGACCCACACTGACGTGGGCCAGTTGCACCCCAGTTGGGTACAACACCCTCGGGCGCATCGCGGCTTCCTCCTTCTCCGTTGTTGGAGCCGGCGTTCTGGTGGTCGGCCATCTTCTGAATATACGAGGTTATAAGGCAAAAAGATGATGACAATACAATTAAAGAAAATAGCTCATGCATATAAACCAAGTGGTAAGAATTGTTCATTACAACCAAGCTCTTATTCTACCCACAACACAACTCGTTGTAGGTAGCACCACATACAAAAATCATTTTATTGGAAAAGCGGTATCTAGCACCTACTCGCCCCCGGAGGCGGTCTCCGTGCTCTCGAAACCACGGGTACGCGGCTCCTGGGGGATGGTGGGCTCGAGAAAGTTCTCGATAATGGAGTCAGAGACGAGGCCGGGGCGCTGGCAGTGGACGGTCCGGCAGTGGAGGGGTGTGGCGGGATCCGCTTGGGGCGAGGGACGGGCTCACGGATGAACTTCCTCTTCCTAGGGAGGAGGGGAACCATCTCCGTGATGTCCTTCTGCAGCTGCATAATCTTCCGCTGCAGCTCGCCATTCTGCTGGATCAAGTTCTTCGTCTCCTCACGAAGAAACTCAACCGCCTCATGGTGCTCGTCGGCGTCGAGCACCGCCTCAGTATGGAGATCGTCCATAGCCTGAAGAAGACGCGACCGCCGGGCCATGACCGGATCACGCACGGAGTGAACTCCGAGGTAGATGCTACAGTAGGCACCGGGAGTGCGCTTCGGCACAAGCCGGAAGGACGAGTTCTGAAGACGATCATCATAGATCATCCTCAGTTCCATCCAAACACGAAGAAGAGATAATGTTTCTGCCCAATGCTGGAACATAATAAAAATTATACAATTCTATAACTAATCCTGAGGGTAGTGACAAAAAATAAATGCCAACGGCCAACGCTGCAACCTTTGCACCATTGCCGACGCGAATATCTAGTTCACCTACTGCACACTTTCTTGACCTACTCAGTCCTTGCAATGACTTGCAAGTGTGAATCATCGAGCCGGTATCAAATATCCATGAATCGCTTGGACGAGTCGCAAGATTAATTTCAATGACGTTTATACTTGAGGTAGAAGCGGAAGTCCTACCTCCCTCCTGCTTCCAATATGTCAGGATCGGAACTTCTGATCTAGCATTGGAAATTCTGATCTGACTTCTATCACAAATGTTGTTCGGCATCAGAACTTCCAATCTGACAAATATCGGAACTTCCGATCAGGTATCAGAACTTCTGAAGTTCTGCAAATAGAAACATATCCAATCTGTTTTAATTCTTCCAAGTCTAATTTGCAATTCCTGAACCATTGACCAGTTTTGCAGGCAAATAAGGACGCTAAGGTACCATACCTCTTAGCCCGAGCATGACTCTTAAAAATTCCTTGGTGTCCAATAATCATATTATGGACATTCTTGTTCTCATCTTGCTTCCATAGCTCAGAGGACAAACAGGCAGGTATGAGACAGTTTACATTAAGTGACTCATTCGAGTGCTTCTCACAAGCCCTTCGGTCAACTAGTTCATCATGATTGGATTGCTCTAGAACATTTTCCTTTCTCTCGAGAACACTTCTCAAGTTTCTAAACCAATCAATAAAAAATTTTACAAAAATAATCGATCGCAAAATAAAGAGTACGGTGTTCATAACAATCGGTGCCATGATCTACAAAAGATTAAATGCAAGGTTTAGCACTATGCAATATTTATCTTTTATCCAATAAAAGATGTTCCACTATCTAAATCAGTCACTTTTCCTCTCATGACTAATAATGGTGCAAGATCCATGGTCACGATATCTCCTAGTGAGCTTTGGCATCACTATTAGAAGCTAGTTGACATAGATAAGCAACTCCTTGCTAATCACATCATATGTGACTCTTGTCTTTGGAGAAGCATCCAATGCTTGACCCCAACTCCTATGCTCTAAGGCCCAAACCCGTTTTGATAGCCTTGTCAAGTGAACCAATACTATGCGTGCAGAAGTCTGACTTCTGTCCCAACTGGTCGAGATAAAAGATAGCACCCTGCTTTGGCAGACCCACTATCGATGAGCACGAACATTGGTGGGTGCAAATATTGGGAAGAGTATCAACACTTAATTTTCTTATGGAAAACTATTCTATCATCGTAACGTCCATAGCGCACACGAAACATGCAAGAATAGAATAACAGGAACATAAGAAAGCATCACATGCAATCATATTACCTTTGACATAGCATGGCCTTCTTCACATGGTGATATTCATCTCCATGGCTCCCAGCATTGAGTGCGTGCTCCCGGCCTCCATGAAGAGTACTAGTCCATATCGCATAGTCTATACTAATTATATGGGCCGAAGCACCGCAGAAATGACATGTAAGCCATAATAAATTTTACATCAGCTTTGGGCTGTAAATAACCATGACACGCATACCATATTTAATTTACATTCATTGCATGCATCTCATACATCACATTTATCTAAGGTCATGCCAGTCACATCATTATCTGGAAAACAAAGTTAGGCGAGCAATCTACAAGTGACTGGATTCTGGATCTAAAAAACCTGGGTCAATATACTCAGTTTTTCCAATTCGGTTGGGTCAGAACTTCTGATCTGGTATTGGAACTTCCGATCCACGAAACTTCTGATCAATATCGGAATTCCGCACCGCAACAATTGCTTTCTGTATCGAATCATTATTCGATATCAGAACATCCGATCACCATCAAAACTTCCGATCCGCCATCAGAAATTCCGATCATTATCGGAACTTCCGATCCACCGTGGATAGAGACATATATAATCTGTTTTTCCACCATGTATCTCCATACATGAGGGATCCAGATCGAACACTACGCATGTAGGCTCTGATACCACTGTTGGGGAATACGGGAGCTATGCTAGCCGACAAATTCAAAATTTCCGCCCTAAAACCTAAGACCCATGCACGTGATGAGTAAACAAAGGTTAACAGTCACAACCAATCAAGTTATCTAAGGGGATCAACATGATGATGAGGCACTTATGGCCAAAAGGGAGCCACTAAAGTCATCATCGTCACTGAGGCCGACAAAGCGGTTCAGGTTGTGGTCGCCATCAGCGCTCACTAGTTGTGTTGAAGAAGATGGATGCTTGGAAGGTGAAGCATCTAGTGAATAGGCAACTCAAGAGGTCGACGCCTGAAGCTCAGAGATGAAGGTAATGGTAAAACATGTGGAGTTCAGGGATAATGAAGCAAAAAAGATCGGCAAGCAAGGAGTTGAATGATCAGAAGAAACATATCAACTCACGATCACCAGAAATGTTTTGATCATCTAGTCTAGCTTTCTTATTTGGTGGAGAATTTGGAGAGTCAAATGCCATGGCGAAAGAAGAAAGAAGTTGAGCTGGTGTATGATGAAAGTGACTAAGCTTTAATAAGGGAGATTTTTGGGCAAGGTTTATATATTTTTGATGATCCAACGACACATTACTTGAGGAGACTTTAAAACATGACATTTTCAAGTTTCAAACTTGGAGGGCATGTGTTGACACCAAAATTTGGATGGCACACCATCATCTACGTAATCTAGGCAACAAGGAGCCAATGGGCTACTGATGGGCTTTAACAGATGAAGACTTGTTGCTTGTGTCACAAATTGATTCTTCATTAAGTAATTTTTCATTTAAATTAAATAAATCAGTTAGGATATTATGTTATCTCTAGATGACTTGTCAACCGGCTATCATCATAAATAGACAATTTTGTCAAACAAACCCTCCGGTGCATCGCTAATTATTAGGTACATAGCATTCAGGTGATTCTCCACTGAGACTACGGCGGTATTAGTTAAGTCCAATCTCTAGACTTGATAGAGATAGCCTATTGATGAACTGATTTATATATTCATGGCTTTCTTAGTTAGGTCTCATACTGTGATTAGATAGAGTAGGTTTGCTAGTTATCGGTTAAATACATTGATTGTTATTCATTTATCATGCTCTATAGATTGAATATTTTTATTTGCCAATAACGACGCTTTAGCTTATTGAAATAGGTTAGATCTTATGTCAATCGACAATGGCATAATGTCTTTGTTAGGTATGATCCGTGGCTTTGGTGAGGTCACATACGGGAAGATCTAGTTCGATGTGTTAAGACATCATTCATTAGAGTTATAGACGATAGGTTATCTATTACTTTGGTAATCGGATTTATCGTGGCCTTTATACTCTTGATAACTTGTATTTATGCTGCATTGGTTTAGTCCAAATGATAGGGACTTATTAGTATTGAGTTATATCACTAGTACTGATTGGTAAAGTTTATTGTAAATCATGATTCTTGTATGTGCTATCATTGTCGATCACTACCACAGAAACAAACATTAGTGACGGGTCATAACGTACAATAGTGACGGGCATGTCCCCCATCACCCTTATCGCGTCAATAAAGCACTATCATTAATGACAGGTAAATACCCGTCACTAAAGAGTCGCTCCAGTTCCCCTACGCGGTCGGCATGCCCCGCTTTAGTGAATGGTAACAAATGTTACCCGTCACTAAAGGTCATCTTTAGTGACGGGGAGAACTTTACACCCGTCACTAATGTGCTCATTACTGACGGGTGATTATTATCGCTCGTCATTAATATTATGGTTATTTTCAAAAAAAATAATAAATTTTTATCCTGCATCCTAAATCACAGCTAGGATTTGGAAGCAAACATATGCAACATCCAAAGCACATCACAGACAATTCATCATAGAGGATTCATTACCAAATCAGTATAACATACATTAACTACATACTTGTTATCTCGAAGAAAATTGCTACAACAAACAAAGAGCGACACAAAATTGTAAAATTGTTTTATGGCTTCTAAATAGCTAATAGCTAACCTATAGCGATATCTAATGCTTGGATATTATCCTATCACTATCCAAGCTTCCACCACCACTACCATGGATAGCTTAAACAAAAGCCCAATGGGTAGTAGCAGGAGTACCATGGGGCAGTGTCCGGTAAGGAGCACCATCGTGAATAGTCATGCCAACTTCGAGTATGTTATCTCGAAGAAATTAGCTAAGACCATCAATTATCTCGGAAAAATTGGCTAAAAGCAGTAGGTCAGTTTACCCTATAACAATAAAATGAAAACAAAGTTAGCAACAACTGACGGTGCATTCGGACGGAGAAGAGGAGGAAGATGATGACCTTAGGAGGAGGACGAGGAGATGCAACCAAGGTGGCAGCGAGTAGGGCGGCCACGAGAGTCGACCGTACATGTGGCTAGGAGCGGAAAAGATCACGACGAAGGTGGCGGCGGTGATGGGAGTTAGGGTGAGGGTTTGGGGAAATGAAAGAACAAAGATTCACTTTGGTTAAGCCTATTTATAGGCAGGAGAAGTCATCAGTGACGGGTGGTAGTTACCATCCGTCACTGATGATGTAGGGGCCTTTAGTGACGAGTATATCTAAAACCCATCACTGATGATGTATGGGAGTCTCACGGGTATAGATCAATCTTTAGTGATGGGTAACATTGTTACCCGTCACTAAACAACTTTGTAGTGACGGTTTATTATTATTACCCATCACTAATGTTATGGTCATTTTGAGAAAAATAATAGTTTTTAGGTTGCAACCTGAATCAAAGATAGGATTTAACATACAACATAGCCAAAACACATCATAGACAATTTTTAGGCTATAACCTGAATTAAATCCAGACAATTCATATCACACACAATTTATCACAAAATACAGATAATTCATCACAAAATATTTATAACCTAATATTGCTTCATACCGTAGGTTTACAGTACATACATCACAACCTCAATACCATTAGTAACAATGTTGACATGGAAGGCGCACACAGTGCCATCTTCTAAAGAGTTGTCGCTAAGAAATTGCCCAAAACCATTAGTTAGATAGCATCGTCCATCCGTAGCTTTGTGGACCGCAATTGGGACTGCGTTAGATCCTGCTGCTGCCACCTGAATCTCGGTGGTCTGGTGGTGCAGGTGAGGTGTGATATACTTTTCATAGTATTGCCTTGAAATGTACTATAAAAAATAAACAAAGCTTTTAGAGAAAGCTATTTGTATAGACCAACTACATGGGAAAATAACTTATCAACGATTTCTTGTTGATGATTGTGTTATATATTGTGCAGACATATAACCGATTCTCGGAGGATAAACCTACCTAGATGTCTTGTGATGGAGGAGCGGGGTGCCTGATCTTCCGTCAGGTGGTGGATAAACAACGATTTGTGGAGAACTCGACATTGACGACCCGGCTTCCGATCAATGAGATTGGCCCTTGCAATCACTACACCACTGCTCCGTTGGTTATCAACCAAGCACGACCTGATTAATCTCGCCAAGAAGGCTAATCCTTGCCTGTGAATCAAAGAACACAAGCAAGAACGCAGAAAACACAATCGAATTTAAACTTCTATTGGAATCTGCGAATTGGGCTTCACTTACAAATCCGGTGAAGCGGTGGCTATCAAAGCAACATATAAACTAAACCCAAAAACCCTAGATGTCTGTAGAAACACCTTATAGAGTAGTTTGGGATGCACCCCTAATGGGCTAAACTGGATGCACGGCCCAAAAGGCCCAATAACGCAGAAAACAACATGTTGACAGATTCTAGACTCTATCTTGTTTTTACGATTCCCGTTGATACAGAACGAATTTTGAGATGAAACCAGCGGCATTGGAAAGGTTATTAAGTTATCTTTCCGTGGCTGGGTGGAACGTCAAAAACGAAGTCCGTATGTGTCCTGGGCGATGATTTTAGTGCACGCTGCTCCTGGAATCCGAGTTGGACATGAATTGTAGTTCGATTGGACTCTCAAATTGGCTTGGACGTCCTTCTGGTTCTTCTCCAACTCTTTGTTTATCTTCAAGTGATTTTCATCATCTCCATGGTTCCTAACAATAATAATAATAATAATATTAGGTAGTAATTTATTCCCAAGATAATATACTAAGATACTTAGAAACGAGTTGACCTAGAGATTTAATCGTCGTGCTCGAAATCCAATAATTGGATCTTGGTATTCATGTATGGTTGTATCATTGGTAGGAATATCCTCATCATCCTCCCCTTCTTGATTTGGAGTCGTCATCGACTCAACGTCTATTGGTCCCCAATCAACTTCTATGATAATACAAGAGTTCCATATACATGCATCTCTTCTATTAATCCAAGAAAGTATTTCTGAAATTGAAAATGAATGCATCTCATGGTGTAGCATGTGAAGTTCAAATATATAAAAATTAAATATAACATGGAAAGCATGCACCTTAACTTGTTTCCTCACAATCATGATTGTAACACCCCAAGATTTAAAAAGAAATAAAATTATTATTCAAAGCATTTCTAGAATTATTTATTAAAGAAAATCCTAAAAGAGCCCTATTAAAAGCCAAACAGGGAGAAATATTTAGAATATGGACTTGAAAAATTTATGGAATAATCTAGAGGCCAAGACATAATTTTAAGAATTTTTACAATTTTTTATCAACAGTGATTCAACCCTTAAACAATAAATAAATTACTGGAATTATTTTAAATCAGAAAAGCATTTAAATTCCTAATGGGCCTTAACCTCCAATTCACCTCAAGCCCGGCCCAACCCAACCGCGTGCCACCGACATGCGGGGTCCACCTATCGGCGCTCGCGCCCCCGCTCTCCTTTCCCGCCCGCGCCCTGCTCGGCCCGACCTGGCAGCCACACCGGTGCACCTCTCTCTCTGGTCACCAAGGCCCGCTGGTCGGCGGTCTCTTTTCCGTCCGCCCACTGACAGGTGGGACCCACCTGTCAGATTCGTCTTCTTCCTTGGCAGGGGATCCCCACTTCCTTTCCCGGTGATCCCTTTCCATTTTCCACCGCCGGCCGCCCGTGTTCTCCTAGATTTGCCTCGGATCACCTTCCCCGGCCGATGACGACCTCCTTCCATATAACCCGACACGTTTTACCGTATATAGAAGCTTGGACGTGAGTTAGGAATCCCTCGCCGGAGATCATGGGAAGCCCTCAGTCCCCTTCCCGTTTTACGCCGGCGAGCCCCCTATTTAAACCCTACCCAAGCACCGCCCATTGCCCACACCACCTAAGCCCGAGCCGTAGCTTTCAGAGCGCTCTCATTCGGTCTTCGGACTTTTCCTCCTGTCCCACCTCCGGCCGTCGCTCACCGTCGACTCCGACCCCCTCCGACCACGCCTCAGCCATCCGATCCGCGATGGAGGGCTAGGATTATAACCCACACGGGTTTAATCTGGGCCATCCATCCGGTCAAACCGGTACAGAGCCATCTGGGCCGTTGATCGCTATTTAAAAGCTTGACTAAATCATGTGCGTCCACGTCATACCGGTTCGCGAGATCTAATCGTGGCCGTCCAATTTCATTTAACCCTCCCGCCTCGCATCTGGCCGCTGGATCCAGATCCAACGGTCTAGATCGATCCGGTCCATGTGCATAGTAACGCGGTTCACCGTGGGCCTGGCTCACCGTGGACCAGAGCTCATTTTCTGTTTAAATAAAATTCGAGAAAAAGGTTTAAACTTTGAAAATTCATAACTTGCTCATTTCAACTCCAAATTTCACCATTCAAATTTTGTTAAATTCAGCATTTTATTCTCTACATATTAATGCCATAAAAACAGTATGTTACTGTTGCCCAAAATAATCTTATTAATTAAATGAATAAAAATCCCTTTAGGAATAAAATTCATTACTCAATAAATAATCAGGAAAATCCCTAAAAATTAATCTTTAATATTCTTTTCAGCATAACATCAGAATAAAAAGGATTAATTCCCCTTATATAAAACCATAAACTTGTATGATTATATTTTGTGCTATTTTGATTGTTTATTAAATGTCATGTTTTATTTTTTCCGTATCGAGAAGACTACTAGTTCGTCGAGGAGCCAGAGTTTTTCCCCGAGGTTCCACCTTCACCCTTTGCTGATCAAGGCAAGTCACAACCCACATTTTGATCATCACTGAGCCCATGTTTTAATAAAGTATCGCTATAACCCATAGGATAATATTGCATTAGTCAAATATCAAGCCCTACATTATATTTATTATATCCCCGTCCTTGTGTGCAAACCCAAGCCATGCTTATTGAGCCTTAACTCCTTGTCACTCTACTATAAAAATATTAGCTAGTGCCTATTGTACCGACACAACTGCTATAGGATAACAAGAATGAGTCGTAGATAGTTGGATTCTGTTATATGAATTTCCCCGTTATTCTCGTCTCTGGACTCTGTTGGAGTTGGCTATGTTATAAGTATGGTTGGTTCCGGGTGCAAGCTAGGGCATTGGTTGGTCGCACCCGGGGGACTATAAGGACCGGTCTGCAGGATCTGTTGCAAAGCACTTCCGTACCAACCACAAGTCTAATGGGTTAGTCCTAACTAAAAGTATGGAACAATCTGACTCGATGCACCATAGTGGAGGGGGCAAGGGGCAACCTGCGGGTGACTTGTACCGACGTGGCTCAAGGGGGAGTATGGTGAGGCTCCACGCGTCGGGACACCATATGAAACCCATAAGAGGGTGTTGTCGGGTCGAGGAGGACCATATGGAAGGTTTTGGCATGAGTTCCCGTGGTATGGGTCATCTCGTTACACTTTGGTGTGAGTGATGAGTGCGTGCCTTGTGGGTATAGTGGTACATCTCTGATCAGAGTATTTAATCTTTTCGAAAAGCCGAGCCCACGGTCAAGGGCGGGTTGTGTGACTACTCGTAGTTAGTTTATAATTGTTTGAATGGTTGATATATTCATGGCATGTAAGGACTGTTGAGCGAGGTGGGGCTGACTGTACACCTCGAGTTAGAAGATGATGATGCGTACACATGTTTACATTACAGTACTAATAACTTGATCACATTTAATTGCTCTACAATTATGCTTTTCCGCAAAATTAGCCACTATCTCCCTTGTTATTACTCTGCATTATATTTGCATCCAGTGGAATGCTGAGTACGTTTGTACTCACCCCCATTGACTTACACCACCAGAGCCCGTCTACTACGAGGAGGATGAAGGTCTGGAGTAGCAACCCAGTCAAGGCGACACTGGAAGGAGGCACTCATCTAGGACCCTTTGTTTTATTAGTTTCTCTTCACCTTTATTCACTTTTGTACTAATACGGTCTACGAACCGTGAATGATTGCCCGTAATGTATGTGGTCGCATGATGAACGTCTTGTTTTATTGATTTTCTATGGAATTTCAATAAAGGTCCTGATTTATTAAATCGGGGCGTGACAAGATGGTATCAGAGCCGACTTGACTGTAGGAAGCCAAACAGACCTAACCCTAGGACTTATATTAGCCATATTTTCTTACAAACTTACTTCACCTCTCAACTTCTGAAGTTTTCACAAAAATTTTCTCTCTTTTGTAGATGACGGTCCATACCATGAGTGGGACTCTTCGCGACGAGGCCGGATTCATCCGCGAGCTTCGTATGCTTGTCGACTTCCTTGGATTCGTCCATGAGCCCGTGTTCCATGGGATCTTTCCCGATGCGAGCGAGAGCTATTGCGAGGTCACGGTTGTCATCCGCTCCTCGTCCACGCAGCCTCCCTTCTACACCCATGGAGTTGGAGGACCTTCGTTTGTGGTGGCCAGCCAGCGCGCTGCACTCCAAGCCCTCGCAGAGCTTCAACTGGTTTACAACTGCCACCTCCGCGACACCGTCTACCGCTTCATGCCCGTGCGCACGCCAGGGTGTCACCGCACCATCTACATCAGCCCCCTCACTCAAAGCAACTCCGCCATCGCCCGCACCATGAGACTTTTGGAGGACATGGACAACGTCGACACAGAGGCTATTCTCGACGCAGACAACCAGCATGACACCATAGAATTCTACCGCCATACCTCGGAGAATCTGTACCGCGAGAATGCTAACCTTCGTCGACAGGTCTAGCAGAACCCTCAGTTGACCCTCGAGGTAGAGGAGTTGAGGCATCAGAATGAACTACTACGCCAGGGCGCCCTCGTCACCACCCAGCTTCGCCATCAGCTTAAGGATTTGAAGAAGGATCTCGAGGAGGTCGCACCCCTTCCGCCCCGCAAGCGGAAATCACTTCGGATCCCCACAGTGAGGCCCAAGAGGATCTCCCGAAGCGCACCTCCCGCCGGACCCTCCAGCTCCACCACCCCGACCATCTCCGCTAAGCCCGTGGTCGAGTCGTCCCCTGAGCTACCTTAGACGTATACTTTACGATTGATTGTTTTCTTTTAATGTTTTTGATTGTAATGCCACTCATGTCAAATATAAGGCATGAGTGAAGAATTAAATAAAAGACAATAAATGTAATCATAAGGATGACGCATTTTTTTGAAATAAAACTTAGCATCATTCCCCCTAAGAAAGTGTTGTATGTTTTGGAAACTTCAGGATGACTAATACTCAAGGCTCCGATGCTCCCCAAAATGGGGGGGGACAACGACAACTTGCCCCAATGGGGAGCGACTAGGCAGAGGCAAGCCCCAATCGCCAACCACCCTACACTAGCCGAGATGATGGCCAACTAGAACCAGCTAGTCGCCGCACTACTAAACCCGATGCAACAGCAGCAACAGAAGATGCAAGAGCAGCAGGCTTAGTTTTTCCACCTTCACCAACAGCAGCCAGAGATACCACGTCCCGCCACTCCCGCTCCTGCCCCCACCTCCCAGCTCTCGAAGTTTCTCCGAGTTCGCCCTCCCACTTTCTCAAGCACCACCAACCCCATGGAGGCTGGTGATTGGTTGAGGACGATTGGGAAGAAGTTGGACCTCCTGACTTGTACCGAGCAGGAGAGGGTAGCCTTTGCTGCCCACCAACTACAGGGTCCTGCCGCGGAATGGTGGGACAACTTGCGTGACACTCTGCCTGAGGGACATGTCCACACTTGGGTCGAGTTCTCCGCTGCCTTCCGCGCAGCCCATGTCCCAGATGGCATTATTGCCCAAAAACAACAAGAGTTCAGGGACCTGTAGCAGGGAAGCAGGTCTGTCACCGAATATCTGCATGAGTTCAACAGGCTAGCCCAGTATGCACCTGAGGAAGTCCGTACTGATATGGCCAGGCAGTTAAAATTCCTCTGGGGGCTGAAGGACGAGCTTTCCCTTCAGCTTGTCTCCGGAGATTACGCCAACTTTCAGAAGTTGGTGAATAAAGCAATTATTCAGGAGACCCAACAAAACAAGGTCGACCAGAAGAAGAAGAGAATGATCGCCTTCTGCCAAAACCAAGGAATGGCGCAGAGGCCCCGCTTCACACCTCCCTCACCGGCGCCCCAATATCATCCACGCCCGGTGTATCGTCCAGCGCCACCCGCCACCAACGCTGGAGCCGGACATCCTCGCCCCGCTCCCGCCGCGCCGGCCGCTCCACCCGCCCCTGCAAAGAAAGCAGAGGTTCTGCGCGACAAGCACGGCAAGCCCGTGATATGCTTCAACTGCCTCTAGGAGGGGCATTATTCTCACCAGTGCCCCCACCCCAAGCGTGCACAAGGAGTCGCAACCAACCCGGTGGTCCACGCTCGAGTCACCCACGTCTCCGCCGAGGAAGCCCAGGCCGCACCCGAGATCGTCATGGGTTAGTTCACGGTACATTCGGCCCTTGTAGTGGTATTATTTGATACCGGAGCTACGCACTCCTTTATATCAACAACTTTCATGAAGAAGAGTAATCTGAACGTAAGTGAACTACCAAGACCAGTATTAATAGCCACCCCTGGCAAACAAACTCAAGCCCATTCCTATAGTCCAAGGGTATGGGTAGATATCCAAGGCGCAATATTCTGGGCTGACCCTATCCTACTAGAATGTCAAGGTTTGGACCTCATTTTAGGAATGGATTGGCTCAATAAACACCAGGGTGTGATAAGGTGTGCCCGGAGACAAGTAACTATGACCAGTGAAGAAGGGACTGTTGTCACGTTTCAGATGCCAAGCCAGAAGTCCGGAAGACCGAGGCTACGCCAGATTACTTTGGAGGAGATACCAGTCGTCTGTGAATACTCGGACGTATTTCGGGAGGATTTACTAGGGATGCCACCCAAGAGAGATATCGAGTTACGGATTGACCTAGTACCCGGAACTACTCCCATCTATAAGTGACCATACCGGATGGCCGCCAATGAGCTAGCTGAAATGAAGCAGTAGCTGGAAGATCTTGAGAAGAAGGGATACATCAGACCTAGCACATCTCTGTGGGGAGCCCCTGTCATCTTCGTAGAGAAGAAGGAGGACAAGGCTAAGCGAATGTGTGTGGATTATCGAGCCTTGAATGAGGTAACCATCAAGAATAAGTACCCTTTACCCAGGATCGATGATCTATTTGATCAGCTGAAAGGAGCTACGGTATTTTCCAAGATCGACCTGCGGTCCGGATATCATCAATTGAGGATTCGAGAGGAGGATATACCCAAGACGACTTTTACCTATCGTTATGGATTGTATGAGTGCACCGTTATGTCATTTGGATTGACCAACACCCCTGCTTTCTTCATGAATATGATGAATAAAGTATTTATGGAATATTTGGACAAGTTGATCGCGGTATTTATAGATGACATCCTCATCTATTCCAAGGACCAAAAGGAGCACGAGACTCACATCCGGTTGACCTTAGGAAAGCTAAGGGAACATCAGTTATACGCCAAGTACAACAAGTGCAAGTTTTGGACGGCGGAAGTAAAGTTTCTTGGACACATCATCTCTGCACAAGGTATCGCAGTGGATCCTGCCACCGTGGAAGCAGTTACGGATTGACTGCCACCCACCAACGTATCAGAGATACGAAGTTTTCTCGGTTTGGCAGGTTACTATCGTCGATTCATTGAAAATTTTTCCAAGATAGCCAAGCCTATGACCAAGTTATTGCAGAAGGGAGAGAAGTTTGAATGGACTCCCGAATGCGAGAAAAGTTTTCGCACCCTCAAGGTCCGGCTGGTATCAGCACCCATACTGACCCTACCGGATATCAGGAAGGACTTCCATGTGTATTGCGACGCATCTCGCCAAGGATTAGGATGTGTCCTTATGCAAGACGGAAAGGTTGTCTCATACGCCTCTCGTCAGTTGAGACCTCATGAACTAAACTACCCGACACATGACTTGGAATTGGCCGCCGTTGTGCATGCCCTTAAGATATGGAGGCATTATTTGGTCGGAAACCACTGCGAAGTCTTTACGGATCACAAGAGTTTGAAGTATATCTTCACACAGCCGGATCTCAACCTCAGGCAAAGATGATGGTTGGAATTAATAAAGGATTATGACTTAGGTATTCACTACCATCCCCGAAAAGCAAACGTGGTAGCTGACGCATTAAGTCGTAAGGGATACTGCACCGCCATCGTGATTCAGGATCACACGCCTTTGCTATATAAGGAAATGGAACGGTTAAACCTCGGGTTAACCACAGGAGCATATCTAGCCACCTTGGAGACCCAACCAGCCCTATTCGACCAGGTCCGAGAGGCTTAGTTAGAAGACCCGGATATAGCCGCCATCAAGAAGAACATGAGATAGGGTAAGGCCCCAGGATTTACAGAGGATGAGAATGGCACCATATGGTTTGGAACCAGGATCTATGTGCCAGATAAACCGGAGATAAAGACCCTTATTCTAAGGGAAGCCCATGATACTCTATACTCCATCCATCCCGGGAGTACCAAGATGTACCAGGACCTGAAAGAACGTTATTGGTGGGTTAGCACGAAGAAGGAGATTGCTCAGTTTGTCGCGGAATGTGACACCTGCTGACGAGTGAAGGCAGAACATCAGAGACCCGCAGGGCTGTTACAGCCACTTAAAGTGCCTGAATGGAAATGGGAAAAGATCGGTATGGACTTCATCACCGGACTCCCAAAGACCCAACTTGGATATGATTCTATATGGGTAATCATTGACCGGCTAACCAAAGTAGCTCACTTCATAGCCGTCAAGACAACCTTCAGTGGCCCAGAGCTCGCAGAGTTATATATGGCTCGCATCGTGTGTCTTCATGGAGTACCCAAAAAGATAGTCTCTGATAGAGGGAGTCAGTTTACGTCTCGATTCTGGAAAACCTTCAAGAGGAGATGGGAATGAGACTAAACTTTAGCATCGCATACCACCCTCAGAAAGATGGACAAATTGAAAGGGTGAATCAGATATTAGAGGATATGCTTCGGGCATGCGTCTTGGATTTTGGAGGAACTTGGGACAAGAGTTTACCCTACGCCGAGTTTTCGTACAACAACAGCTATCAAGCCAGCCTTCAGATGTCCCCGTTCGAAGCCCTATATGGACGAAAATGCTGAACGCCTCTACTTTGGGATCAAACCAGTGAATCCCGAGTATTTGGAACGGATATCCTTCGAGAAGCTGAAGAGAAGGTACGAATTATTAGAGACCAACTAAAGACAGCCCAATATCGACAGAAGAGCTATGAGGACAATCGTCGTCGAGATCTAGCCTTTGAAGAAGGAGACCATGTCTACCTCCGAGTCACTCCTCTCCGTGGCACTCAACGGTTTAACATGAGAGGAAAGTTGGCACCTCGATATGTTGGACCTTTTCCTATTGTTCGACGCCAAGGCGAATTCGCTTATCAGTTGGAGCTGCCACCCTCATTGGTTGGGGTACATGATGTGTTTCATGTGTCTCAACTAAAGAAGTGCCTTCGAGTCCCAACAGAGCAAGTAGACCTGCAACAGTTGGATATTCAAGAGGATCTGACCTATGTGGAAAAGCCTGGCAAGATCTTGGAAGTAAAAGAAAGAATCACCAGAAGCCGAGTGATCCGCTTCTGTAAGGTTCAGTGGAGCAATCATCCAATAGAGGAAGCCACATGGGAAAAAGAGGAAGAACTCAAGGCACAACATCCTGAGTTATTAGAGGATTGATCCGATTCTCTGTAAGGGGGATAGGATTGTAACACCCCAAGATTTAAAAAGAAATAAAATTATTATTCAAAGCATGTAACACCCCAAATTTTCAAAGGAATAAAAATATTATTTAATCTAATTTCCTGGAATTTATTATTTTGGAAATGCCTTTAATGCCCTCCTTCAACATTTTGAACTAAAACCTAGATGAAATGACCAAACCAGGGACTAGAAAATTTTGTATATGATCCCAAGGCCAAGATATATTTTTGAGAATTTTTACAAATTTTTATCAACCTTTGAAGTACCCCAAATATTTTAATCCATTTTCTGCAATTATTTTAAATCAAAAAACCTTTTAAACAGTAATGGGCCTCCCCCTCCTTTTCTCTCTCTCCTAGCAGGCCCAGCCCATTACCCCCGCCCGCCTCAGACTGACACCTGGGCCCCACCCGTCAGTGAGCCCCTCTCCCCTCACGCGCGCGCCCGACACCCCGGCCCCACCTGTCGGTGCCAACCGACCCCCTCTCGAGCCCGAGCCCGACCCCACCCGTCAGCCGCCACACTCACTCGCTCGTCCCCGCTGGAATGTGGCCTCCGCCTGTCAGATCCTTCGTCTCCAAGAGATCCGCCCCCAAATCTCACCCCCTCGCCGACCGACGCCTTATTGCGCCTCGGAACCGTTGCTCCCAACCCCCTCTCCCCCAAATTGAGCCCGGCATTCAAACCCCCACACTCCGGCGACCGTTTCCCCCTTTAAACCCAGCCGGATCGCATCCCGATTCAATGCATCCGCATGCAACCCGAAGCTCGTCGGCGTTTAAACACGTTTACTCCCGGCCACCGTCAATTGCGCCCCCTCTGCCCCCGCCGATGGCCCTATTTAAACCCCCTGGCCGTCCGCGTTATACCCCTACGCCCACACGCTACGAGAACGAACAGAGAACTCACACTGCGGTTTTTAGCGCACCACCATCGCCCGCACTCCAGCCACCGCTCGTCGTCGCTGGAGTCATTATCCGTCCATGCCGACCGCACCTCCGTGACCGCCAAGGGCACGCCGACCTCGGCCACCGCTCCGTCGTCGATGAACCCCGCCGGAACGCCATCGCCGACGAGGACCCGAACCTCTTCGCCACCTCCACTCGTCGCCGGCCACGCTCCGTCGACTGTTCGCCTCGCCAACGGTACCCTCGTGATCCCCGTAGCGCCCTCTTTCCATTTTAGGCCTTAGCTTCGACCGACGTCGCTCGTCGTGGCCTCTGGCCCGCTCGCCGTCGCCGGAGAAGATGACCGGCACGTGTCGAGTACCCGTGCTGTGTCGGATTCAGTCCCGACCGTGCGATCACGATCGAACGGCGCCGACATCACCACGTGCATGATTTAATCCGCACTGTCGGATCTAATCGAAGTGGTATGTTTTAATCTCGTGCGTCCATCGATATTTAAAACCCGCAATCGATCTAATCCATTCATCGCGTACCGGTTCGACGTTTTAATCTCAGCCGTTCGCGTTATTTTAACTCCCCGCCTCGCCCTCTCGTGTTGGATCTGGATCCAACGGTCCAGATCGATCCGGCGCACGCGCATAGTGCGCGGGTTCACCGTGGGCCTGGCTCACCGTGGACCCGAGGCTATTTTGAGTTTAATTTAAATTCCAGAAATGCTTTTTAGCTTCAAAAATTGATATCTGGCGCATTTCAACTTCAAAAATTACCATTTCAATTTCAGAAAAATTGTAATATTATTCTCTACATGTTAATGCAATAAAAACAATATGTTTACTTTGGGTATTTCATGTTTATTTAATAAAGTGTTCAAATTCCCATAGGGTAAAATACAAATTGAGAAACCAAGGGTTGGTTTCAGTGTTTGTGATGAGTGATTGACATGCTTTTTACCCTCTGGTTCGAAGGGTACCTCCGAAGGGTGTTCGGAGGTTGGACCTCCGAAGGGTGTTCGGAGGTTGGACCTCCGAAGGTGTTCGGAGGAGGGTACCTCCGGAGGGGTTTCGGAGGTTGTACCTCCGAAGGGTGTTCGGAGGTGGTTTCACCGAAGGGTGTTCGGTGGTTTGGTTGCTGCAGCTGTTGCAGCAGAGTGTGCCAGTCGGAGGGGTCCGACAGTACACGATGACTGGGTTCGTACCGAAGGCTTCGGTACTTTGGGCGGTACACCGGAGTGTGTGCCAGAGGTTGCTAACCCGGAGAGGTCTCCGGAGTACTGGATACACTTGTCTGTTTGTCTCTGGTGCGCAGGGACTTCGGAGGCGACGGACAAGGTTCGTAGCAGGTGAACCTGGGTCAAGTGGGAAGCTTGATGCCAGGGGAGCAGGGAGCTCCGTCACGGTGGCTGCGAAGGGGTCCGGGTCGGTCCTCGGGTCGAGGTGCGCCAGGTGAAGGCAGAGAGTGCGGAGCGTGGCTCCGGGTGAAGGTGCACCGAGACAAAGTCCTCGGAGGTGAGGCACTTCGAAGGTACTCCGGAAGGAGTGACTTCGGAGTTGGATGGATCAAGTCCTCTGCGGAGGCAAGGAGTTCGAAGTGTGCTCCGGAGGGAGACATTCGAAGGTGCCCGACGAAGGTCTCAGAAGTCGAGGCGCATCGAAGGCATGGTCCGTGTGAGGCTCGTCGAGGAGTGTGCTCGGGGAGAGACACTGCGACGAAGTGCTCATGGAATGCTTCATGCGGAGGCCTTGGACGAAGGAGGGACTTCGAAGGGTGGTACTCCGAAGGTGAGGCTTCGGAGTGAGGAAGGCTTCGGAGCGAGGCTAGCTCCGGAGTGAGGTTGACTTGAGGTGCTTCGGCCTGCATGGCTTCGGTACACGGACAGACGGAGTTCGAGCTGGGTGAAGCTGCGAAGCCGTGGTGGTCCACTCCGGAGGTGTTGGTGCGAAGGCCCAAGGGCTTTGACGGCTTCGGCTCAAAACCGTCAGTGTATCGGAGACTATCTTCGGTGAAGCGAAGGCCATCAGGCTTCAGGCTTCTCACCGAAGCTACCGCACCCTCGCGTGCGAAGGGAGGCTCCAGAAGGTCAAAGACTGCAAAGGCTGACACTGTGTGCTTTGCAAAAAGCTGACGCTGTCCCCTCTGCAAAGCTGACAGAGAAGCCTCCAGAATAAAGTTGGACTACCTTTTGTACCCCTCTGTTCTGTAGAGACAAAACTGGTGTAAAACCTAGGGGTAGAGTAGTCATTTCACTTGGGTGAACTGTGGGCTATAAATATGGGGGCTCGGTAGGTAACATTTAACACTTTGAACATTTACTGTTGAGCTCCTGTAGCCACATACCTCGCTGTATTCATCCAGAGTTCAATTTATTGTGTTCCTTGTTCAAGCGGCGAAGCCCTGCTTCTTTGTGCTTTTTGCTTGAGCTCACGTTACATACCTCACTAGTTGTAGTGCACCGAAGCCTGTCTAGGCGAAGGTTGCTTTTGTGCGAAGTGTGTTTTTCAGAGTGTGTTCGCTCTGTTCGAAGCCCGTTTTGCTTCTTGTGTCGAAGCCCTTAGCGAAGTCCGTTTGTGTGCGTTTAGACCTTCGTGTACGAAGCACAGCACCAGTTGCTGCTGCCAAGTACTTGGTCGAAGTCCTCAGAGGGCTGTCCACTCTTGCGAAGGGTGAAGTGCGAAGCCTGCTCGAAGCACCCTGTGTGCGGAGCCTGCACTGACTTAGCAGAGTAGATTTTCGAGGGTTGTTAGTGGAGCGAAGTCTTCTTGGCTTCGAACTTTTGCTCTTGCGAAGCCTGTGTTCGGAGATGTCGAAGTACCTCCGAACCAGACCTTCGAAGGTAGCGTTCGAAGCCTGTTCCGCAGAAGACAGGATTAAAACCGAAGGCTGTTTTTAGCCTGAAATTTTAAAAGCTCCCATTCACCCCCCCCCCCCCCTCTGGTCGCTGTTTCCGGTCCAACAATTGGTATCAGAGCAGGTTAAGATCACCAGTTGACCTTAACCGGTTTTGTGATCTGTTGGCGACATGGATAGAGGTAGTAAAATTCCTCTGTTCGATGGGACAGATTTTGCATACTGGAAGGTGCGCATGGAGGCTTACTTGTTAAGCCAAGGAAATGCAATTTGGGAGATTGTGGACTCACAATACTCCATCCCTGAGACTCGCACCTCTCAAACAGAGAAGGATCCGTATAATGCCAACTCCAAGGCAAGAAATATATTGTTCATTGGTTTGAGCCGGAGTGAGTTCGATAGGGTGCAGCACCTTAGGACTGCTAGGGAGATTTGGACAACACTCACTGTTTTTCATGAGGGCTCTACTCAGATTAAGGCCAGGCGCCAAAGCACATACAATCAACAATATCAGCTGTTTGTGCAGGCACCTGGTGAATCTATAGATGCCATGTTTTCTCGCTTTGACGCGATAGTGAGTAACTTGTGATCCAACGAGACGCTTGCTTACAGTGATCATGATAGGGCTATCAAGCTTCTCTATGCTCTTGACCGTAGCATATGGGAAGTGAAGATATCCAGCATTGAGGAGTCCATAGGTTATGACACATTGACCTGTGATGAGCTCTTTAGCAAGCTAAAGTCCACAGAGATTGCCAAGGCATCTCTTGCTGTGCATAGAAGCTCTTTGCCACAGCCATTGGCATTGGTTTCTAGCACTAGCCGTGGCACCACTGCAGAACCAAGCACATCTCGCACTTGTGTTCTTGCAGATGGTTTTGCTTTGTCCTCCCTGGTCTCCGTCACAAAGGAGCAGGTGGACACTCTAGATGATGATGAGCTTGCTCTCATTGCTCGGAGGTTCACCCGTTTTCATCATGAGAGACGGGATCAGAGGAGAAGTGGTTTTAGTGGTTGCTATGAATGTGGCGACACCTCTCACATTAAGGCCAATTGCCCCAAGCTCAAGAAGAGAGATGAGAGTGAGCGCCCTAAATACCACAAGAAGGAGAGGAATCCCTTTGTGAAGGGCAAGCACGGCACGATGGCTAAGAAAGTAGCCAAGGCCGCTTCTAGAGCTTTTGTTGCTGCTCTCAGCGACATCGACACGTCCTCAACTGAGGAGTCGAGCTCTGAGGAGGAGGAGTCCCCAAGGAAGGAGGACAAGAAGGGACAAGACTTCACCGGCCTTTGCTTCATGGCCGACAGCGATCTCAGCGGCGATGAGCTTGACTCATCTGAGGTAACTCTATCATCTGACCAGCTATTGATTAAATTAGATGAGCTGAATGAAGTAGTTCTTGGTCAGGATAGATTACTTGTGCAAGCCGCTAGAGAAAGAAAAGACCTTAGACTTAGGCTAGAATCTATTTCTACTGAATATGCCATGCTTAAGTCTAAATTTGATGATGCTGAATGTGAGTCATATTCTGTTGTCATGAGTGAGCTTGCTCAGTTGCGTTCTGTACATGCTCAAACTCTTTCTGAGCTTGAGACTGCACAGAAGCAGCTTTTGGAGGTGGATTCTAGACCTCATGATGTTATTGATTGCATGAACTGCTCTTTATTACGTGAAAGCATTAATTTACGTGATAAGCATGTTCATGATTTGGAGGCTAGATTGGAGAGGGCCGGTAGTTCTAAGGATGTGCAGCCTGTGTGTGACACTTGCATCGCCCTTAAGGACCAGCTAGGCACTGCTAGAGAGCGAGCTGAAAACCTCATGTCCGAAAATGAATACCTTCTTTCCGTGGATAATAAATGCACTGAGGGAAAGGGTAGGATGGATTTGCTCTTCGCCAAGACCAAGTTGTGTGCTGACAGAGCAGGGGTAGCTCTAGGTTTGGGTTTTGAGAGGATACCTTCAGACAGTACGTCCAAAACTATTTTACCTCTCCCACTACCCTAGAGAAAGAGAGAGCTCTGTTGGACACCCCATCAGCCAAAAATCCTACCCAACCACCAAAGAAAACCACACCTCCTGCCAAGAAAAATCCTCCCAAGAAAACCACTCAGAGAAAACCCAAGGAGCCTGTGAGAGTTGCTCCTGTGACCCATGAGAGTGCCCCCGGGAGAGTTTTTCACTGTTCCTACTGTCAGCGGGCGGGTCATTTGGTTGGTTTCTGTTTTCGTCGCATCAAGGATGAGCGACGCTCTCAGGCGATGAGTTACCGGGACATGCATTACCCATCTTTAGGTATGCATGAGTCTGAGTTGTACTATCGTCCTGCTTTTGAGGCTCCTCGTGCTTCTCGGAGAGGTTTTGCTCCTCGAGGTGTCCACCATGTTCCATATGGTGGTAGACCTCGGACTAGCAGATTTGTACCTCGTCAGAGTAGGAGACCTCGACATGTTGTTCGTTCACAGCATGTAGGTAGACCTCGCACTTTGCATCATTTCGATTTTCCTGTGCGTAGACAGTCTACTTTTACTGCGCCTACTACTCGTGTCACTCAGTGCTGGATGCCTCGTCATTATTTCACTCACCCCAGCACTGAGCGATCGAGACATTCTTATCGTGTGTAGGTGACAGATCGAGGCTTGGAGGGCACGTGGATCATGGACTCCGGTTGTTCGCGCCACATGACCGGAGATGCAGCATGGTTCTCCAGCCTCACCACAACCAAGCAAAGGGAACATATCACCTTCGGAAACAATCGAAGGAGTAGAGTGAAAGGTAAAGGTGTGGTAAGAATTAACTCGAATTTCACTCTCAAAGATGTTGCATTGGTTGAAAACCTGGGATACAATTTGCTGTCTGTATCTCAGTTGCTTGATGAGGGCTTCGAAGTGCGATTCCATCGCGATACTTCGCAAGTGCTCAACTCTGATGGCGTTGTGGTGTGTAAGATCTTTAGAGTTGGGAGAGTTTTTGGAGCTGATTTTTCAGAGTCATCTGGTTCTTCTCACTGTCTTGTTGCACATTTGACCTCTGAGCTTTGGAAGTGGCATAGGAGACTAGGGCATATGAGCTTTGAGTTGCTCACTCGTCTGAGCGCCCTAGGCCTGATCCGAGGATTGCCCAAGCTCAAGTTTGAGAAGAATTTAGTTTGCGCTCCTTGCCGACATGGAAAAATGATTGCTGCTTCGCATTCGCCAGTCACCACAGTGATGACTGAACAACCCAGAGAACTTCTCCATATGGACACTGTAGGTCCTTCTCGGGTTAGTTCTTTAGGCGGCAAGTGGTATGTATTAGTTATTGTCGACGATTTCTCTCGCTACTCTTGGGTTTTCTTTCTTGCCAGCAAGGATGAAGTGTTTTCACACTTTCGGAGCTTGGCTTTGAGACTTTTCACTGAACTCCCAGGTGCATTAAAATTCATTCGAAGTGATAATGGCACCGATTTTAAAAATAGTCTCTTTGTTGACTTTTGCATGGAGCATGGCATAGAACATCAATTCTCTGCTCCGCGGGTTCCTCAACAAAACGGTGTTGTTGAGAGGAAGAACCGCACTTTGGTTGAGATGGCTAGGACGATGCTTGATGAGCATAGGACTCCTAGAAAATTCTGGGCTGAGGCCATGAACACTGCATGTTACATCTCAAACCGGATATTCTTGCGCTCAATTTTAAATTTGACATCTTATGAGCTGCGTTTTGGGAGACAGCCCAAGGTTACTCATCTTCGAGTTTTTGGCTGTCGCTGCTTTATCCTAAAGCGTGGTAACTTGGATAAATTTGAGTCGCGATCTTCTGACGGGATCTTTTTGGGTTACACAACACATGGTCATTCTTATCGTGTTTATAATTTAGAGACTAACACTGTCATCGAGTCATGTGATGTGACTTTTGATGAATCAACCCCCTCTGTTAGTTCTGCTTTTCAACAGGCAAATGAACATGACATGGAACAGACCATCTTCGAAGAGGAAGATCCCGGAGATTTCGAGGATGAACCCCTGCTACCCTCGACATCAACCCCCGAAGCTGACCCCGCTTCAACTACTTCGGCACGAGGTCCCGAAGCGACTACCTCAACATCGGTCATCTTGGACCACTCCAACGCACAAGTTGAGGGGGAGACTGCATCCCACCGCGAGGCTCCACACCATGTTCAAAGGATGCATCCTCCCGAGCAGATCATTGGTGAGCTTGATCAAAGGGTAACACGTTCTCATGCTCATTTCATTCATTCCACTTGTGTTGCTTCTTTCGAGCCCTTAGATGTTAGTCATGCACTTTCTGATTCTAGTTGGATCAATGCCATGCATGAGGAACTTGAAAATTTTGAGAGAAACCAAGTCTGGTCATTAGTTGATCCTCCACCAAATGTTCATTTCATTGGAACAAAATGGATTTTCAAAAACAAACAAGGGGAGGATGGGACTATAGTTAGAAACAAGGCTAGACTTGTAGCTCAGGGCTTTTCTCAACTAGAAGGGATTGATTTTACTGAAACTTTTGCACCTGTTGCTCGCCTTGAGGCCATTAGGATTTTGCTTGCCTTTGCGACATCCCGGGGATTCAAACTCTATCAAATGGATGTCAAAAGTGCTTTTCTTAATGGCTTCATAGGTGAAGATGTTTATGTAAAACAACCCCCTGGTTTTGAAAACCCCAAGTACCCACATAAAGTCCTTAAACTTCATAAGGCTCTTTATGGACTCAAGCAGGCCCCTCGGGCATGGTATGACAGACTTAAGTCTTTTCTGCTTGAGCGAGGGTATTTGATGGGCTCTGTTGATAAAACTTTGTTTACTCTCAAGCATGGCAAAGATTTCCTCCTGGTTCAGATTTATGTGGATGATATCATCTTTGGTGGCTCTTCTCATGCTTTGGTTGCCGAGTTTGCAGATACCATGAGCAGGGAATTTGAAATGTCAATGATGGGTGAACTCACCTTTTTCCTTGGTTTGCAAATCAAGCAAAGCAAACAAGGTACTTTTGTCCACCAGACAAAGTACATCAAGGACCTGCTCAAGAAGTTTGACATGTCCGATGCGAAGCCCCTCGCCACTCCAATGGCTACATCTGTAGCATTGGATCCTGACGAAGATGGAGAAGCCGTAGATCAGAAGGAGTTCCGAAGCATGATCGGCTCCCTCCTCTACTTGACTGCTACGAGGCCGGACATACACTTCGCAGTGTGTCTGTGCGCTCGTTTTCAGGCTTCACCACGAGCTTCGCACCGCCAAGCGGTAAAGCGCATCTTAAGGTATCTCAAACACACCCTTGAATTTGGCATATGGTATTCATCATCTTCATCTTTATGTCTTCGAGGTTATTCCGATGCGGATTTTGATGGGTGTAGAATTGATAGGAAGAGTACCTCTGGTACTTGTCATTTTCTGGGTACTTCACTGGTTTGCTGGTCTTCCCGCAAACAGTCTAGTGTTGCACAATCGACGGCTGAGGCCGAATATGTTGCTGCAGCTAGCTGTTGCTCTCAGATTTTGTGGATGACTTCCACTTTGTGGGATTTCGGGTTAGATTATAAGAGTGTTCCACTTTTCTGTGATAACACTAGCGCTATTTGTGTTGCAAACAACCCGGTTCAGCACTCCAGAACCAAACACATTGATGTGCGGTATCATTTTCTCAGAGATCACAATGAGAAGGGTGATATTGAACTTCAATATGTTGATACCCAACACCAGCTAGCCGATATTTTTACAAAACCCCTCGATTCTTCTCGATTTGCTTACTTGCGTGGGGAACTTGGTATTTGTCACCCTTACGGCATTCTGTGAGGGGGAGCAGTTTTAGATGGATGTGTGTTTGCTAATTGTGTGTTGAAATTGCATTTACATCTTTTGCATTGATATGCCTACTTGTAATTCATGAAATCATGACAGCTCAGCTCTTTTAATTTATCTGAAACATTCATGTGCATGATGTTTTATTTTCAAAATCAAATCGTTCTCACTGCTTAGTCTTGAATCTAGCATATTTAGGCAGGACTGCTTTAGCTATCTTTTATCTGCTTGATAGCTAGACACTGTTCATTGGATGCTCAAAATTGCAACTTGAAAAATTGTTCTCATCTTCATGGATATTCCTAAAGTACCAAGCAATTGGTTCACTTAGTTAAAATCAAAAATTCCATGATTTGCATGCTTTAAGTTACAAGATCCAGGTGGGTTTGTTTGTCGCACTACTCTATTCTAGACTGCTTTCCATTGCACATTGGTCTGAACTGGAATAGTGTAGTGTATGCCAAAATCATTGCTTTAAGCTTCTAATGGCTTTCATGCCTAGGCTTGGCCTGATTGGAAAGTATAAGGTGGACAAACAAATAACCCCTGGCACTAAGAAAAGAACAAAATTCATTGATTCTCAAGGTTGTCTTTCATGCTCCATTTGAACTGGACTTGTCTGTCTAGAGTAGAAATTGACTAGCTGTTCGCAGCACTTGCTTTTACTTGTCTAGTTTCCTTGACTAAGTGGTGATGCTTTTATTTCAAAAATGATCAAATCACATGCTTCATCATGTTTTTAGAGAATGTTAATTTGAGCTGAGCCCATGATCATTGGTGTTATTGTTGGCATATTTTTGCTTTATATGTCTTTGCAATTCTGCTCATTTCCAAGCTATGCATCTTTTTCATGCTCCTTGATGCTTGCATTGCCAAAGGGGGAGAAATTTGGAGACATTTGCTACGTTCTCTGCCGCAAGGGGGTATAATTTCCAAAGGAGGAGAAAATGTGACATAAAGGTTCTCTGTTGCCAAAAGGGGAAAACTTAACTCAGGGGGAGTTTTTATTGCCGAAGGGGCTTTTTACTCTTTTAAAAAGGGGAGGAAAATTCTTCTGTCAAGTGACATGATTTGGCTCTTTTCTGAGTTTTTATGGTCACTTGTGTGCTGAAATTTTTCATATTTTCTTGAACTTGATTGTGGTTGTCAATGCACTCATCAAGGGGGAGATTGAGAAACCAAGGGTTGGTTTCAGTGTTTGTGATGAGTGATTGACAGGCTTTTTACCCTCTGGTTTGAAGGGTACCTCCGAAGGGTGTTCGGAGGTTGGACCTCCGAAGGTGTTCGGAGGTGGTTTCACCGAAGGGTGTTCGGTGGTTTGGTTGCTGCAGCTGTTGCAGCAGAGTGTGCCAGTCGGAGGGGTCCGACAGTACACGATGACTGGGTTCGTACCGAAGGCTTCGGTACTTTGGGCGGTACACCGGAGTGTGTGCCGGAGGTTGCTAACCCGGAGAGGTCTCCGGAGTACTGGATACACTTGTCTGTTTGTCTGTGGTGCGCAGGGACTTCGGAGGCGACGAACAAGGTTCGTAGCAGGTGAACCTGGGTCAAGTGGGAAGCTTGATGCCAGGGGAGCGGGGAGCTCCGTCACGGTGGCTGCGAAGGGGTCCGGGTCGGTCCTCGGGTCGAGGTGCGCCAGGTGAAGGCAGAGAGTGTGGAGCGTGGCTCCGGGTGAAGGTGCTCCGAGACAAAGTCCTCGGAGGTGAGGCACTTTGAAGGTACTCCGGAAGGAGTGACTTCGGAGTTGGATGGATCAAGTCCTCTGCAGAGGCAAGGAGTTCGAAGTGTGCTCCGGAGGGAGACATTTGAAGGTGCCCGACGAAGGTCTCAGAAGTCGAGGCGCATCGAAGGCATGGTCCGGGTGAGGCTCATCGAGGAGTGTGCTCGGGGAGAGACACTGCGATGAAGTGCTCATGGAATGCTTCATGCGGAGGCCTTGGACGAAGGAGGGACTTCGAAGGGTGGTACTCCGAAGGTGGGGCTTCGGAGTGAGGAAGGCTTCGGAGCGAGGCTAGCTCCGGAGTGAGGTTGACTTGAGGTGCTTCGGCCTGCATGGCTTCGGTACACGGACTGACGGAGTTCGAGCTGGGTGAAGCTGTGAAGCCGTGGTGGTCCACTTCGGAGGTGTTGGTGCGAAGGCCCAAGGGCTTTGACGGCTTCGGCTCAAAACCGTCAGTGTATCGGAGACTATCTTCGGTGAAGCGAAGGCCATCAGGCTTCAGGCTTCTCACCGAAGCTACCGCACCCTCGCGTGCGAAGGGAGGCTCCAGAAGGTCAAAGACTGCAAAGGCTGACACTGTGTGCTCTGCAAAAAGCTGACGCTGTCCCCTCTGCAAAGCTGACAGAGAAGCCTCCAGAATAAAGTTGGACTACCTTTTGTACCCCTCTGTTCTGTAGAGACAAAACTGGTGTAAACCCTAGGGGTAGAGTAGTCATTTCACTTGGGTGAACTGTGGGCTATAAATATGGGGGCTCGGTAGGTAACATTTAACACTTTGAGCATTTACTGTTGAGCTCCTGTAGCCACATACCTCGTTGTATTCATCCAGAGTTCAATTTATTGTGTTCCTTGTTCAAGAGGCGAAGCCCTGCTTCTTTGTGCTTTTTGCTTGAGCTCGCGTTACATACCTCGCTAGTTGTAGTGCACCGAAGCCTGTCTAGGCGAAGGTTGCTTTTGTGCGAAGTGTGTTTTTCAGAGTGCGTTCGCTCTGTTCGAAGCCCGTTTTGCTTCTTGTGTCGAAGCCCTTAGCGATGTCCGTTTGTGTGCGTTTAGACCTTCGTGTACGAAGCACAGCACCAGTTGCTGCTGCCAAGTACTTGGTCGAAGTCCTCAGAGGGCTGTCCACTCTTGCGAAGGGTGAAGTGCGAAGCCTGCTGGAAGCACCCTGTGTGCGGAGCCTGCACTGACTTAGCAGAGTAGATTTTCGAGGGTTGTTAGTGGAGCGAAGTCTTCTTGGCTTCAAACTTTTGCTCCTGCGAAGCCTGTGTTCGGAGCTGTCGAAGTACCTCCGAACCAGACCTTCGAAGGTAGCGTTCGAAGCCTGTTCCGCAGAAGACAGGATTAAAACCGAAGGTTGTTTTTAGCCTGAAATTTTAAAAGCTCCCATTCACCCCCCCTCTGGTCGCCGTTTCCGGTCCAACACAAATTCAATTAATTAAATTTCAGTAAATTTTATATTTATTTACTTCCTGTTCATATACTGAAAACCACTAAATTTTCCATGAACCTTTCATTCTAAATTAATTAGAAGACTTAAAATGAGATTACTCACATTTAAAACCCCTTTTTACAAAGGACAACATTTCATTATAATTTCTTTTAAATTATTTATAAAATAAATTTCAGAAACTTAACAGCTTGGTTTTCTTTAAAATTTAACCAATTAAAACCTATGTGCTTGTTGTGTGGTTTTATATTGTTTAATTGAATGTTGTATTTATTTTATTTTACTTTATTTATATTGGAAAGACTACGACGCCGCCGAGGAACCGGAATACTTCCCGGAAGTCCCTCCCTCACCTTTCGCTGAACAAGGCAAGTCACCAAACCAATCTTTTGAGCATATTGAACCCATGTTTTATTAAACTATCGCTAAAACACATAGGTTATACATGCATTAGTCCAATGAAAACCCTTACAATATATTTATTTAGGATCCCCCGACCTTGATGTGCAACCCAAGCCATGCTATCTCGCCTAACCTCCTTGTCACCATATGATTAGTATTATTAGCTAGTGTCCAATGTATTGACACGATCGCTATAGGATAAAAATGAGTCGTAGCAAAATGGTTCTAAAATAAATCTAAAATATTCCATGTAAACCTAGAATGAAAATATTACTGTGACTAATACTAATTTTTCTTTTTACACGAGCAGATTAAAGATATTTAAATAAAAATATGCGAGTACTAAAAATTATTTTAGCAGATTAAATTATCCACGAAATTTCGAAATAGATTTTCAGCTAATTAATTAATAGATGATTATCTCTAAAAATTGATCTACCAAAAAATAGGAGATTAAAACTTTTTACCTGCATGCATACACCGGCGTGAAACAAATCTATAGGAGCAACAAATATGTGGTCGCAGCTGCTGTTCAGGAGCAGAACTCCTTTGCCGCTTGATCAAGAAGCACACGCCAACACACAAAAAAGCTTGCCGGCGAAATGAAGAATAGAAACAGATTGATTTCGGTGGCTACGGAAAACAGAGAAGAATGACGAATAAAATGTGGACTGTAGATTGTAGATTGATCTGAAAAACAGTCGTCTATCCCCAGGGGGATAGGGGCCTATTTATAGACGACTCCTAATACATAAAAAGACTAATTTACCCTCGGGTAAAACTAACTCTAAAATAAATTCCGAAAATTACTAAAATATTCTTATAAAAATTACCTGACTCAAATAAAAATATTCTAAACTTAAAAACTAAATATTAATATCCTAAAAACGAATTTAAACATAGATTGTTAGTTTTACGCTGAAACTGACAAAACGTCCACCGTCTTCGCACCGGGTACCCGGATTGGGCCGACCCGACCCCGCAGCTTCCTCAGCCCGACAATCGATCGCCGCCCGTGTACCTGAGTCAAACCCAGTCAACAGACCAGTGGATCATCTACCGCTCCTAGCCATGAACCCGGATTGGGCCAGCCCGACTCCGCGGCTCCTCTGCCCGGTCGTCGCTCACTGCCCGTGTACATGAGTCACATGCGCCTGAGACTCGGCAGGTCTTCATCTCTCCCTTCCATTGACTTCCGTTGACAATCACTCATCACATCTGGAATATCAAAACCATATTCTTCAACATGGTTTCTCAATCTCCCCCTTGATGAGTGCATTGTCAACACTCTTTTCAGCTCATCTCCAGAACCTGCAAAACATGTGAAAACAGAAAAACAAAGACAAAAGAAAATAAAAGAAAGAAAATAAAAGTTTAACCCTAATGACCAAAAGCCAAACAGAAGCAAGAAAAAAATGGTCATTATGGTTAACCAAAAATAAAGCCTCAAAAACAAGTGCAAATCTCAGAATTACCAACAAGAATAAACTCCCCCTCAAATAAATCCTAGAGAAAGCCAAAAATATATCCAAAATTTCTCCCCCTTGTTGACAATTGGACTCAACAAGTGAGACTAAATGCACTTTAAAGAGACATAAACACAAACTCCCCCTGAAATACAGATCCCCCTCAAAATATGTCATAAATGCAGATGGGGTGCAAGTGGAGTGTGAAAAGCATGCTTCTTAGATATGATTGACTGCTATTACAACGTCTAACAGGTATAGCAAAAGATATACTGTCTAAGATACATGACATGATCAGTGCAACAGATGATATCTAAAGAGGGTCATTAGCACACATTTTTTGATTTTTGCAAAAAAAAGCATCACCACTTTTTCTAGTAGACAAGCAAAGTAAAGCAGGATATGCAAAAGCTAACTGATATCTACCAAGATAAGCGTTGTCCAAAAACAAAGTGCTTCAGCAAACTTGTCATCTTTTTAAATTTTTCAGACTTTTTCCTTTTTCTTTATATTTTTCATTTCTGCCAGGGGTTATTTGCATGTCAAACCTTATGCTAACCGACCAAGTCAAGCCTAGGTCAGAACTGGACCATCAGAAGCTTAAGACATTGGTCTTGGCATACATTACACCGTCCTAGTTCATACCAAAGTGTTATGGTAAGCAGTCCAGAACAATGCAATGCGATAAAGCAAACCCACCTGGATCTTTTCTAATAATCATAAAAATGCGTAAATTTTTCATTTTTCTGAATTTTTTTTATCATTTTTAAAGCACATTTTGCATATTTAAAGCATATAAATGTCCAAGTTGCATATCTGCATCTAAGTAAGGATCTAGCTACAAGGCATGTAAAAGATAGCAAGCGCATACAGCCTACACATGCTAGTTACCAGAAGCAATGGTGATTATTTTTCAATTTTAAAACATAAAAGCCATGCATATGATAGATATCAGATATATCATGTGAACTGAAACAGAACATGATCATCGACAAGTAATCAAAAGCATATACTAGCTAGAGAAAGTAAAGAAGATTAATCATATAACAGAAGCAAGCTCAAAATGTGATTTATGATTATGCATAATATGAATGCACACAAAAAGACTTAATAAAAATAAAGAAGAAAAGACAAACTGACACAAAAAATCCTAAAAAGGATACACAACTCCCAAAACACGATCAATAATCATGAGTGGGACCAAATGGTCCAATGCCAGATTTAGTAAAAGTGTTGAACCAGTGTCGAGCCATCTGCGCGTATGTAGGAAAGCAAAAGGAATCATATGAGTCTAGACTGAAACGCGGATCAAAGCGCGATCCTCTGTTCTTCCTAAAATCACGGCCACGAGGTTCAAAGTCGTATCCATAACAATCTGGAACTCTACCGGAATGAAAACCACCCTCCGGAGCACGATCATAAAAACCGTCTCCTCTACCACCACCTACACGACGTGGCCTAGCCTCTAGCCTCTCTCTACGTCGAGGAACTCTCTGTCTACCACTCTGCTGGTAGAACTGCTCCTACCTGCCTCGAGCTCTCTCTGCTCGCTCAACCCGCTTCCTCTTGAAGCAAAACTCCTCAAGATGCCCGTCTCTCTGACAAAACTCATAGTGATAGGTAGGCTTCTTGGTATGTGGTTGAGGCTTGGGATTCTTAGGCTTGATGGTGTTTGGTGTATCATCTTTTGTGTGAGAGGGTCCATGTGAAGAATCATGAGAAGTGTGGAGAGTTTTAGGCTTTGGGACCCAGATTTGCTTCTTAGGTGGAGCTTTAGGTTGTTCTTGGAACACTCCATCCTTGGGCTGACTATCCTTAAAGGACTCAGTGGAGTGAGTCTTGGGATATCTCTGCTCAGGAGTCATTTTACTCCACTCCACTGCCTGGCTAATGGCACTCTCAAAGTCAGCCTTGGTGTAGGTGTAGCCTACCACAAACCCATCCTGCCTCTTAAACTGCTGGATCATCATGCCGAGTTGTGGCTCTCTAGCACTAATCCAACTCAGGATAGAACGGAGGTAGAAGTTTTCATTCTGGGCATAAGCTAGCTCCTCTCTCAAGGAAGCTAGAACCTCCACCTGAGACAAGCAGGTCTCACACTCTCTATCTATTTGGACAGACTTCTCGGCTTTCAGCTTAATCAACTCTAGTCTAAGAGACAAGTAGTTCTCACAAACAGTGGGTGGAACTGACAAGGTCTCAAGCTCTAGCTTCGTCTGCTCCAACTCAGCTCTCACTCTAGCTAACTCGCTCAACTGCTCATCACTCTTGGCTCTCAGATCAGCTATACTAGCTAAATGGAATGGGCAGTCTACACAAGGTGCGACAACAGTGGCAGGAGCATCTTTTAGCTCCTGCTGAGCGCTCTCAAGCTCAGTGGCCAATGCGTCTCTCTCATCTACTCTCTCTGTGTACCTGGACTTAAGAGTCGCCAGGTCACACAACAGCTCCTCACAGTTAGGGCACTCACCACTATCACCCAAGCAAGGGAAAGAAGACAGACTCTCAATCTTGCCATTTGTTGTGGCAAGCTCACTCTCAAGCTCATCTATCCTCTTCTTAGCCCCTCTAAGCAGTTTCTCCCTATACTTCAACTCCTGACTGTTCTGTTCTAGTAAATTAACAACTTCTTGTTCATAGGAAGATGCCTTCTCATCGTCGTAGTCGTCGGAGTCATCGGAGGAGTCCTTCTCTTTCTTCTCCCCAAGAGCCACTGAGCAGAAGCTCTTGTGGGGTCTTCGGCTGTGACGTGAGCGACTCTTCAGCTTGTTCCCGAAGGTCATGAAACAGAGGCCCGCCGGATTGTCCCTGTCCTTCCCCTTCCTGATCATGATCTCTTCATCACTTGAACTTGAAGACGAGGAGGAAGACGAGTATCTCTTGGAGTATCTTTTCTCCATCTCGGCGAAGAAGGTCTTGTCTCGCTCCTTGTTCTCATGCCTATAATCCTTTAGAGCCTTTCGAAAAAATCTTGTCTTGGGCATGCCCATTGTGGAGTTGTCATACTTGTCGGAGTTGTAGGAGTTGCCGCCGGTGCCCTTCTTGTAATTCTTCTTCTTGGGGCAGTCGGCGATGAAATGGCTTGGGTCACCACACTCAAAGCACCCGGATTTTGTGTCGTGTCTCTTAAACATTCGCTTATCATAGACACGTCGCACCCGGTTGTTAAACAAGCACAAATCATCATATCCTAGAGTATCGAGTTGTTCCTCGGAGATAGACATCAAGGAAAAGGCAGTACAACTCATGGCATTAGGATCAGCCGACGGTGTCGCAAGCCGATCTTCAACAACTCAACGTCCAAGAAGATTTGACCTACATCGAGAGACTCGTCAAGATCTTGGAAAACAAAGAGAGGGTAACCAGGAGCCGTGTAGTTCGCTTCTGCAAGGTTCAGTGGAACAACCACCCCGCCGAAGAAGCCACATGGGAAAAAGAAGACGAACTGAAAGCCCAATATCCCGAGCTATTCGAGTAATGATCCAATCTCGAGGACGAGATTCTTTGTAAGGGGGATAGGTTTGTAACACCCCAAATTTTCAAAGGAATAAAAATATTATTTAATCTAATTTCCTAGAATTTATTATTTTGGAAATGCCTTTAATGCCCTCCTTCACCATTTTGAACTAAAACCTAGATGAAATGACCAAACCAGGGACTAGAAAATTTTGTATATGATCCCAAGGCCAAGATATATTTTTGAGAATTTTTACAAATTTTTATCAACCTTGGAAGTACCCCAAATATTTTAATCCATTTTCTGCAATTATTTTAAATCGAAAAACCTTTTAAACAGTAATGGGTCTCCCCCTCATTTTCTCTCTCTCCCGGCCGGCCCAGCCCGTTACCCCGCCAGCCTCAGACTAACACCTGGGACCCACCCGTCAGTGAGCCCTTCTCCCCTCACGCGTGCGCCCGACACCTCGGCCCCACCTGTCGGCGCCAACCGACCCCCTCTCGCGCCCGAGCCCGACCCCACCTGTCAGCCGCCACACTCACTCGCTCGCGCCCGCTGGCATGTGGCCCCCCCTGTCAGATCCTTCGTCTCCGCGAGATCCGCCCCCAAATCTCACCCCCTCACCGGCCAACACCTTATTGTGCCTCGGATCCGTTGCTCCCAACCCCCTCTCCCCAAATTGAGCACGACATTCAAACCTCCACACTTCGGCGACCGTTTCCCCCTTTAAACCCAGCCGGATCGCGTCCCGATTCAATGAATCCGCATGCAACCCGAAGCTCGCTGGTGTTTACACGCGTTTACTCCCGGCCACCGTCAATTGCGCCCCCTCTGCCCCCGCCGATGGCCCTATTTAAACCCCCTGGCCGTCCACGTTATACCCCTACGCTCACACGCTACGAGAACGAACAGAGCACTCACACTCCGATTTTTAGCGCACCACCATCGCCTGCACTCCAGCCACCGCTCGCCATCACCGGAGTCCTTCTCCGTCCACGCCGACCGCACCTCCGTGACCGCCAAGGGCACACCGACCTCGGCCACCACTGCATCGTCGACGAACCCTGCCGGAACGCCATCGCTGACGAGGACCCAAACCTCTTCGCCGCCTCCACTCGTCGCCGGCCACGCTCCGTCGACCGTTCGCCTCGCCAACGGTACCCTCGTGATACCCGTAGCGCCCTCTTTCCGTTTTAGGCCTTAGCTTCGACCGCCGTCGCTCGCCGTGGCCTCTGGCCCGCTTGCCGTCACCGGAGAAGACGACCGGCATGGGTCGAGTACCCGTGCCGTGTCGGATTCAGTCCCGACCGTGCGATCGCGATCGAACGGTGCCGGCATCACCACGTGCGTGATTTAATCCGCACCGTCGGATCTAATCGAAGCGGTATGTTTTAATCTCGCGCGTCCATCGATATTTAAAACCCGCACTCGATCTGAGCCGTTCATCGCGTACCGGTTCGACGTTTTAATCTCAGCCGTTCACGTTATTTTAACTCCCCACCTCGCCCTTGCGCGTTGGATCTGGATCCAACGGTCCAGATCGATCTGGTGCACGCGCACAGTGCACGGGTTCACCGTGGGCCTAGCTCACCGTGGACCCGAGGCTATTTTGAGTTTAATTTAAATTGCAGAAATGCTTTTAAGCTTCAAAAATTCATATCTGGCACATTTCAACTTCAAAAATTATCATTTCAATTTCAGAAAATTTGTAATATTATTCTCTACATGTTAATGCAATAAAAACAATATGTTTACTTTGGGCATTTCATGTTTATTTAATAAAGTGTTCAAATGCCCTTAGGGTAAAATACAAATTCAATTTATTAAATTTCAGTAAATTTTATATTTATTTACTTCCTCTTCATATACTGAAAACCACTAAATTTTCCATGAACCTTTCATTCTAAATTAATTAGAAGACTTAAAATGAGATTACTCACATTTAAAACCCCTTTTTACAAAGGACAACATTTTATTATAATTCCTTTTAAATTATTTATAAAATAAATTTCAGAAACTTAACAACTTGGTTTTCTTTAAAATTTAACCAATTAAAACCTATGTGCTTGTTGTGTGGTTTTATATTGTTTAATTGAATGTTGTATTTATTTTATTTTACTTTATTTATATTGGAAAGACTACGACGCCGCCGAGGAACTGGAATACTTCTCGGAAGTCCCTCCCTCACCTTTCGCTGAACAAGGCAAGTCACCAAACCAATCTTTTGAGCATATTGAACCCATGTTTTATTAAACCATCGCTAAAACACATAGGTTATACATGCATTAGTCCAATGAAAACCCTTACAATATATTTATTTAGGATCCCCCGACCTTGATGTGCAACCCAAGTCATGCTATCTCGCCTAACCTCCTTGTCACCATATGATTAGTATTATTAGCTAGTGTCCAATGTATTGACACGATCGCTATAGGATAAAAATGAGTCGTAGCAAAATGGTTCTACTATATGATCCCTGTTACTTCTTTTCCTTGGAATTTTGTCGGTGATGAGTTGTGGTTGTGAGTGAATGCATGGTGGGTTCCGGGTGCAAGCTAGGGCATTGGTCGGTAGCACCTAGGGCACTATAAGGATCGGTCTGCGGGATTCGTTGCAATACACTTCCGTACTACCACAAGTCTAATGGGTAAGTCCTAACTAAGGTATGAGGTGTTCCAAACTGAGGCCACCACTTGGAGATGGGTCAAGCAGCACCTGCGGGTGGCTTGTACCGACGTGGCGCAAAAGGGGGTGCGACGTTAGCCGGGATGCGGCCCGGTGCGCTGGCAAAACCTAGAGCGGGTGGTTATCGCTTGGAGCATTTCATGCTGAAGTTTTGGCATGAGTTCCCGTGGTATGGGTCATCTCGTTACACTTTGGTGTTTTGGATGAGTGTGTGCCTTGTGGGTACAGTAGTACATCTCTGATCAGAGTCATAAATCTTTTCGAAAAGCCGAGCCCACGGTCAAGGGCGGGTTGCGTGACATCCCACAGTTAGATTACTTGTGACATGTATGTGCATGATGGTTTGACATGTAAGGACTGTTGTGCGAGGAGGTAAAACATACTCCTCGAGTTAGATGATATTATTGTTGTTTATGTTTACTTTCCGCATGATAAAACTTGACTACATTAACTGCAATAACTGAAAATGTACTTTTGCGCACTTTTAGCCAATTATCCTTCCTTTGCTATTATTCTGCATTATTACCTGCTTTTGTGGTGGCTTGTTTAGTACTTTTTGTACTCATACCCGTTGAACACCTCAGAGGATGCCTACTATGAAGATGGTATGGAGTAGCGACCCAGTCAAGCGAAAAGATCTTGAAGAAGGCGTTCGTCATGCATTTTTCTTTTATTATTATCTTTATTTAACTCTCATGTAATAAATATGGTCTACGCACCATGAATACTGTCGTATGTACGATTGTCGCATGATGAACCTCTTGTATTATTATTTTTCTTATGAAACTCAATAATGTTCCGATTTCGATAAATCGGGGCGCCACAAAGCATTTCTGGAATTATTTATTAAAGAAAATCCTAAAAGAGCCCTATTAAAAGCCAAACAGGGAGAAATATTCAGAATATAGACTTGAAAAATTTATGGAATAATCTAGAGGCCAAGACATAATTTTAAGAATTTTTACAAATTTTTATCAACAGTGATTCAACCCTTAAACAAATAAATGAATTAATGGAATTATTTTAAATCAAAAAAGCATTTAAATTCCTAATGGGCCTTAACCTCCAATTCACCTCCAGCATGGCCCAACCCAACCGCATGCCACCGAAATGCGGGGTCCGCCTGTCGGCGCTCGCGCCCCCTCTCTCCTCTCCCGCCCACGCCCTGCTCGGCCCCACCTGGCAGCCACATCGGTCCACCTCTCACTCTGGTCATCGGGGCCCGCTGGTCGGCGCTCTCTTTTCTGTCTGCCCACTGACAGGTGGGACCCACCTGTCAGATTCGTCTTCTTCCTTGGCAGGGGACCCCCCCTTCATTTCCCGGCGATCCCTTTCTGTTTTCCACCTCCGGCCGCCCGGGTTCGCCTGGATTCGCCTCGGATCACCTTCCCCGACCGACGACGACCTCCTTCCATCTAAACCCGACGCGTTTTACCATATATAGAAGCTTGGCCGTGAGTTAGGAATCCCTCGCCGGAGATCATGGGAAGCCCTTGGTCCCCTTCCCATTTTACGCCGGCGAGCCCCCTATTTAAACCCTACCCAAGCACCGCCCATTGCCCACACCACCTAAGCTCGAGCCGTAGCTTTCAGAGCGCTCCCATTCGGTCTTCGGACTTTTCCTCCTGTCCCACCTCCGGCCGCCGCTCACCATCGACTCCGACCCCCTCCGACCACGCCTCTGCCACCGACGGGATCCTCATCGATCACCCGTCCTCGGCCACCCCTCGGTTGGCCGTGAAGACCCCCAGATCACTGTCGCCGTCGAGCACCTGAGGAGCCCTCACCGTCTACCCTCGTCGTCGGTCGTCGTCCGTCGCCCGTCGTCGCTGTCGAAGGTACTGTCGTGACCGCCATCCTCCCCTCTTTCCATTTCCGGCGAGATCTAGGCACTTAGGCCCTCGCCGTCGCCGTCTCCGCCGCACCCAAGCCCCGCCGTCGCCGGAGACGAAGGGTAAAGTACCCTTAGCGCTCGTGCCGTGCCGGACGCAATCTCAGCCGTCTGATCCGCGATGGAGGGCTAGGATTATAACCCGCACGGGTTTAATCTGGGCCATCCATCCGGTCAAACTGGTACAGAGCCATCTGGGCCGTTGATCGCTATTTAAAAGCTTGACTCAATCCTGTGCGTCCACGTCATACCGGTTCGCGAGATCTAATCGTGACCGTCCAATTTCATTTAACCCTCTCGCCTCGCATCTGGCCGCTGGATCCAGATCCAATGGTCCAGAGCAATCTGGTCCACGTGCATAGTAACGCGGTTCACCGTGGGCCTGGCTCACCGTGGACCAGAGCTCATTTTCTGTTTAAATAAAATTCGAGAAAAAGGTTTAGAATTTGAAAATTCATAACTTGCTCATTTCAACTCCAAATTTCACCATTCAAATTTTGTTAAATTCAGCATTTTATTCTCTACATATTAATGCCATAAAAACAATATGTTACTGTTGCCCAAAATAATCTTATTAATTAAATGAATAAAAATCCATTTAGGAATAAAATTCATTACTCAATAAATAATCAGGAAAATCCCTAAAAATTAATCTTTAATATTCTTTTCAGCATAACATCAGAATAAAAAGGATTAATTACCCTTATATAAAACCATAAACTTGTATGTTTATATTTTGTGCTATTTTGATTGTATATTAAATGTCATGTTTTCTTTTTCCGTATCGAGAAGACTACGAGTTTGTCGAGAAGCCGGAGTTTTTCCCCGAGGTTCCACCTTCACCCTTTGCTGATCAAGGCAAGTCACAACCCCCATTTTGATCATCATTGAGCCCATGTTTTAATAAAGTATCGCTATAACCCATAGGATAATATTGCATTAGTCAAATATCAAGCCCTACATTATATTTATTAGATCCCCGTCCTTGTGTGCAAACCCAAGCCATGCTTATTGAGCCTTAACTCCTTCTCACTCTACTATAAAAATATTAGCTAGTGCTCATTGTACCGGCACAACTGCTATAGGATAACAAGAATGAGTCGTAGATAGTTGGATTCTGTTATATGAATTTCCCGTTATTCTCGTCTCTGGACTTTGTTGGAGTTGGCTATGTTATAAGTATGGTGGGTTCCGAGTGCAAGCTAGGGCATTGGTTGGTCGCACCCGGGGTACTATAAGGACTGGTCTACGGGATCTGTTGCAAAGCACTTCCGTACCAACCACAAGTCTAATGGGTTAGTCCTAACTGAAAGTATGGAACAATCCGACTCGATGCACCATAGTGGAGGGGCAAGGGGCAACCTGCGGGTGAATTGTACCGACGTGGATCAAGGGGGGGTATGGTGAGGCTCGACGCGTCGGGACACCATATAAAACCCATAAGAGTGTGTTGTCGGGTCGAGGAGGACCATATGGAAGGTTTTGGCATGAGTTCTCGTGGTATGGGTCATCTCGTTACACTTTGGTGTGAGTGATGAGTGCGTGCCTTGTGGGTACAGTGGTACATCTTGATCAGAGTATTTAATCTTTTTGAAAAGCCGAGCCCACTGTCAAGGGCGGGTTGTGTGACTACTCGCAGTTAGTTTATAATTGTTTGAATGGTTGAGATATTCATGGCATGTAAGGACTGTTGAGCGAGGTGGGGCTGACTGTACCCCTCGAGTTAGAAGATGATGATGCATACACATGTTTACATTTCAATACTAATAACTTGATCACATTTAATTGCTTTACAATTATGCTTTTCCGCAAAATTAGCCACTATCTCCCTTGTTATTACTCTGCATTATATTTGCATCCGGTGCCTTGCTGAGTACGTTTGTACTCACCCCCATTGACTTACACCACCAGAGCCCGTCTACTACGAGGAGGATGAAGGTCTGGAGAAGCGACCCAGTCAAGGCGAGACTGGAAGGAGGCGTTCATCTAGGACCCTTTGTTTTATTAGTTTCTCTTCACCTTTATTCACTTTTGTATTAATACGGTCTACAAACCTTGAATGATTGCCCGTAATGTACGTGGTCGCATGATGAACGTCTTGTTTTATTGATTTTCTATGGAATTTCAATAAATGTCCTGATTTATTAAATCGGGGCGTGACAATGATCCTATCCCAACTGGTGATGTTCTCATCATCTTGTAGGAGAGTCTTCCTTGGTGGAGTTATATCTGTTGGATTGTCACAATAATAAATGTGCTTCAATTGGTCCATTAGGTCAGTATCGACCTCCCTGCTATCCCCTTCCACTTCCTGTCTGCAACATTGCTAGGATCCTTCCCTGACATTATAAGAAACCATGATAAGAATATAAACAAAAGATGTGCATGTGTAGTAATGTTACTTCTCTATGTATACCACTATCGTCGTTGTCCACTTTGATGACCGTTGGGATGTTTTCATCACCAAAGTTAGTGTGGAATTTTGCCATAATAGTCAATGGGGCTTGTACCATTGTTATTACCAAATAGTCCTCTCGTGTTAGGCTACCTCTTCGACGAAATTCTGCCAACCCTTTGTGGAGGCATATCGTACCGCCGCCCTCATAGCTCACAACCTCAACCTCAGTGGTGCATTATTTTGAGGGTGTCACCAGCACGAATGTTATTGACCTCATAAAATCTTTTTGATAAATACTACAACAGTAACAGATGTGCTTCAGTTTGTTAACACATTAATAAAGAGGACATGTAATGTATAAAAAACTATAACTAAACCTGGTGATGCCCGTCAGGAACATAGGTTGGTACTTGTACATCGTTTGGAATCCTTGCCATACCCTAATTCACAAATTTCAGATAAATGATTTTATAAACTAAAATTTAATGGTAAGAATGCAATAACTTACGAGAATATTGAGAATGCAACCGACGAAGTCGACGGAGGGCACGAGCGACGGAGTGGCGAGAGCACGACGAAGGCGATGGTGGTGGCGCCAGGAGTATAGGGTTAGGGTTGCGTGAAATGAAAGTGTGAAGATTCAACTTAGGTGCCTTGCCTATTTATTAGTAGGAGATATCAGTGACGGGTGATAAACTTCTTTAGTGACGGGTGGAAATATAACCCATTACTATAGGAGAGATCATTAGTGACGGGTCATACCATGACCTGTCACTAATGAGGGTACCCCTTCTTTAGTGACGGGTCCAGTTATGACATGTCACTAATAATGCAGTGTTACTGACGTGTGTGAAATAGCCCATCACTCAAAGTGTATTACTGACGCGCATCTTTTACCCGTCACTAAAGTTGCGTCACTAAAGACCGTTTTTGTGGTAGTGGATATCGATGGGCTATCGTTGATAGCGTTAGAACATCTCACTCCTGTTTTCTTGTCAATTATAGGGTCAAATTGACTGATACGCTCACTGAACATCTAAGGTTATTTAAGACTTGCACTGGAATTAAGAAGATACTCTTACACCTTAAGTACTGAGGCCTAGAGGTTAGTAATGGTGACAATAGGGTTAATCTTACCGTTCGGTGGTAAGGTTAACCTTGTGGTGCCATATAAAATATACAAAACGGGAGAGTTAGTGATTTGTGTTCATCCTTTTGATTTATTTTCAAACCCGTGTAAAGTTTTGTAACAACAAACTGAAGTTAATTACAACTAGACGAGCACTCTGCAAACTAGTGATTTTTGCTCCATATTTGAAACCAATAGAGGAGACTCACCCGTCACCACATGTGGCGACATGAAGAAGGTGCATAATTTATTTTTGATACATGTCATGAAAAGATTAATTGTAGGTACGGTGCATGGACTTTACATATGTAAGAGCATCTCCATTGTAATTGCTATCCAACTTACTATCTTTAAAAATAGCAAGAATTGTCAAAAAGTTGTCTCCATTGTACTTGCTATTTGACTTGCTATTTTAGGGGGCTTGCTATTTCTCTCACCAAACTTGCTACATGTAGCAAGTTTGATGAGAGAAATAGCAAGTTTTCTAAAATAGCAAGTCAAATAGCAAGTACAATGGAGTGAGTAGCAATATAGCAAACCAATTTAAATAGGGAGACTTGCTATTGCTATGAATAGCAAGTCAAAAATAGCAATTACAATGGAGATGCTCTAACGAGCTAAAGGTTGCTACAACTCATCGGTCGGCCGGTCGGCGGCAGTTGCAGATGGGTTTCTGGCCGCCGCCAAGCTGTGCAGCCAGACCTCGTCGCGGACGGTGGCGTACTGGTCGTCGTTGCGGTGCCACGTCCAGATGGCGGCCGTCTCGTTCACGATCCTCAGTCGTCCGTGCCCGAAGCTCGCCTCCCTGAACTCCGACAGCGGCGCTGATTTGTGATCCTTGATGAACCTTCATTAATCCACCAACAATTAACATCCCCCATTAATTAATCTAATCTAATCTAATTAATTACACATGTGATTGATGACCATCCACTATTTATTATCCCCATCGTAAAAAAAAACTTATCTTTAGCGGTACTTACAAAAGTTATTATTATGAGAAAGAATTAAATTTTGTGCCGCTAGTTAATTAGCTTTAATTTTCAGACAATACATCAAACAATATAAGAGCATTAGTAAAAGACATGTACATCACTTTTATCGTGTCATTATTGATTGATGCCGAGCATTAGTGACTTGTCGCCGTTTGATTTCTCACTAATGATGAACTTCTTTATTACTAACGGGACGGGTCTTGTTATTAATACTCGAATGTTAGTGACGACAGTAAGCTAGCCCATCATTAATATGACACATGTCTTTTATTCATTGTAAAAGCATCGCCACTAAATGTAGTTTATGTGGTCTTGAGATAAATTGATTGGAATGATATATAATATTTGGTTAACTGGAGCCCACTAATCATGTAATAACCAAAGAAAATTACGTAAGTAGAATATCCTGGTAAGATAAATTAAAAAATAATTTATTCGCGAAAAAAAATAGTCAGTGATGATGAAATTTACTTGAGAGCAAGGCCTTCCCTGTTGCCACCATCGCCAATGGTGATGTACATCGGGCCCCGACAGTCAGCCTTATTGTCGTATATCCTTGTCTGATTTATCATCCGAAATGATGAAATCATAAAAAAAACTAAATTAATCGTGATTTTATTTATTTATCATTGTTCAGAAGTAATGACTCATATTAAAGTTGAATTTCTTTTGTTAGCCATATGCAAAAACATCGAATACCTGATTTAGTCAGAAAAAATGAAATATTTAATTATTTGTTAGTTGAAATAGGTGGATGTTTTATTATCACACATATAGAAATAAGTACTCAGGATCTTCTAAATTTATAATTGTAAGTCTATAAATAATGGATGCTAATTATTTTAAGTATTAAAGGATGTCGGAAAAAATGAAGGTCATTCGAGTCAGAGCACATTCGAGTCAGAGCACGTTTCGACTTACGAAGCGCTCGTAGGCGTGGACGTGGCCGGCGAAGACGACGTCGACGCGGGCCTCGTAGAGGAGGCTCTCCATGGCGCGGCGCATCCGCTCGCCCTCGCCCTGGTGAGCCTGGTTCGTGTTGTACCACGGCGCGTGAAGCAGCGCCACCAGCCACGGCGTCCTCCGCCTGTCAACGCCGGCGAGGTCGCGCTCTAGCCACGCGCGTTGCTCCGAGCCCTCCTCGAACTCCGCGTACGAGCCCAGCATTACGACGTGTACCGCGCCGCCGCCGGCGTCGAAGGAGTAGTAAAGGTTGGAACGCGAACCGCTCTCCTCGTGCGGCATCCGCCACCGCGCGTTGTACGCCACGAACGGCGCGAACTCCACCACGGGGAGCGTCTCGATCTCGTGGTTCCCCTCCGTCACCATCCACGGCCGCGCGCTCGCCAGCGGCTGCACCAGCCGCCCGAACGTGTCCCACAGCGGCTGCTGCGTGTCCGCGTACGACAGGTCGCCGGGTAGCAGCAGCATGTCGTAGTCCCCGCCGCCGATGTGCTTCAGCGTCGACGCCGTCCACCCCGTCTGCCCCAGGTCACCTATACACAGTACAATTACTCAATTGGCCAGGAGGAGCGGCAGCGGCGGCGGCGGCGGCGGCGGCGGCAGCGGCGGCGGCGGCGGCGGCAGCGGCCGCGGCGGCGGCGGCAGCGGCGGCAGCGGCAGTAGATTCTCACCGATGACGACGAGCTCGATGGGCATGGTGGCCGGAGGAGTCCTGAGGCTGAACTCGTCGCCGGCCTGCCCGCAGCGGTAGTAGTAGGTCGTGCTCGGCTCGAGCGGGCCGACGGTGACGTGGTGTATCGCGCCGGACTTGTAGAAGAAGTAGCGGTACGTGGTGTGGTCGCCCGTGGCGGATGCCGTGTACTTCCCCTGGGACGTCCCGTACTCCACCACGGACGGCGCGCTACGGTCGTCGGTGACCCAAGAAATTCTCATGTTGTTCGCGCCAACAATCGAAATGTGCACCTACTTATTCAGAACCAGATCAAAGTTAGTATTGTCAAAACGTCACAGATCAGAAATTTCATGTTTCAGCTGCAAATCCCCCGGGAATATTTCTCGTAGCACTACAATTTACCTTTCAAATATTTATATCTTCTTATTTACTCTTGGATCACAGATTATGAAGTTTTGTTTCTTTAATAGTTTATCTTATTTTTTATATAAGTTGTTCATTTCTTATTTTTTTTCATCTTTTTCTATGTTTTCTCTTTTCAAATAAATAATGCTCATTCCACAAATAAATAACTCATATTTTTTGCAGCAAAAATAACACATACTTCTTAATTTATATAAGGAATTGAGTTAGTCCCTCTTAGCTAGACCGGTATCACTTAGTAATGTTATTATATTATTAATAAAAACAATTTTATCTTTTATTTTTATCATTACTTTATCAACTCTGATGTGACAAACGTGCTGATAGGTTGGTAGGACACGTCGAATTTAATTGTTCTGTACTAGCTACGACAAAATAGTTTTAGTCAACTGGCTAACAGATTGTTGAAATTACTTGGAGGAAGCATGAAACCAGAGGTCAAATCAACAAATGCTATGATGTTTGTTTGACGAAACAGATGCTACTATCAAACAAGCAAACGTAGTAAACCCGTCACTTCTGAAAAATCTGTAATGGAGTATGAAACTGCTAGGAATGGACAAACAATCTCTTTAAAAATGAAACAATGAATATTGAAGAACTCTGCATGAATCCGTCTGCCATTGATGTTGGGAATGAATCTTTTCGTCGAGATGAGGCAAACGAAGCGTTCAGAACCAAGCAGTGTCAAATTTCCGACAGAACTGCACGTTTTGACACGAAAAACCGCACCTGCTGAGGATGCAACGCCGGCTTGTCGTGCGCCACCAGCAGCAACGGGCTCGGCGGCGGCCGGACGTACTCGTCGGCGTGCACACACAAGAACGTGACCGACGTGAGGCCCTGCACCAGCAGTCTCCAGGAATTCGCCATGGCTCCGACTAGCAGGTCGCCGCAGAGCGTCCCCGTGCAGCTACGCCCCAGCGCCGCCTGGTCCAGACACCAGAGACACCTCCCGTTCACGACGGAGAAGACGACCCTGGACACGCCGAACAAGCTTCTCGCCGGGGCGCGGCACACAATGCGTATCAGCGCGACGACCCGGCGGGCTATTATACACATGAGCAGTAGCGTGCGGAGGAGAAACACTATTATTATCTGCGTCTTACGCGTGTCGCCGTGATCGAATGATCTCGCCACCGCTGCCGCCGCCGCCGTCGTCATCGCCCAGCCTGGCTTGAGCCCGAAGCAGGAGACCTGGCACATAATTGCACGCCATTGCCATATAATAGGAATCAGGAAGTCGTCGCAGATGGATCGATTTGGGGATATGCTGGGAGATATGCCATGCTGTTTCTTGCTGATCTTGCCGTCGTGCGTGCGTGTACCTGACATGTGGCGTGGACGGCGGCGGTTACCGGAGAGGAGGAGGCCGTGTGTGGTGGTAGTGAGCTGGAGGCGGATGGAGGAAGGAGATAGGTAGGTTGAGGCTAGCATTGCTGAAGCAGGATTTAGCTAGAGACTGTTTTTTTTTCGCTCCACTGAGCCTGCGAGACTGACGAAGTCTAACAATACGACTTTTTCTGTTTCTGCTGGAATTTTTCTATTTTATTATATTTTTATACATAATAATTGTATTTAAAAATCAGAAAACTCATACGTTATATATTTACTAGCTCAATGCCCGTGCATTACTACAGATTAAAACAACGTCAAAATATTTTAAAAAATATAAGTATAATTAAATTTAATTATAAAATGACATGGAGCAAAGAAATATTTTAAAATTAGTATGTCAAAAGTGTACCGTAACCTACCTACCGATTCATATAAGTTTTTGTTAAACAACCTTAATATATGAACTCTAGAAAAATTTATTTTTAAGATGACAAAAAATATTTAAGAACTACAATATGAATAGCCAATGAATCTTTTATTTTTATAAATAATTGAGTTTATAATAAAATTAAGTAAAAAAATAATTTTACAAAGTTTTATTAGATAATCCTTGAGTTTTATAATATTTTTTTACAAAGTTTTATTAGATAAAAAATGATTCGAGTTTTTATATTATTAAGTAATAATATCCGGCTCTTAAAAGGAGAAGGATAAAAAATGGAAAAAGAAAAGGGAAGAAAAGATGCTTTTGGCATCATCATGCCCACATGTCTCCTCCTCACGCTCCTCTCTTAAAAGAACACATGCCCCTTAGATGTCACCACGTCATTGATCTGCGTCTCCTGATCCGAGTGCTCCAATTGATTACGTAAGCGACCCCCGCACAACACCTCTCCTAGACTGAATCCACCAGGAACCAGGTGAGCTACCCCTTGCTTCCTCCAATGGTGAGATAAACACCCACCCCATATATACAAGTCAATTTCAAATATGTCGTAGCCAAATAACCCATAATTTTTTCCCAAAAAAATCGAGGGGGAAAAAGGGATATAGACGAGGCATTGGAAAAGGCAGTGGAGGCGATGCTGCAGACTATCGAGTAGGGGAGCTCATCTCCGACAAGGAGCCTGACCTTGGATGGCGTCGTGAAGTGCTTACACGAGCAGCTGCCGATGGCAGAGATACTAGAGTGGTACCAGAGCTAAGAGCACCAGTAGATCGCTAGCATGGCGTCGCGTTTCTCGCCTGGTTCCCCCGGGTGCGGAACCTGACGTGCTTGACGCTTTCTGATAACCGCATGCCCGGTGGACTCGACCACCTCATCGCCATGGGGTTGGGCTCGCTCCGCGTCCTCGACCTCAACAATAATCGGTCGGAGGAGATGATAGGTGTGGTCAACAGCGGACTGTGTCGTATATTAGGTGAGAGAAACTTGCGATGGGTAGATGCGGACCATGCATTGGACGTACAGTCACCATGAACTCCTCCTTTTAGTAGTAGAAGATCATTGAGTTTATAATAAAATTTAGTAAAAAATAAATTTACAAAGTTGTATTAGATAATTATTGAGTTTTATAATAGTTTTTTTTACAAAGTTGTATTAGATAAAAATGATTCGCGTTTTTATTTTATTAAGTAATAATATCTAGCTCTTAAAGGAGAAGGATAAAAAAATGAGAAAAAGGAAGAAAAAAAATGCTTTTTGGCATCATCCTGCCCACATGCCTTCTCCTCGTGCTTCTCTCTAAAAAGAACACACGCCCTTAGATGCCGCCATGTCATCGATCTGCGCCTCCTGATCCGAGCGCTCTCATTGGTCACGTAAGCGGACCCCACACATCACCTCTCCTGGACTGAGTCCACCATGAATCAGGTGAGCTGCCCCTTACTTCCTCCAATTGCGAGACAAACACCTCCCCATATATACAAGTCAATTTAAATCTGCTCATAGCCAAACAACCCGGAAATTTTTTCCCGAAAAAAATCGAGGGGGAAAAGGGAGATGGACAAGGCATGAGAGAAGATGATGGAGGCGATGTTGCAGACTGTCAGGGAGGGGAGCTCGTCTTCGGTGAGGAGCCTGACCATGGACGACGTCGTGAAGTGCTTACACGGGGCGGCTGCCGATGGCGGAGATACTGGAGCGGTACCAGAGCATAGAGCACTAGTAGATCGTTGGCATGGAGTCGTGTTGCTCACCGGATTCCCCCGGATGCGGTGGACTCGACCAAGCCTTATCACCGCGGGGTTGGGCTCGCTCCACGACTTTCACCTCAGCAATAATCGGTGGGAGGAGAGGATAGGTGCGGGCAACGGCGAACTGCGTCAAACAGTAGGTGGGAGAAACTTCCGATAGATAGGTGAGGATCGTGCGTCGGATACATAGTCACTATGAACTTCTCCTTTTTAAAAGTAGAAGATAAGACATAAAAAATTAAAAAAACTTAAATTTATGGACGTCATCCAGTACAAACCAAGCACTTAGTGGTTTGATGGGACTGGAATATTATTAGAAGATGCGGTTTGAAAGTTGTGCTAGTTTTGTCAAAAAAAAACAATGGCTTGTTTATAATACACCTATTTAATATTTAAAAATTTAATAAATAGTTTTAATTTTTTACATATAATGTTTTTTACACACGTGTCATGCTGAATGTCGGTCCCACACGTCACATGAGTGGCTATCACAGATGATCATCGGAATAACCGAACGTATATTCAGTTTTATGATTTTATCGATGTTCAGAGGCAAAGTACATGAGTTACGGACATATATAATTAATCTCAGCTACAGTTTGCAATTTGCAAGCCTTTAAATTGAAATAACGCATTCATTCAGGTGTGCACGCACGTCGGCATGTGTGTAAGATATATTTTTGTCGATTACGTTTTGACGTTTTAGCAAAAAAATTACATGCCGCCATTTTGAAGTTTGAACCCGAACAAACTACAAACACAAACTCTGACATAACTCGGGCTGGCCCGAACGGACGGTGCTGGATGGTCCGTTCTGACATTTTAGACATTATAATATTAAAAAAATCATACAAATAATACAAATAACTTAAAACATGATAAAATAATATTTATTATGATTCGATTACAACTTTACTACAGAAATTTATGCATTATCAAAAAAGCTCGTATATAACATGAATTTGTTGTTAGTTTTATCTCATTCTTTTTAACGTGTTCAGTGACACTCACAAGTGTGTGTTGTGTAACTCTATATTTGTGATAGTGTATGAGCTTCATTGCACTCTTGCTAGAAGTAGCCAAACCAACAGCAGCAAATATTAATATTGTTTTGTGACTAAACACATAATATCATTGTTATTGATTTTCTCCTTTCCTCCTTATAATTCTGAATGACAAGTGATCATTTTCCACATATGACAAGGAGAAGCCAACCCATCTGAGACAGTAAAAAAAAATCCAGCTAGTTTATGTTTGTGCAAATATCGATCGATGTTATTTCTTCATACGGAGAAATTCGATGAATATATTTGGAGATAAGACGGATATTTTTCTTTTGAAAGGGAGGTGCATTTAAATAAGAATATATTTCCTCTACTTCCTTGCTTTATCCCAAATCTATATCAAACTGAAATTTTTTAAAGGATGTATTGAAATGAGTTGGTTCTTCCAAATTCAAAAAGATCATCAAATCAAAACAGAGAATAAGTTTCTGGGCAATAAAATGCTAAACATGAATTCAGATTTCCAACAAAAAGAAAATTAAAGCAGAGGCCTGATCAAGGCATCACACAAGAAAAAGGCAAGAACAACAACAATAGATGATGAGATGAATCGACGAGCCAGGTGCTTCAGCTTGGAGGGGTCAAACTCGCAGTACGGGTTGCAGTCGTCGTTTGAATTCATTGGTTTATCTATCACTTCCACAAAAATAGTCTTTAGAGATGCAACTTTAGTGATGGGAAAAAGACGTGCGTCAGTAATACACTATTAGTGACGGATTATTTCACACGCGTCAATAATGCTGCCTTATTAGTGACGGGTCGCAATAGAACCCGTCACTAAAGACAAGGCTGACAGGGACGCCCAAGTTAATGATGGGTGATACAGTGACCCATCACTAAAGGTTGCCCCTATAATGACAGTCTATGTTAAGACGACGTCACTAAATATAGGGCACCCCATTAGTGATAGTTAGTAGTACCACCCGTAACTAAAGAGTATTGCATCGTCCGAAACCCTAAGACCACTTTAGTGACATCCTTGTATGGATAATCGTCATTGATGATAAATATATAAGTACCTCATGTACAGAGCTCTGCACTTATTGCTCCCAAGTCCCAACCACCGCCGTCTTCACCATAATTGTTGACTGACAGTGCAGTTGCTAGATGTGCCGATAACGACCCACATCGTTACGTGCTCCGGTGGACCAGCCCACACCGCAGGTAGAATCAACGTCGTCCGACCAAAGGTATATATTTTTAATTATCTAATATATTTTAATCCGAAATTAAATCATATTTTTGTATGACACAATACGTGAAATAATTAGAGTCATATCTTGATTGTTTTATTATTTATATATTGCAACAACACGAAGTTGGATGTATCTTGATTGTCGTACTTGCAATGAGTACTTCAGTGGAGTGAAGTTTTTCATGAGTAGTGCTAGAGATGACATGGAAGCTAGTGGAAAGACTATAATATGGTGTTCATGTTATGATTGTGGGAATAAGAAGGAGTTTACAAATTCAGAATATGTGTACGATCATTTGCTGAGACGTGGATTCAAGAAGAGATATCATATATGGAACAAGCATAGTGAAGAAGGATAAAATGATGGTGAAGTAGATCAAATTGGTAGTAAAGATGAAGGTGGGGCCATTGATACAGATTACATGAGCGACAATGACATTTTAGGAATTCCAAAAATAAGTAAATTGATATTGTGGATAATATTGATCAGATGGTACCTAATGTGGAGGAACAAGTTGTATACTTTAAAAGGGACGATTGAGGTGGCACAAAGAGAGCCGTAAGAACGACTCGATGATTCAACACCCAACAGATTTTGCTAAATGGAGAACAATTAACGTCACATTTCTAAGGTTTGCTAATGATTGCAGGAATATTAGATTTGACATGAGTACCGATGGCATGAACCCTTTTGGTAACATGAGCAGTATGCATAGCACGTGGCCAGTGTTATTGTCTATATATGTTGGACCGGAAACGGCGACCAGAGGGGGGGTGAATGGGAGCTTTTAAAATTTCGGGCTAAAAACAGCCTTCGGTTTTAATCCTGTCTTCTGCGGAACAGGCTTCGAACACAACCTTCGGAGGTCTGGTTCGGAGGTACTTCGACAGCTCCGAACACAGGCTTCGCAGGAGCAAAAGTTCGAAGCCAAGAAGACATCGCTCCACTAACAACCCTCGAAAATCTACTCTGCTAAGTCAGTGCAGGCTCCGCACGCAGGGTGCTTCGAGCAGGCTTCGCACTTCACCCTTCGCAAGAGTGGACACCCTACTGAGGACTTCGACTAAGTACTTGGCAGCAGCAACTGGTGCTGGGCTTCGTACACGAAGGTCTAAACGCACACAAACGGACTTCGCTAAGGGCTTCGACACAAGAAGCAAAACGGGCTTCGAACAGGGCTTCGCTAGTAAGCTGTGAGGTCTAGCCTCAAGTTACACAGAGCGACAAACACACTGAAAACACACTTCGCAGAACAACACCCTTCGCCTAGACATGCTTCGGTGCACCACAACTAGCGAGGTATGTAACGCGAGCTCAAGCAAAAAGCACAAGGAAGCAGGGCTTCGCCGCTTGAACAAGCAACACAAAAATATTTGAACTCTGGATGAATACAGCGAGGTATGTGGCTACAGGAGCTCAACAGTAAATGCTCAAAGTGTTAAATGTTACCTACCGAGCCCCCATATTTATAGCCCACAGTTCACCCAAAGGAATTGACTACTTTACCCCTAGGGTTTACAAAGGATTTGTCTCTACAGAACTAAGGGGTACAAAAGGTAGTCCACTTTATTCTGGAGGCTTCTCTGTCAGCTTTGCAGAGGGGACAACGTCAGCTTTTTGCAGAGCAGACAGTGTCAGCCTTTGCAGTCTTTGACCTTCTGCAGCCTCCCTTCGCACGCGAGGGTGCGGTAGCTTCGGCGAGAAGCCTTGAGCCTGGTGGCCTTCGCTTCGCCGAAGATGGCCTCCGATACAGTGACGGTTTTGAGCCGAAGCCGTCAAAGCCCTTGGGCCTTCGCACCAACACCTCCGGAGTGGACCACCACGGCTTCGCAGCTTCACCCAGCTCGAACTCCGTCAGTCCGTGTACCGAAGCCATGCAGGCCGAAGCACCACAAGACAACCACACTCCGGAGCTAGCCTCGCTCCGAAGCCTTCCACACTCCGAAGCCCCACCTTCGGAGTACCACCCTTCGAAGTCCCTCCTTCGTCCAAGGCCTCCGCACGAAGCATTCCATGAGCACTTCGTCGCAGTGTCTCTCCCCGAGCATACTCCTCGATGAGCCTCACCCGGACCATGCCTTCGATGCGCCTCGGCAAATCTTTTCAAAAGAGTAAAAGCCCTTTCGGCAAATCTTCCCTTTCTCAAGATAAAAACTCCCCCTGAGTTAAGTTTTCCCCCCTTTGGCAACAAAGAGCCTTTATGTCAAATTTTCTCCCCCTTTGGAAATTATACCCCTTGCGACAGAGAACAAAGCAAGTCTCTCCCTTTTGAGGAATTTCTCCCCCTTTGGCAATGCAAGCATCAAGGAGCATGTAAAAGATGCAAAGCTTCGAAATGAGCAGAATTGCAAAGACATATGAAGCAAAAATATGCCAACAATAATACCAATGATCGTGTGCTCAGCTCAAATTAACATTCTCTAAAAAACATGATGAAGCATGTGATTTGATCATTTTTGAAATAGAAAGCATCACCACTTAGTCAAGGAAACTAGACACGTAAGAGCAGGGGACTGCGCAAAGCTAGGCAAATTCTACTCTTAGACAGACAAGTCCAGTTCAAATGGAGCAGGAAAAGCAAACTTGATGAGCAATGAATTTTGTTGTTCTTTTCTTAGTGCCAGGGGTTATTTGTTTGTCCACCTTATACTTTCCAATCCGGCCAAGCCTAGGCATGAAAAACCATAAGAAGCTCAAGGCAATGATTTTGGCATACACTACACTATTCCAGTTCAGACCAATGTGCAATGGTAAGCAGTCTAGAATAGGGTAGTGCGACAAACAAACCCACCTGGATCTTTTCACTTGAAGCATGCAAATCATGGAATTTTTGATTTTAACTAAGTGAGCCAATTGTTTGGCATGTATGAATATCCATGAAGATGAGAACAATTTTTCAAGTTGCAATTTTGAGCATCCAATGAACAGGGTCTTGCTATCAAGCAGATAAAAGATAGCTAAAGCAGTCCTGCCTAAACATGCTAGATTCAAGACTAAGCAGTGAGCACGATGTGATTTTGAAAATAAAACATCATGCACATGAATGTTTTAGATTGATTAAAAAGAGCTGAGCTGGCACGATATCATGAATTATAAGCAGGCATATAAGTGCAAAAGATGTAAATGCAATTTCAACACACTTAGCAAAGGCATATCCATCTAAAACAGCTCCCCTCACAAAATGCCATAAGGGTGACAAATACCAAGTTCCCCACGCAAGTAAGCAAATCGAGAAGCATCAAGGGGTTTTGTGAAAATGTCGGCAAGCTGGTGTTGGGTATCAACATATTGAAGTTCAATATCACCCTTCTCATTGTGATCTCTGAGAAAATGATACCTCACATCAATGTGTTTGGTTCTGGAGTGCTGAACCGGGTTGTTTGCAATACAAATAGCGTTGGCGTTATCACAGAAAAGTGGAACACTCTTATAATCTAACCCGAAATCCCGCAAAGTGGAAACCATCCACAAAATCTGAGAGCAACAGCTAGCTGCAGCAACATATTCGACCTCAGCCGTCGATTGTGCAACACTAGACTGTTTGCGGGAAGACCAGCAAACCAGAGAAGTACCCAGAAAATGACAAGTACCAGAGGTACTCTTCCTATCAATCCTACACCCAGCAAAATCCGCATCAGAATAACCTCGAAGACATAAAGATGAAGACGCTGAATACCATATGCAAAATTCAAGGGTGTGTTTGAGATACCTTAAGATGCGCTTTACCGCTTGGCGGTGCGAAGCTCGTGGTGAAGCCTGAAAACGAGCGCACAAACACACAGCGAAGTGTATGTCCGGCCTCGTGGCAGTCAAGTAGAGGAGGGAGCCGATCATGCTTCGGAACTCCTTCTGATCTACGGCTTCTCCATCTTCGTCAGGATCCAAAGCTACAGATGTAGCCATTGGAGTGGCGAGGGGCTTCGCATCGGACATGTCGAACTTCTTGAGCAGATCCTTGGTGTACTTCGTCTGGTGGACAAAAGTACCTTGTTTGCTTTGCTTGATTTGCAAACCAAGGAAAAAGGTGAGTTCACCCATCATTGACATTTCAAATTCCCTGCTCATGGTATCTGCAAACTCAGCAACCAAAGCATGAGAAGAGCCACCAAAGATGATATCATCCACATAAATCTGAACTAGGAGGAAATCTTTGCCATGCTTGAGAGTAAACAAAGTTTTATCAACAGAGCCCATCAAATACCCTCGCTCAAGAAGAAAAGACTTAAGTCTATCATACCAAGCCCGAGGGGCCTGCTTGAGTCCATAAAGAGCCTTATGAAGTTTAAGGACTTTATGTGGGTACTTGGGGTTTTCAAAACCAGGGGGTTGTTTTACATAAACATCTTCACCTATGAAGCCATTAAGAAAAGCACTTTTGACATCCATTTGATAGAGTTTGAATCCCCGGGATGTCGCAAAGGCAAGCAAAATTCTAATGGCCTCAAGGCGAGCAACATGTGCAAAAGTTTCTGTAAAATCAATCTCTTCTACTTGAGAAAAGCCCTGAGCTACAAGTCTAGCCTTGTTTCTAACTATAGTCCCATCCTCCCCTTGTTTGTTTTTGAAAATCCATTTTTTCCAATGAAATGAACATTTGGTGGAGGATCAACTAAAGACCAGACTTGGTTTCTCTCAAAATTTTCAAGCTCTTCATGCATGGCATTGATCCAACTAGAATCAGAAAGTGCATGACTAACATCTAAGGGCTCGAAAGAAGCAACAAAAGCAGCATTAGTGAAATGGGCATGAGAACGTGTTACCCTTTGATCAAGCTCACCAATGATCTGCTCGGGAGGGTGCATCCTTTGAACATGATGTGGAGCCTCGCGGCGGGATGCAGTCTCCCCCTCAACTTGTGCGTTGGAGTGGTCCAAGATGACCGATGTCGAGGTAGTTACTTCGGGACCTCGTGCCGAAGTAGTCGAAGCGGGGTCAGCTTCGGGGGTTGATGTCGAGGGTAGTAGGGGTTCATCCTCGAGTTCTCCGGGATCTTCATCAAATAAGGTCTGTTCCATGTCGTGTTCATTTGCTTGTTCATAAGAAGAACTAACAGAGGGGGTTGATTCATCAAAAGTCACATCACATGACTCGATGACAGTGTTAGTTTCCAAATTATAAACACGATAAGAATGACCATGTGTAGTGTAACCCAAAAAGATCACGTCAGAAGATCACGACTCAAATTTATCAAAATTACCACGTTTTAGGATGAAGCAGCGACAACCAAAAACTCGAAGATGAGTAACTTTGGGCTGTCTCCCAAAACGCAGCTCATAAGATGTCAAATTTAAAATTGAGCGCAAGAATATACGGTTAGAGATGTAGCATGCAGTGTTCATGGCCTCAACCCAGAATTTTCTAGGAGTCCTATGCTCATCAAGCATCGTCCTAGCCATCTCAACCAAAGTGCGGTTTTTCCTCTCAACAACACCGTTCTGTTGAGGAACCCGCGGAGCAGAGAATTGATGTTCTATGCCATGCTCCATGCAAAAGTCAACAAAGAGACTATTTTTGAACTCAGTGCCATTATCACTTCGAATGAATTTCAATGCACCAGGGAGTTCAGTAAAAAGTCTCAAAGCCAAGCTCCGAAAGTGTGAAAACACTTCATCCTTGCTGGCAAGAAAGAAGACCCAAGAGTAGCGAGAGAAATCATCGACAATAACTAATACATACCACTTGCCGCCTAAATAACTAACCCGAGAAGGACCTACAGTGTCCATGTGGAGAAGTTCTCCGGGCTGTTCAGTCATCACTGTGGTGACTGGCGAATGTGAAGCGGCAATCATTTTTCCATGTCGACACGTAGCGCAAACTAAATTCTTCTCAAACTTGAGCTTGGGCAATCCTCGGATCAGACCTAGGGCGCTCAGATGAGCGAGCAACTCAAAGCTCATATGCCCTAGTCTGCTATGCCACTTCCAAAGCTCAGAAGTTGAATGTGCAACAAGACAGTGAGAAGAACCAGATGACTCAGAAAAATCAGCTCCAAAAACTCTCCCAACTCTAAAGATCTTACACACCACAACGCCATCAGAATTGAGCACTTGCGAAGTATCGCGGTGGAATCGCACTTCGAAGCCCTCATCAAGCAACTGAGATACAGACAGCAAATTGTATCCCATATTTTCAACCAAAGCAACATCTTTGAGAGTGAAATTCGAGTTAATTCTTACCACACCTTTACCTTTCACTCTACTCCTTCGATTGTTTCCGAAGGTGATATGTTCCCTTTGCTTGGTTGTGGTGAGGCTGGAGAACCAAGCTGCTTCTCCGGTCATGTGGCGCGAACAACCGGAGTCCATGATCCACGTGCCCTCCAAGCCTCGATCTGTCGCCTACACATGATAAGAATATCTCGATCGCTCAGTGCTGGGGTGAGTGAAATAATGACGAGGCATCCAGCACTGAGTGACACGAGTAGTAGGCGCAGCAAAAGTAGACGGTCTACGCACATGATAATCAGAATAATGCAAAGTGCGAGGTCTACCTACATGCTATGATCGAACAACATGTCGAGGTCTCCTACTCTGACGAGGTACAAAGCTACTCGCCCGAGGTCTACCACCATATGGAACATGGTGAACACCTCGAGGAGCAAAACCTCTCCGAGAAGCGCGAGGAGCCTCAAAAGCAGGACGATAGTAAAACTCAGACTCATGCATACCTAAAGATGGGTAATGCATGTCCTGGTAACTCATCGCCTGAGAGCGTCGCTCATCCTTGATGCGACGAAAACAGAACCCAACCAAATGACCCGCCCGCTGACAGTAGGAACAGTGAAAAACTCTCCTCGGGGCACTCTCATGGGTCACAGGAGCAACTCTCACAGGCTCCTTGGGTTTCTTCTGAGTGGTTTTCTTGGGAGGGATTTTCTTGGCAGGAGGTGTGGTTTTCTTTGGTGGTCGGGTAGGCTTTTTGGCTGATGGGGTGTCTAACAGAGCTCTTTCTTTCTCTAAGGTAGTGGGAGAGGTAAAAACAGTTTTGGTCTTACTGTCTAAAGAAATCCTCTCAAAACCCAAACCTAGAGCTACCCCTGCTCTGTCAGCACACAACTTGGTCTTGGCCAAGAGCAAATCCATCCTACCCTTTCCCTCAGTGCATTTATTAACCACGGAAAGAAGGTATTCATTTTTTGACATGAGGTTCTCAGCTCGCTATCTAACAGTGCCTAGCTGGTCCTTAAGGGTGATGCAAGTGTCACACACAGGCTGCACATCCTTAGAACTACCGGCCCTCTCCAATCTAGCCTCCAAATCATGAACATGTTTATCACGTAAATTAATGCTTTCGCGTAATAAAGAGCAGTTCATGCAATCACTAACATCATGAGGTCTAGAATCCACTTCCAAAAGCTGCTTCTGTGCAGTCTCAAGCTCAGAAAGAGTTTGAGCATGAACAGAACGCAACTAAGCAAGCTCACTCATGACAACAGAACAGGACTCACATTCAGCATCATCAAATTTAGACTTAAGCATGGCATATTCAGTAGAAATGGTTTCTAGCCTAAGTCTAAGGTCTTTTCTTTCTCTAGCGGCTTGCACAAGTAATCTATCCTGACCAAGAACTACTTCATTTAGCTCATCTAATTTAATTAGTAGCTGGTCAGATGATAGTGTTACCTCAGATGAGTCAAGCTCATCGCCGCTGTGATCGCTGTCGGCCATGAAGCAAAGGCCGGTGAAGTCTCGTCCCTTCTTGTCCTTCTTGTCTTCCTTCCTTGGGGACTCCTCCTCCTCAGAGCTCGACTCCTCAGTTGAGGACGTGTCGATGTCGCTGAGAGCAGCAACAAATGCTCTGGAAGCGGCCTTGGCTACTTTCTTAGCCATTTTGCCGCGCTTGCCCTTCACAAAGGGTTTCCTCTCCTTCTTGTGGTATTTGAGGCGCTCACTCTCATCTCTCTTCTTGAGCTTAGGACAATTGGCCTTAATGTGAGAGGTGTCGCCACATTCAAAACAACCACTAAAACCACTTCTCCTCTGATCCCGTCTCTCATGGTGAAAACGGGTGAACCTCCAGGCAGTGAGAGCAAGCTCATCATCATCTAGAGTGTCCACCTGCTCCTTTGTGACGGAGACCAGGGAGGACAAAGCAAAACCATCTGCAAGAACACAAGTACCAGATGTGCTTGGTTCTGCAGCGGTGCCACGGCTAGTGCTAGAAACCAATGCCAATGGCTGTGGCAAAGAGCTTCTGTGCACTGCAAGAGATGCCTTGGCAATCTCTGAGGACTTCAGCTTGCTAAAGAGTTCATCACAGGTCAAGGTGTCATAGCCTGCGGACTCCTCAATGCTGGATATCTTTACTTCCCATATGCTACGGTCAAGAGCATAGAGAAGCTTGATAGCCCTATCATGATCACTGTAAGGAAGCGTCCCGTTGGATCACAAGTTACTCACTATTGCATCAAAGCGAGAAAACATGGCATCTATGGATTCACCAGGTGCCTGCACAAACAGCTGATACTGTTGGTTGTATGTGCTTTGGTGCCTGGCCTTAATCTGCGTAGAGCCCTCATGAAAAACAGTGAGTGTTGTCCAAATCTCCCTAGCAGTCCTAAGGTGCTGCACCATATCAAACTCACTCCGGCTCAAACCAATGAATAGTATATTCCTAGCCTTGGAGTTGGCATTATACTGATCTTTTTCTGTTTGAGTGGTGCGAGTATCAGGGATGGAGTATTGTGAGTCCACAATCTCCCAAATTGCATTTCCTTGGCTTAACAAGTAAGCCTCCATGCGCACCTTCCAGTATGCAAAATCTGTCCCATCGAACAGAGGAATTTTACTGCCTCTATCCATGTCGCCAACAGATCACAAAACCGGTTAAGGTTGACTGGTGATCTTAACCCGCTCTGATACCAATTGTTGGACCGGAAACGACGACCAGAGGGGGGGGGGGTGAATGGGAGCTTTTAAAATTTCGGGCTAAAAACAGCCTTCGGTTTTAATCCTGTCTTCTGCGGAACAGGCTTCGAACACAACCTTCGGAGGTCTAGTTCGGAGGTACTTCGACAGCTCCGAACACAGGCTTCGCAGGAGCAAAAGTTCGAAGCCAAGAAGACTTCGCTCCACTAACAACCCTCGAAAATCTACTCTGCTAAGTTAGTGCAGGCTCCGCACGCAGGGTGCTTCGAGCAGGCTTCGCACTTCACCCTTCGCAAGAGTGGACACCCTACTGAGGACTTCGACCAAGTACTTGGAAGCAGCAACTGGTGCTGGGCTTCGTACACGAAGGTCTAAACGCACACAAACGGACTTCGCTAAGGGCTTCGACACAAGAAGCAAAACAGGCTTCGAACTGGGCTTCGCTAGTAAGTTGTGAGGTCTAGCCTCAAGTTACACAGAGCGACAGCACACTGAAAACACACTTCGCAGAACAACACCCTTCGCCTAGACAGGCTTCGATGCACCACAACTAGCGAGGTATGTAACGTGAGCTCAAGCAAAAAGCACAAGGAAGCAGGGCTTCGCCGCTTGAACAAGGAACACAAAAATATTTGAACTCTGGATGAATACAACGAGGTATGTGGCTACAAGAGCTCAACAGTAAATGCTCAAAGTGTTAAATGTTACCTACCGAGCCCCCATATTTATAGCCCACAGTTCACCCAAAGGAATTGACTACTTTACCCCTAGGGTTTACAAAGGATTTGTCTCTACAGAACTAAGGGGTACAAAAGGTAGTCCACTTTATTCTGGAGGCTTCTCTGTCAGCTTTGCAGAGGGGACAGTGTCAGCTTTTTGCAGAGCAGACAGTGTCAGCCTTTGCAGTCTTTGACCTTCTGTAGCCTCCCTTCGCACGCGAGGGTGCGGTAGCTTCGGCGAGAAGCCTTGAGCCTGGTGGCCTTCGCTTCGCCGAAGATGGCCTCCGATACAGTGACGGTTTTGAGCCGAAGCTGTCAAAGCCCTTGGGCCTTCGCACCAACACCTCCGGAGTGGACCACCACGGCTTCGCAGCTTCACCCAGCTCGAACTCCGTCAGTCCGTGTACCGAAGCCATGCAGGCCGAAGCACCACAAGACAACCACACTTCGGAGCTAGCCTCGCTCCGAAGCCTTCCACACTCCGAAGCCCCACCTTCGGAGTACCACCCTTCGAAGTCCCTCCTTCGTCCAAGGCCTCCGCACGAAGCATTCCATGAGCACTTCATCGCAGTGTCTCTCCCCGAGCACACTCCTCGATGAGCCTCACCCAGACCATGCCTTCGATGCGCCTTGACTTCTGAGACCTTCGTCGGGTACCTTCAAATGTCTCCCTCCGGAGCACACTTCGAACTCCTTGCCTCCGCAAAGGACTTGATCCATCCAACTCCGAAGTCACTCCTTCCGGAGTACCTTCGAAGTGCCTCGCCTTCGAGGACTTTGTCTCGGAGTACCTTCAGTCGGAGCCACACTCCGCACTCTCTGCCTTGACCTGGCGCACCTCGACCCGAGGACCGACCCGGACCCCTTCACAGCCACCGTGACAGAGCTCCCCGCTCCCCTAGCATCAAGCCTCCCGCTTGACCCAGGTTCACCTGCCGCGAACCTTGTCAGTCGCCTCCGAAGTCCCTGCACACCACCGACAAACAGACAAGTGTTTCCAGTACTTCGGAGACCTCTCCGGGTTAGCAACCTCCGACACACACTCTGGTGCACCGCCCAAAGTACCGAAGCCTTCGGTACACACCCAGTCATCGTGTACTGTCGGACCCCTCCAACACGCACACTCCGCTGCAACAGCTGCAGCAACCAAACACCGAACACACTTCGGTGAAACCACCTCCGAACACCCTTCGGAGGTACAACCTCCGAAACCCTTCCGGAGGTACCCTCCTCCGAACACCTTCGGAGGTACCACCTCCGAACCCCCTTCGGAGGTACCCTTCGAACAGAGGGTAAAAATCCTGTCAATCACTCATCACAAACACTGAAACCAATCCTTGGTTTCTCAATATACAACCTTGCCCCTTAGCTTTGTAAGAAGCGTAAATATATCATATTGTCGATCTTGATCTTTGGTCCTAAATAACCCGACAACGACATTGACTTGTTCCTCATACCTTTGGTGGATGATCTGAAAATTCTATGGCACATAAGTGTTGAAGTTTGGGACAAGTACATCCGAGAGTACTTTCAGCTACATGCCATGTTGTTTGTAACAATAAATGATCTACCTACTCATCGTAACTTATCTGGTCAAAGCAAAAGGAAAGGTGAATCATGCTCACATTGCTTGGAGGAAACATCAAGCACATGGTTGAACCATTCTAAGAAAACGGTGTATACGCGACATCGACATTTTCTTCCAATAAAACACCCATACAGAAGAATGAAACTACAATTTGATGGCTCCGTAGAGAAAGGACGACGTCCTAGGCATTTTAGAGGCACAGATGTATATGACCAGGTAAAGGACATAAATGTTATACTTGGTATGTGAAAACGATCTTCCACAAGTTATGATGGAATGTGGAACAAACAATCAATTTTGTGGGAGCTTGAATATTGGAAATGTCTCGATGTTCGTTATTCCATCGATACAATGCATGTGGAGAAAAATGTGTGTGACAGTCTCCTTGGAACAATGCTAAATATACTAGGCAAAACAAAATATTATGAGAATGCTAGAGAGGATCTTGAGAAGATGGGTTTACGACCGGAGCTACATTCACAATAGACAGATAGAGGAAAGTTCTTGCCTTCATCTTGCATCACCCTTTCTAGGAAGGAGAGGAAGGAGTTTTGTGAATTCTTGCATAACATTAAAGTTCCATCAGATTACTCATCAAATATTAGCAAACTTGTCAACCTAAAGGAGCTTAAGAGGGTTGGTGGAATGAAGACTCACAATTGTCATGTGATGCTGACTCAAATGATTGATGTCGGAATAAGAAATGTGTTACCGGTGGGGGTAAGAAAGGCAATAATGAGTTTGTGTTTTTTCTTCAATGCAATTAGACATAAAATACTCGACCCAACAATGCTAGCAAAACTAGAGAAAAAAGCAATACTTGACTCTCTCTTCTTGAGATGTACATTCCTCCATCATTCTTTGATATTATGGTACATCCAACCTCACATCTAGTGAAAGAAATATTATTTCTTGGACTTTTTTTCTTGCATCAGATGTACCTGTATGAGAGATACATGGGTGTTCTAAAGAAATATGTTTGGAATCGTTCTTTACCCGAGGGTTGCATTGCACAAGATTACTCTAGAGAGGAGGTAGTAGAGTAGTGTGCTGAGTACACAAACCCGAATAAACCAATTGGTGTGCCTCATTCTCGTCATGAGGGTAGACTAGTAGGTCAAGGGATCATGGGCAAGCAAACAATTACTCCACATCGAAAGGCATATGACCAAACTCATTTCCTCATGTTGCAACAATCGAGCGAAGTGTTTCCATACATCGATGAGCACAATCACATGCTCTGTGCAGAGAACCCATCTCCTACTGAATCTTGGATGACAAAACAACACATGAAAAGGTTCAATACCTGGTATCAGGATCAGATCGCACGATCGAAAACCCTAGTGAGCAAATCAATCAAACAACTAGCAATAGGACATATATACACTGTTACAACATGTTGTGGTTATCACATAAATGGTTATGTATTTGTTGACGACAAGATTTGTAGGACCGAGAGTAGCGACCAGAGGGGGGTGAATGGGCGTCTCAAAAATTCTTTAGAATCAATGGCCTTCTCCCAACACCCAACGCACCTCAACAGATAACCAAAATATCAGATCTAAAAACACAGATGAAAATAGCGCTATCACTCTCGTGTCAAATATGATGTGATTTGACAGTCTGAGAGATCATAAGCACTAAAAATTTATCTAGCCTAAAAATGACCGGTGTACTAATCGAAGAGACACCACAAAAGTGCTTAAAGGCATATCAACAACGTATTTATCTCATAGACATTTTAAGCATTACAAGTATAACCATCACATGCATTTAATCAGTCAAAATAAATGCATATGATAATTTGTGCTCACAGATGAATCAAAATGCACTAAAGATACAGAGATACATCAATAGCCATTCATAGTGCAATCTGAAATAAAACTTTTGTAGTAATTAAATATATCTAGGAAATTAATGCAAGTGCACGTGAAACTACGTAATACAAAAGCACAGGAAACAACTAGCCTATAGAAATTAGTCTTGTCCTGCATGTGAAACGAAGAGAACCTAATGTTGCTTCTGCTGGTCGGAGGAAATCCTAGGCGAGGAGTGTAACACCCTAAATTTCCAAAACAATAAAAATATTATTTAATTTAATTTCCTGAATTTTATATTTCTGAAAATACCTTTAATACCCTTTTTATACCCTTTTGAACTACATCATAGAGTTAATTACCAAACCAGGGGCTGAAAACTTTTTGTATAAACTCCCAAGGCCAAAATATATTTTTGAGAAATTTTACAAAATTTTATCCACTATGGAAATTCCCCAAAATATTTAATCCATTTTCTGCAATTATTTTAAATCTGAAAACCTTAGGAACAGTAATGGGCTCCCCTCCTCCCTTCTCTCTCTCCCGGCCGGCCCAGCCCGTTACCCCGCACGCCTTAGGATGACAGCCTGGCCCCACCTGTCGGCGCCGAACCCTTTCCCTCGGGCGTGCACCCGACACCGTGGCCCCACCCGTCAGCCCTCCCGTTCGCTCGCTCGCGCCCACTGGCCAGTGGCCCCCGCTCGTCAGGTCCATCGTCAACCTCGCGCCAAACCCCCCCAAATTCCGCCGGCCGAGAACCCCGCCTCGGATCCGCTCACCGGCTCCCCCTCCCATTAAGCCGACGCCGGCATTAACTTCCCCGAGGCCCGCCGGCCATTTAAGGACATTAAGGCACGCGTTTAAGCCCCTGGATCGCCTTCACGCGCATGGCCGCGCCTTCGCCGGTGAGTAAAGCCCTCCTCGGCTTTCCTTGCATGCGGTGCCCGTTAACCCTCGCCGACGCCACTATTTATACCCCTGGCCTCCGCCGCGTTCGACCCCCACGCCCAATCGCCGCGAGAACGAATAGAGCGCCCTCCATTCGCCTTTTAGCGCTTTCCCCCTGCTTCGCCTCCGGCCGCCCCTCACCGTCGCCTCGGACCGTCCCGGCCCACGCCTCCACCACCTTCGTGACCGCAAGGACGTCCCCTACCTCGGCCACGCCTCCGCTGGTCAAGGAGATCGCCGGATCGCCATCGCCGTCAAGCACCCGAGGAACCTTCCGTGTCTACCCTCGCCGCCGGCCACGCCCCGTCGACCCCTCGCCTTGCCTAAGGTACCGTCGTGACCGCCGTAGTGTCCTCTTTCCATTTCTAGGCTTAGATAGGACCCTAGTCGCTCGCCGTGGCCCCTGGTCTGCTCGCCGTCGCCGGAGAAGACGACCGGCACGGGTCGAGTACCCGTGCTGTGTCGGATCTGATCCCGACCGTGCGATCGCGATCGGATGGCGCATGTGAGCCCACGTACGCGATCTAATCCGCACCGTCGGATCTGGTCAAAGCGTTACGTTTAAATCTCGCGCGTCCATTTCCATTTAAAACCCGCGATCGATCTCGTGCGTCCACGTAGTACCCTTTCGCACATTTTAATCTTGGCCGTTCGTTTTCACTTAAGCGCCCTGCCTCGCCTGTGCACGTTGGATCTGGATCCAACGGTCCGGATCGATCCGGCGCACGCGCACAGTGCGCGGGTTCACCGTGGGCCTGGCTCACCGTGGACCCGAGAGGATTTAAATTTGAAAATAAATTCCAGAAAAGGTTTAAAACATGTAAAATTCATATCAGGCGCATTTGAACTCTAAAAATTGTCTTTCCAATTTCAGAAAATTCATAATATTATTCTCTACATGATTATGCAATAAAAACAGTAGGTTTACTTTGGACATTTCATGTTTATTCAAATGAATATTCAAATGCCTTTAGGGTTAAAATACAAATTCAAATATTTAAACTTCAGAAATATTTATATTTATTTCCTTTCTGTCCATGTGCTGAAAACCATTAAACTAACATGAACTTTTCATTTAAAAGTTTATTAGGAAACTTAATATGACAATAATCACATTTAAACACCCTTTCTAAAAAGGACAACTTTTCATTTTAATTCCTTAAAAATTTATTATGAAATAAATCTCAGAACCTTAACAATTGAATTTATCTTATTCCTAATCAAACCAACTTTAACTTATGTGCTTATCATGTAATGTTATATTGTTTGATTGAATGTTGTGTTCTTTTTTATTTTACTTTATTATATTGAAAAGACTACGACGTCGCCGAGGAGCCGGAATACTTCCCGGAAGTCCCTCCCTCGCCTTTCGCTGATCAAGGCAAGTCACCAAACAAATCTTTTGAGCATATTGAACCCATGTTTGATTAAACTATCGCTAAAACACATAGGTTATATATGCATTAGTCAAATGAACCCTTACAATATATCTATTTAGGATCCTCCGACCTTGATGTGCAACCCAAGCCATGCTCTCTTGCCTAAACTCCTTGTCACCGTATGATAAATGTTATTAGCTAGTGTCCAATGTATCGACACGATCGCTATAGGATAAAAATGAGTCGTAGTACATTGTTCTATTATATGATTCCCCATTGTTTCTTATCTATGGAATTTTATCGGTGTTGGAGTTGTGGTTGTGAGTGAATGCATGGTGGGTTCCGGGTGCAAGCTAGGGCATTAGTCGGTAGCACCCGGGGCACTATAAGGACCGGTCTGAGGGATCCATTGCAATACACTTACGTACTAACCACAAGTCTAGTGGGTAAGTCCTAACTAAGGTATGGATTGTTCCAAACCGAGGCCACCATTTGGAGATGGGTCAAGTAGCACCTGCGGGTGACTTGTACCAATGTGGCGCAAAAGGGGGTGCGACGTTAGCTGGGATGCGGCCCGGCGCTCCGGCGAAACCTAGAGTGGGTGGTTATCGCTTGGAACATTTCATGCTGAGGTTTTGGCACGAGTTCCCGTGGTATGGGTCATCTCGTTTGGGATGAGTGCGTGCCTTGTGGGTACAGTAGTACATCTCTGATCAGAGTCATAAATCTTTTCGAAAAGCTGAGCCCACGGTCAAGGGCGAGTTGCATGACATCCCCTAGTTAGATTACTTTGAATATGTATGTACATGATGGATTGACATGTAAGGACTGTTGTGCGAGGAGGTAAAATGTACTCCTCGAGTTAGTTGATGTTGTTGATGTTCATGTTTACTTTTCCGCATGATTAAAATGTGACTACACTAAATGCAATAACTGAAACTGTACTTTTCCGCAATGTTAGCCATTACCCTTCTTTGTTATTATCCTGCATTATTACTTGCATTTGCGGTGGCTTGTTGAGTACTTTTTGTACTCATACCCGTTGGACCCCACAGAGGATGCTTACTATGAAGACGGTCTGGAGTAGCGACCCAGTCGAGAAGAAAGATCCTGAAGAAGATGTTCGTCATGCAGAGTTTTAATTATCTTTATTACTGTTTTTACCAAGACTTTGATGTAATAAATATGGTCTGCGTACCATGAATATTGCCGTATGTACGTTGTCGCATGATGAACCTCTTGTATTATTGTTTTTCTTATGAAATTCAATAATGTCTCGATTTTGATAAATCGGGGCGCTACAAGATGGTATCAGAGCCGACTCGACTGTAGGAAGCCAAACAGACCCGCCTAGCCATTAGCCACAGGAAATTATTTCTCAAAAATCTACTTTATAAACTTTGTTCCTCTCCTCACTTTTATTCAACTTGTTGTTTTGTAGATGCCAGTATACCAAGTGCACAGCTACTGCCGCCATTACGAGGGCTTCGTCCAGGAGCTTCGTATGATGCTCACCTTCCTCGGGTTCCTCTTCGAACCCGAATTCCAAGGAGTGTACCCCGACGAGTTCGCCGGGCCTTGCGACGTCTCCCTCACCGTCCACGGCTCCGGAGAACACCTGCCGCCCTACACCACAGCACTTGGAGGCCCGACTTTCGACGTCGCATGCCAACGAGTCGCCCTCCAGGCCCTCATGGAGCTGAGGATGATCTACGATGATCGTCTTCAGAACTCGTCCTTTCGGCTTGTACCGAAGCGTACTCCCGGCGCCCACCGTAGCATCTACCTCGGAGTTCACTCCGTGCGTGATCCGGTCATGGCCTGGCAGTCGCGTCTTCTGCAGGCTATGGACGACCTCCATACCGAAGCGGTGCTCGACGCCGATGAGCACCATGAGGCGGTTGAGTTCCTTCATGAAGAAACAAAGAACTTGATCCAACAAAACGGCGAGCTGCAGCGCAAGATCATGCAACTGCAGAAGGATATTGCGGAGATGGTTCCTCTTCTTCCGAGGAAGAAGAAGCCCATCCGTGAGCCCCTCCCTCGCCCCAAGAGGATCCCGCCATGACCCTCCCCCGCCAGACCCTCCACCAGCGCCCCTGCACCACGCCCCGGCCTCGTCTCCGACTCCATCATCGAGAATTTTCTCGAACCCACCATCCCTCTAGAGCCGCGTACTCGTGGTTCCGAGAGCACGGAGACCGCCTCCGGTGGCGAGTAGGCGTTAGGAGTCGCTATTAAAATAAAATAAAACATAGTTTTGCATGTGGTGCTACCCACGACGAGTGTGTTGTGGGTAGAATAAGATCTTGGTTGTAATGAACATTTTACCACTCTATTTATATATGCATAAACTATTCTCGTGGATTGTGTTGTCATCTTTTTGCCTTATAACCATATGAATTCAGAAGATGGCCGACCACCAGAACATCGGCTCCAACAACGGAGCAGGAGGAAGCCGTGATGCGCCCGAGGGTGTTGTACCCAACTGGGGTGCAACGGGCTCGCGTCAGTCTGGGTCGCCCTCCGCCAACCACCCCACTTTGGCGGAGATGATGGCGAATCAGAACCAACTGATCACCGCCCTCCTCACACAGATGCAGCACCAACAAGCTCAGTTGGACCGTCTGTAGAACGGGGAGCCTGCCCCTCGCGCACCAGCACCCGCACCCGCTCCACAACTCTCAGAGTTCCTGCGCATGCGCCCGCCCATTTTCTCAAGCACCACCAACCCGATGGAGGCCGGAGATTGGCTTCGCACCATCGGAAAGAAGCTTGACCTCCTCCCCTGCACCGTCCGGGAGCGAGTGGCCTTCGCCACTCATCAACTCCAGGGTCCCGCCGCTGAATGGTGGGACAACTATCGTGAGTCCCAGCCGGAGGGCCACGTGGTGACCTGGGCGGAGTTTACCATCGCCTTCCGTGCCGCCCACGTCCCCGCCGGTGTCATCGTGGTGAAACAGCAGGAGTTCCGCGACCTGCAACAAGGCAACCAGACCGTCATGGAGTACCTCCATGAGTTAAATCGCCTCGCCCGCTACGCACCAGAGGAAGTGCGCACCGACGCCCTCCGCCAAGCCAAGTTCCTCCGGGGACTCAAGGATGAGCTATCCATCCAGCTCATCGCCACCGACTACGCCGACTTCCAACGGCTAGTCAACAAAGCGCTCATCCAAGAGACTGAGCAAAATAGGCTGGACCTCAAGAAGAGGAAGATGATCGCCTTCAAGCACCAGCAGGCGAACTCTCAGAGGCCCCGCTTCGTCCCTCCACCACCAGCACCCGCCTACCATCCTCGGCCCGCCTTCAGGCCACCTCACGCCACCGGTGGATCCAACGCCGGGCATCCTCGCCCCGCTCCACCAGCTCCGGCCGTTCAGCCGACACCAGCCGCCAAGGCCCCGATCTTGAAGGATCGCCAAGGGAGGCCGGTCGTCTGCTTCAACTGCCGTAAGGAAGGGCACTATTCGCACCAGTGTCCTCACCCCAAGCAGACCCAAGGCGCGGCACCCAACCAGGCGGTTCGTGCCCGCGTCAACCACATCAGCACGGAGGAAGCTCAGGAGGCTCCTGAAGTCGTGCTCGGTACGTTTACTGTGAATTCCGTACCGGCCGTAATATTATTTGACTCTGGAGCAACACACTCCTTCGTCTCGGAAGATTTTGTGAAAACAAACGAACTGGACGTACTCCCTCTACCCACCCCCATGGTGATTGCCACTCCCGGCAACAGGACCTTAGCCCGCTTATACAGCCCTAAGGTTCAGATTAACATCCAAGGAGTATTATTTCGGGCTGAGCCAGTCCTCATAAAATGCATCGGACTCGACTTTATACTAGGGATGGATTGGTTGATGAAGCACAAGGGAGTGATCGACTGTGCCAACAAGTCCGTCACGGTGACCAACCCTGAAGGCGCAGCCGTCACCTTTCGAATGACCAGTCGCAAACCACTCGGAGCATCCCTTCGCTCGATAGCTCTTGAAGAGGTACCCATAGTCAAGGAGTTCGTGGATGTCTTCCCTGAAGACCTACCCGGAATGCCTCCCAAGCGGGACATCGAATTCAGAATCGAACTTGTCCCCGGGACCACTCTAATCTCCAAGCGTCCGTACCGGATGGCCGCTAATGAACTAGCCGAAGTCAAGAGCAACATCGAAGACCTAGAGCAGAAAGGGTACATCCGACCGAGTACCTCACCCTGGGGTGCACCGGTTATATTTGCCATGAAGAAGGACAAGACCAAGAGGATGTGCGTGGACTATAGAGCCTTGAATGACGTAACCATCAAGAACAAATACCCATTACCTCGGATCGACGACCTGTTCGATCAGTTGAAAGGATCCTCGGTGTTTTCCAAGATCAACCTCAGGTCAGGTTATCACCAATTGAGGATTAGAGAAGAAGACATACCCAAGACTGCCTTCACCTCCCGCTATGGACTCTATGAGTACACCTTGATGTCGTTCGGACTCATGAATGCCTCGGCCTTTTTCATGAACATGATGAACAATGTATTCATGGAGTTCTTGGACAAGTTCATCGTGGTATTCATCGACGATATCCTCATTTACTCCAAGACCAAGGAAGAACACGAAACTCACCTCCGTCTGACCCTCGGAAAGCTAAGGGAGCAGCAACTGTATGCCAAGTACAACAAATGTGAATTTTGGTCGTCAGAGGTGAAGTTCCTCAGCCATGTTATATCTGCCGGAGGAATTGCAGTGGACCCAACCACTGTTGAAGCAGTAACCAACTGGCTGCAGCCCACGACCGTGACCGAGATCCAGAGTTTTCTCGGATTGGCCGGATACTACCGCCGGTTCATCGAGAATTTTTCCAAGATCGCCAAGCCTATGACCAGACTTTTGCAGAAGGAAGTGAAGTTTGAATGGACCCCCGACTGCGAAGAAAGCTTCCAGACCCTCAAGAAGAAGCTAGTGTCAGCCCCTATTCTGACTCTGCCAGACATCCGGAAAGACTTCCACGTCTACTATGATGCCTCTCGTCAAGGATTGGGATGCGTCTTAATGCAAGAAGGGAAAGTGATATCCTACGCCTCCCGGCAATTGAGACCGCATGAGCTGAACTACCCAACCCACGACCTGGAACTAGCAGCCGTGGTTCATGCCTTGAAGATATGGAGACATTACCTTGTGGGGAACCGGTGTGAGGTCTTCACCGACCACAAGAGCCTCAAGTACATATTCACCCAACCAGATCTGAACCTCAGGCAAAGGAGATGGTTGGAACTGATCAAGGATTACGACTTGGGCATCCATTATCATCCAGGCAAAGCGAATGTGGTGGCAGATGCCCTTAGTCGAAAAGGGTACTGCAATGCCATCATGATTCAGGACCAAGCTCCTTTACTTTACAAGGAGATGGAAAGGCTAAACCTAGGGATCACCACTCGAGCGTACCTCGCTGTCTTGGAGTCTCGGCCTGTCTTAATAGACCAGATCCGAGAAAAGCACAAGGAAGCCCCGGACATCCTGGAGATCCAGCAGAACATGAGGAAGGGTAAAGCCCCCGGATTTTTCGAGGACGAGCATGGTACCATCTGGTTCGGAAACCGGATATGTGTACTCGACCAGCCTGAATTGAAGACCCTCATCCTTCAGGAAGCCCACGATACTTTATACTCCATCCATCCCAGGAGTACAAAAATGTATCAAGATCTGAAGGAGAAATACTGGTGGGTCAGCATGAAGAGAGAAATAGCTGAGTATGTGGCCAAGTGCGACACATGCCGGCGAGTCAAGGCAGAGCATCAAAGACCTGCTGGACTTCTTCAACCTCTCAAGGTCCCTGAATGGAAGTGGGAAGAGATAGGAATGGACTTCATCACGGGACTGCACAGGACCCAAGCTGGTCACGATTCTATCTGGGTGATCGTCGACCGACTCACCAAGGTAGCTCACTTTGTTCCGGTCAAGACAACTTACACCGTCGCCAAGTTGGCTGAGTTGTATATGACCCGGATCGTGTGCCTTCACGGAGTTCCTAAGAAGATTGTATCTGACCGCGAGAGTCAATTTACCTCCAAATTTTGGAAGAACCTTCAAGATGAACTCGGCACCCGACTGAACTTTAGCACCGCCTATCATCCACAGACCGACGGTCAAACCAAAAGGGTCAACCAGATATTGGAGGATATGCTTAGAGCTTGTGCTCTAGACTTTGGCGGAATGTGGGACAAGAACTTACCATATGCAGAGTTCTCCTACAACAACAGCTATCAAGCCAGCCTGCAAATGTCCCCGTTCGAAGCACTCTACGGACGTAAGTGCAGAACGCCGTTGCTCTGGGATCAAACCGGAGAGTCGCAACTGTTTGGGACCGATCTATTAAGAGAAGCTGAAGAGAAGGTCAAGATCATAAGAGACCGATTGAAGGCAGCCCAATCCCGGCAGAAGAGCTATGCCGACAACCGTCGAAGAGATCTAGCCTTTGAGGAGGGCGATTATGTCTATCTTCGAGTCACTCCCCTCCGTGGTACTCAAAGGTTCAACATGAAAGGCAAGCTAGCACCCCGCTACGTCGGACCTTTTCAGATCCTCCGACGACAAGGAGAAGTGGCATATCAACTTGAACTGCCTCCATCCTTGACAGGAGTTCATGATGTGTTCCATGTCTCTCAGCTGAAGAAGTGCCTCCGTGTACCCACCGAGCAAGCCGACCTTCAACAGCTCAACGTCCAGAAAGACTTGACCTACATAGAGAAACCCATCAAGATCTTGGAAACCAAGGAGAGAGTAACCAGAAGCCGCGTCGTTCGCTTCTGCAAGGTTCAATGGAACAACCATCCCGCCGAAGAAGCCACTTGGGAAAAGGAAGACGAACTAAAAGCCCAATACCCCGAGTTATTCGAGTAACGTTCCAATTTCGAGGACGAGATTCTTTGTAAGGGGGATAGGTTTGTAACACCCCAAATTTCCAAAACAATAAAAATATTATTTAATTTAATTTCCTGAATTTTATATTTCTGAAAATACCTTTAATACCCTTTTTATACCCTTTTGAACTACATCATAGAGTTAATTACCAAACCAGGGGCTGAAAACATTTTGTATAAACTCCCAAGGCCAAAATATATTTTTGAGAAATTTTACAAAATTTTATCCACTATGGAAATGCCCCAAAATATTTAATCCATTTTCTGCAATTATTTTAAATCTGAAAACCTTAGGAACAGTAATGGGCTCCCCTCCTCCCTTCTCTCTCTCCCGGCCGGCCCAGCCCGTTACCCCGCACGCCTTAGGCTGACAGCCTGGCCCCACCTGTCGGCGCCGAACCCTTTCCCTCGCGCGTGCACCCGACACCGTGGCCCCACCCGTCAGCCCTCCCGTTCGCTCGCTAGCGCCCGCTGGCCAGTGGCCCCCGCTCGTCAGGTCCGTCGTCAACCTCGCGCCAAACCCCCCCAAATCCCACCGGCCGAGAACCCCGCCTCGGATTCGCTCGCCGGCTCCCCTTCCCGTTAAGCCGACGCTGGCATTAACTTCCCCGAGGCCCGCCGGCCATTTAAGGACATTAAGGCACGCGTTTAAGCCCCTGGATCGCCTTCACGCGCATGGCCGCGCCTTCGCCGGTGAGTAAAGCCCTCCTCAACTTTCCTTGCATGCGGTGCCCATTAACCCTCGCCGACGCCACTATTTATACCCCTGGCCTCCACCGCGTTCGACCCCCACGCCCAATCGCCGCGAGAACGAACAGAGCGCCCTCCATTCGCCTTTTAGCGCTTTCCCCCTGCTTCGCCTCCGTCAAGCACCCGAGGAACCTTCCGCGTCTACCCTCGCCGCTGGCCACGCCCCGTCGACCCCTCGCCTAAGGTACCGTCGTGACCGCCGTAGTGTCCTCTTTCCATTTCTAGGCTTAGATAGGACCCTAGTCGCTCGCCGTGGCCCCTGGTCCGCTCGCCATCGCCGGAGAAGACGACCAGCACGGGTCGAGTACCCGTACCGTGTCGGATCTGATCCCGACCGTGCGATCGCGATCGGATGGCGCGTGTGAGCCCGCGTACGTGATCTAATCTGCACCGTCGGATCTGGTCAAAGCGTTACGTTTTAATCTCGCGCGTCCATTTCCATTTAAAACCCGCGATCGATCTCGTGCGTCCACGTAGTACCCTTTCACACGTTTTAATCCTGGCCATTCGTTTTCACTTAAGCGCCCCGCCTCGCCTGCGCACGTTGGATCTAGATCCAACGGTTCGGATCGATCTGGCGCACACGCAGAGTGCGCGGGTTCACCGTGGGCCTGACTCACCGTGGACCCGAGAGGATTTAAATTTGAAAATAAATTCCAGAAAAGGTTTAAAACTTTTAAAATTCATATCTGGCGCATTTGAACTCTAAAAACTGTCATTCCAATTTCAGAAAATTCATAATATTATTCTCTACATGATTATGCAATAAAAACAGTAGGTTTACTTTGGGCATTTCATGTTTATTCAAAGGAATATTCAAATGCCTTTAGGGTTAAAATACAAATTCAAATATTTAAACTTCAGAAAAATTTATATTTATTTCCTTTCTGTCCATGTGCTGAAAACCATTAAACTAACATGAACTTTTCATTTAAAAGTTTATTAGGAAACTTAATATGACAATAATCACATTTAAACACCCTCTCTAAAAAGGACAACTTTTTATTTTAATTCATTAAAAATTTATTATGAAATAAATCTCAGAACCTTAACAATTGAATTTATCTTATTCCTAATCAAACTAACTTTAACTTATGTGCTTATCATATAATGTTATATTGTTTGATTGAATGTTGTGTTCTTTTTTATTTTACTTTATTATATTGAAAAGACTACGACGTCGCCGAGGAGCCGGAATACTTCCCGGAAGTCCCTCCCTGGCCTTTCGCTGATCAAGGCAAGTCACCAAACAAATCTTTTGAGCATATTGAACCCATGTTTGATTAAACTATCGCTAAAACACATAAGTTATATATGCATTAGTCAAATGAACCCTTACAATATATTTATTTAGGATCCTCCGACCTTGATGTGCAACCCAAGCCATGCTCTCTAGCCTAAACTCCTTGTCACCGTATGATAAATGTTATTAGCTAGTGTCCAATGTATCGACACGATCGCTATAGGATAAAAATGAGTCGTAGTACATGGTTCTATTATATGATTCCCCATTGTTTCTTATCAATGGAATTCTATCGGTGTTGGAGTTGTGGTTGTGAGTGAATGCATGGTGGGTTCCGGGTGCAAGCTAGGGCATTGGTCGGTAGCACCCGGGGCACTATAAGGACCGGTCTGAGGGATCCGTTGGAATACACTTACGTACTAACCACAAGTCTAGTGGGTAAGTCCTAACTAAGGTATGGATTGTTCCAAACCGAGGCCACCATTTGGAGATGGGTTAAGTAGCATCTGCGGGTGACTTGTACCAATGTGGCGCAAAAGGGGGTGCGACGTTAGCCGGGATGCGGCCCGGCGCGCCGGCGAAATCTAGAGCGGGTGGTTATCACTTGGAACATTTCATGCTGAGGTTTTGGCACGAGTTCCCGTGGTATGGGTCATCTCGTTTGGGATGAGTGCATGCCTTGTGGGTACAGTAGTACATCTCTGATCAGAGTCATAAATCTTTTCGAAAAGCCGAGCCCACGGTCAAGGGCGGGTTGCGTGACATCCCCCAGTTAGATTACTTTGAATATGTATGTGCATGATGGATTGACATGTAAGGACTGTTGTGCGAGGAGGTAAAACGTACTCCTCGAGTTAGTTGATGTTGTTGATGTTCATGTTTACTTTTCCGCATGATTAAAATGTGACTACACTAAATGCAATAACTGAAACTGTACTTTTCCGCAATGTTAGCCATTACCCTTCTTTGTTATTATCCTGCATTATTACTTGCATTTGCGGTGGCTTGTTGAGTACTTTTTGTACTCATACCCGTTGGACCCCACAGAGGATGCTTACTATGAAGACGGTCTGGAGTAGCGACCCAGTCGAGAAGAAAGATCCTGAAGAATATGTTCGTCATGCAGAGTTTTAATTATGTTTATTACTGTTTTTACCAAGACTTTGATGTAATAAATATGGTCTGCGTACCATGAATATTGCCGTATGTACGTTGTCGCATGATGAACATCTTGTATTATTGTTTTTCTTATGAAATTCAATAATGTCTCGATTTTGATAAATCGGGGCGCTACAAGGGGCTAAGTGCTTGATGTAGAAAATCTTGGATGCATCTCAAGCATCATGCGCAAACACAGAGACACCTAGAACCTTTCGTCGTTCTGCATCTTCACGAGCTGCTGCGCTGGATGCAGGAATTAATCCTTTGGACCTTGAGCACCATGCGTGTGCACAACAAGCTACTACATAGAAAAGCACGTAGAGGCCAGCTCCCCACACGCACGCTTCGGTGGCGTCCAAGCCAACAGCGGCATCCTAGCCGGCGACGACGAAGACAAATAGGAGGCAAAAGGTTTCTGAACTCCGATATATTTTTTCTATTATGTGAGTTAAGGAAACCATAGTGGATTGGGGGCCCTATTTATAGGAAGCCCAATAAATCAGGAAAATCCCAATATACCCTTAGGGTTTTTTACAGACACCGAAATAAACTAGAAAAGACCAAAATGTCCTTAGGATTTCTACAGACTCGACTAACACAGACTGTGGGCCTAAAAGGCAAAATAGTAAAATCCTAAGTAAAGGTAACTTGTCCTGACGCGGAGCTTTCGTAGCATCTACGGCTTCGCTTCAAGACCATCGGATCTTTGATGGGTGGTCTGGATAGTTGCGTCAGTTTTATGCCGAAATCGACAAAGCGTCTGCTATGTTCGCACCAAGTACCCGGATAAGGCTGGCCCGATTCTGTGGCTCCCTTTGCCCGTCAATCACTCGCCTCCCGTTTACCTAGGTCAAACCCGGTCAACAGACCAACGGATCCCCTGTCATTCCTGGCCCATGTACCTAGATTGGGTCGGCCCGACTCCGCGGCCCCTCTGCCCGGCAGTCGCTCACCGCCCGTGTACCTGAGTCACACATGGCTCAAGAAATGACAGGTCTCAACTCCTCTTCATCTCCTCTCTCTCTCTCTTCATTGTTGACTTCCGTTTACAATCACTCATCACTTCTGGAGCCATGAGGCCCACGATCTTCAACATGGCTCCTCAATCTCCCCCTTGATGAGTGCATTGTCAACACTTTCTTCTTCATCACTTTGTAACCTACAAAACATGTGGAAACATGAAAAACAAAAACACAAGAGAACAAAAAGAAGTAAATAAAATAAAAGGCTTAACCCTAATGACCAAAAGCCAAACAAAAGCTAGAAAACGGTCATTATGGTTATACAAAAATAAAAACTTAAACGAGTATAATCTTTGAATTATCAACAAGGATATCCAAAGAGTAATGGCAAAAGAGACTAAAACTCCCCCTGAAACAAATCCCAAAGAAAGCCAAAACCCCCTCTAAACTCTTCTAAAAGATCAAGTAACCCAAAATTTCTCCCCCTTGTTGACAATCAGACTCATCAAGTGAGACTAAATGCACTAAAAAACACAAACTCAAACTCCCCCTGAAATGCAGCTCCCCCTCAAAATATGCAATGAATGCAACTAGGGAGCAAGTGGAGTGTAAAAAGCATGCTTCTTAGATATGATTGATTGCAATTACAACATCTAGCAAGTAAAACACACAAATACTATCTAAGACACATGGCATGATCAGTGCAATAGATGATATCCAAAGAAAGTCATTAGCACGTATTTTCAGATTTTTGTAAACAAAAGCATCACCACATTTTCTAGTCGACAAGCAAGGTAAAACATGAGATGCAAAGGCTAGCTGATATCTACCAAGATAAGCATTGTCCAAAACAGAGAGCTTCATCAAACTTGTTATCTTTTTAATTTTCAGCCTTTTTCTTTTCCTTTTTCATTTTTGCCGGGGGTTATTTGCATGTCAACCTTATGCTAACCGACCAAGTCAAGCCTAGGCCAGAACAGGACCATCGAAAGCTTAAGACATTGGTCTTGGCATACATTTTATTGTCCTAGTTCATACCAAAGTGCTATGGTAAGCAGTCCAGAACAATGCAATGCAACACAACAAACCCACCTGGATCTTTTCAATTAAGCATAAAAGGTAAGGATTTTTCAATTTTTTTTATTTTTATCATTTTATAGCATATTTTCCATGTTAAAGCATATAGATGTATAAGTTGCATATCTGCATCTAAGTAAGGAACTAGCTACCAGGCATGTAAGAGATAGCAAAAGCATTCAGCCTACACATGCTAGTTACCAGAAGCAATGGGGATCATTTTTCAATTTTAAAGCATAAAAACCATGCATATGACATATATCAGATATATCATGTGAACTGAAGCAAAGCATGATCATCGACATGTATTTAAAAGCATATACTAGCTAGAATAGTTAAAGCAATTCAATCATATAATAGAAGCAAGATCAAAGTGTGATATATGAATATGCATGATATGAACTCACACGAAAAGACTCAATAAAAGAGTAAAGAAGAAAGAAAAGACTCAAAATATCCTAAAAAGGATACACAACTCCCAAATCCTCTCGCAAACGCTCAAATGTAGACTGATCTAGGGGTTTGGTGAGAATGTCAGCCAACTGATGATGGGTATCAACATGAATAAGGTCAATGACACCTTTCTCATATTGATCCCTCAGAAAATAAAAGCGCACATCGATGTGTTTAGTTTTTGAATGAAGACATGGGTTTTCACCTGCACTAATCGCGCTGATGCTATCACAAAACAAATGTACTCTAGCAGGGAAAGACAACCCAAAATCTTTCAAAGTAGAAATCATCCAAACTAAATGTGAGCAGCAGCTACATACTCATCCACTGTGGTAGAAAGCACAACTCCAGATTGTTTTCAAGAAGACCAAGAAACAAGAGACGAACCGAGAAACTGGCAAGTACCGGAAGTCGACTTGCGATCCAGCCGGCACCCACCAAAATCAGCGTCGGAAAAGCAGACAACTCAAGAGATGATGATGCTAAATAATAAAGACTGAGATCAGGCGCATAGGTAAGATACCTGAAAATATGCTTGACAACCTGTCGATGAGATGTGCGTGGTGAATACTGGAAGCGCGCGCACAAACCCACAGTGAACTGAATGTCATCCCTCTATACTCTCTCTCGTTGACCTTGATGCCATTCTCGTCCTTGTCCAGGCCCCCAGATGTGCCCTTGGGGGTCATCTGAGGCTTTAGCTCTCCACCGAAATTGATCTTCTTCAGCATGTTCCGCGTGTACTTGCTCTGGTGGATGAAGATGCCATCCTTGGTCTGCTTGATCTAGAGCCCTAAGAAGTACTTGAGCCCACCCATGAAGCTCATCTCAAACTCACTGTGCATCTGCTCATAAAACTTAGACACAAGCTCATTAGTAGAACCACAAAAAATAATATCATCCACGTAAATCTGAGCAATCAAGAAATCAGTGCCAACTCTGAGCAAGAAAAGAGTTTTGTCGACAGAACCCATCACAAAGCCATTCCCCAACAAAAACTACTTTAAACGATCATACCAAGAACTAGGGGCTTGCTTTAGACCATATAAAGTTTTTTGCAACTTGAAAACTTGTCGAGGAAACTTAGGGTTTTCAAAACCAGGGGGCTGCCTAACATAGACCTCCTCCTCTATATACCCGTTCAGAAAAGCACTCTTAACATCCATTTGAAAAGCTTAAAACCTTTAGAAGAAGCAAATACCAAAAGAATGCGAATAGACTCAAGACGTGCAATAGGGGCAAAAGTCTCCTCAAAATCAATACCCTCCTTCTAGCAAAAGCTCTGGGCAACTAATCGATCTTTTTTGTGCACCACAACCCCATGTTCACCTTGCTTGTTCTTAAACAACCACTTGGTGCCTATAGGGGTTGCATCCTGGTGGCAGCTCAACTAGTGTCCAAACCCGATTGCGAACAAAGTTTTCAAGCTCTTCTTGCAAGGCATTTATCCAATTTGCATCAGATAAAGCGTGAGCAACATCTCTAGGCTCAAAAGTGGCAACAAAAGCAGACTCAGCGAACACAACGAGTGAACCAGCCTGAGAACGCAAGGATCTCATAGTGAGATCACTGATGATGAGCTCTGAGGGGTGATCACGCTGAACTGCTCGACATCCTAGGTGATCAGAGTTCACCTCACTGGAGTCACAGCTGGCACCTCTAGACTCGACTAAGGGGGCTCAATCGAAGTGGAAGTAGTGATCAGAGGTCCGCCCACATCCTCAGTCGAAGTCTCAGAAGGTGTAGGGTCTACAGGCTATGTAGAAGGCCCACCCTCATCAACAGCGGGAGTGTCATTATCTTCCTCGAATATGGACTCTACAAGCTCATCATCACCAGAAAGCTCAAAAGGAGTAAGTGAAGGAATGGACTCATCAAAAGAAACCTCGCACGTCTCGACAAGCTGCTGGGAGTCGAGGTTCCAAACACGGAAGCCTCGAGAATGCAAAGCATAACCAAGAAAAACTCCATCCCAACAACAAGACTCAAACTTGTCCAAATGCCCTCCCTTCTTGAGCATAAAGCACTTGCAGCCAAACGCTCGCAAGTGGCTCACCTTGGGCTGTCTCCCAAACCGCAACTCGTATGATGTCTTACCTAGGTAAGCTCTAAGAAAGATGCGGTTGGCAAGATAGTAAGTTGTGTTCATAGCTTTAGACCAAAAGCGCATAAGAGTCCTATGCTCATCGTGCATCGTCCTAGCCATCTCGACCAGCATGCGGTTCTTTCGTTCCACAACGCCATTCTATGGGGGAGTGTAAGGAGCAGAAAACTGGTGCTCAAGACCCTGATCACTACAGAAACCGACGAACTGAGAATTCTTGAAGTCAAAATCGTTGTCAGAGTGAATTGCTCACATCCGACCATTGTTCTCATTCTTTAGCTTCAGGATCAGATCATGAACAAACCGAAAAGCCTCATCCTTAGACTCTAGAAAGAAAACCCACGAGAATCGAGAAAAGTCATCAACTATCACAAGGGCGTACCACTTCCCACCGACTGAACGTACCCGAGCTGGACCAACAGTATCCATGTGTAAAAGCTCTCCCGGGTACGAAGTCATCACCTGAGTCACAGGTGCGTGAGAAGCGGAAACCATCTTCCCATGATGACATGGATGGCAAACTAGATCCTTCTCCATCTTAAGCTTGGGCAATCCTCAGATGAGGTCCATAGAGCTCAATCATACTAGCAAATCAAAGCTCAAATGACCTAACCTCCTATGCCACCTCCAGAGCTCGGAAGAGGATTCAACGATCAAACAACGAGAAGGGCCAAAAGAACTAGAGAAATCACTCCGAAAAACCTTACCAGAGGGTAAGATCTGGCAAACCAAAGATCCTATAGAATCAACAACAGAAGACATGCCCTTCTTAAAACGAACCTCTAAGCCCTCCTCAAGATGTTGCGAAACAGAAACCAAATTGAAACCCAAATTTCCAACCAAAGCAACATTCTTCAATGAGAAATGCTCAGAAATTCGAACTGAAACAATGCCATGTACCTTCCCTTGACCATTGTTCCCGAATGTGATGTACTCCTTGGAGCTCGAGGAAGTGATCCCAAATCCATGATCCTTATGTCCTCCAGGCCCCGATCCTGCAAAATCAATGGTCATAAGGGGGAGCAAACGGTTTGACACCAGGTTTAGTAAAAGAGCTAAACCAATGTCGAGCCATCTGCTCAAAAGAAGGAAAGTAGAAAGAATCATAAGTGTCTGGACCAAAGCGCGACTCAAAGCGCAGTCCTTTCTTATGCCTAAAGTCACTGCCACGAGGTCCAAAGCCATATCCAGAATGACTTGGAGCTCTGCCGGAGCGAAAACAACCCTCTAAAGCACGGGCACGAAAGCTGTCTCCTCTACCACCACCTACAATACGTGCCCTGGCCTTTAGCCTCTCTCTGCATCGAGGGACTCTCTGTCTACCACCCTGCCGGTAGAACTGCTCCTGCCCACCTAGAGCTCTTTCTACTCTCTCAACTCGCTTCCTCCTGAAGCAGAACTCCACAAGATGCCCATCTCTCTAACAAAACTCACAGTGATAGGTAGGCTTCTTGGGATGTGGTTGAGGCTTAGGTTTCTTGGGCTTGGTGGTGTTGGGTGTTGACTCTTTAGTGTGAGAGGGTCCAGGTAGAGAGTCAAGAGAAGTGTGAAGGTGCTTGGGCTTTGGCATCCAGATAGGCTTCTTGGGTGAAGCTTTAGGTTGTTCTTGGAACACTCCATCCTTGGGCTGACAGGCCTAAAAAGACTTAGTGGAGTGAGTCTTGGGATATCTCTGCTCTGGAGTCATCTTACTCCACTCCACTGCACGACTCAGGGCACTCTCAAAGTCAGCCTTGGTGTAGGTGTAACCTACTCCAAAACCATCATGCCTCTTGAACTGCTGGATCATCATGCTGAGATGTGGCTCTCTAGCACTCACCCAACTCAGGATCTGACGGAGGTAAGAGTTCTCATTCTGAACATCAGCTAGCTCCTCTCTCAAGGAAGCTAGCACCTCCACTTGAGACAAGTAGATCTCACACTCTCCATCAACTTGTACAGACTTCTCAGCTTTCATCTTGATTAGTTCCAATATTAGAAACAAGCAGTTCTCACGGACAGTGGGTGAAACTGACAATGTCTAGGCTCAAGCTTAGTCTGCTCCAGCTTAGCTCTGACTCTCTCTAACTCGCCCAACTGCTCATCTCCCTTCGCTCTCAGCTCAGCTAGATTAGATAAGTGGGATCTCTACAGGGCATGACAATAGTGGCATGAGCATCTTTCAGCTCTAGCTGAGCGCTTTCAAGCTCAGTGGCCAAAGCGTCTCTCTCATCTACCCTCTTTATGTACCTAGACTTCAGAGTCATCAGGTCACACAACAACACCTCATAGTTAGGGCACTCACTACCCTCACCCAAGGAAGGGAAAGAAGATAGACTCTCAATATTGCCATTGGCCATGGCAAGCTCACTCTCAAGCTCATCTATCCTTTTCTTAGCCCCTCTAAGCAGTTTCTCCCGATATTTTAACTCCTGATGGTTCTCATCAAGTAATTCAATGACTTATTGTTCATAGGAAGATACCTTCTCATCGTCATCGTCATCGGAGTTATCGGGGGAGCCCTTATCTTCTCTATCCCCAAGAGCCATTGAGTAGATGCTCTTGCAGGATCTTTGGCTACGGTGTGAGTTGCTCTTCGGCTTGTCCCCGAAAGCCATGAAATAGAGGCCCACCAGATCATCCTTGTCCTTCCCCTTCTTGATCACGATCTCCTCATCGCTTGAGCTTGATGAAGAGGAAGAAGATGATGATCTCTTGGAGTAGCTTCTCTCCATCTCGGCGAAGAAGGCCTTTCTCACTTCTTGTGCCTGGAGGGTAGCCCAGATCTCTCGAGCAGTGTCGAGATGGCTAACGCGCTCAAACTCACTGGGACCTAAACTAGAAAACAGTATGTTCACTACCTTTTTGTTCAGGTCATGCAAAGTGACTATCTCAACAGTAGTACGCTCTGCAGCCAAAAGCACAATAAAAGTAGAATGAAAACACATATCTCATATCCCTGAGCTCTGGCTCAATAGATAGGCTTGCATGAGAGTCTTCCAATAGTTGTAGCCAAAAACCTCAAGGGACGGAACCTTGCCAGAAGAAGTCATGATCGCTACCTTTAGTTAGAACCGGTTAAGGTATGGAAAACCCCTAACTAGGATCTGATACCACTTGCCTTGATCAGCAAATGGGGATGGAGGAACCTCGGGGTAGAACTCCGGCTCCTCGACGAACTCGTAGTCTTCTCGATACGGAAAAATAAACAACATATTTCAATAAATCATCACAAAACATAAGCAAACAAGTTTTGTGGTTTAAATATGTGATTTGAGCTTTTATTGTACTGAGGTTATATTTAAGATCATTAAAAGTTACATTTTGGGTGTTTTTATTAATTTATTTCCTGAACTAATAATTTATCCCTAAGGGGTTTTTATTCAGTTAATTGCTAAGATTATTTTGTGCCAAAGTAGCATACTGTTTTGATGGCATTAATGTGTAGAGAATAATGTACTGATTTTAACAAAATTTGAATGGTGAAATTTGGAGTTGAAACGAGCAAGTTATGAATTTTCAAAGTTTAAACTATTTTCTGGATTTTTATTTAAACTGGAAATGGATTTTAGTCCACGGTGAACCAGGCTCACGGTGGACTGGCTACTGTGCGCGTGGACCAGTTGATCCAGAGCCGTCGGATCTGGATCTGGCGGTCAGGTGCGAGGCGGGAGGTTTAAGTGGAAATGAACGACCAGGATTAAAACCGAGCGAACGGGTACGCGTGGACGCCTGAGATCGCTCGGGGGTTTTAAGTGGCGATCGACGGCCGAGAGGCCTCGATACCCCTTTGACCAGATCCGAGGATTTAATCCTAGCCCTCTGATTGCGATCGTGCGGTCGCGGCGCGATCCGGCACGGCACGACGTAAGGGGGCACGTACCCCCCTTCGTCTCTGGTGATGGCGGCCTCGAGCGCGATAGTGACGGCGGCGGCGAGCGCCTAGGGACCTGGCTAACGGCAAAAATGGAATGAGGAGGGGAGGGCGGTCATGACCGTACCTTCGACGGTGAAGATGGAGGTCCGGAGGTGACCGGCGGTGAGAGTAGACGGTGAGGGGTCTTCGGGAGGTTGACGGCGACGGCGGTCCAACGGTCCTCACGGCCGTTGGAGGCGTGGCCGAGGACGGGCTGGCGACGACGAACCCGACGGTGGCGGTGGCTAGGGTGAAGGGGGCCAGGATCAACGGCGATCAGCGACTGGAGGTGGAGCAGGAGAGAAGAGCCAAAAGCCGAGAGGGAGCGCTCTGGAGTGCTTAGCTCGGGTTTAGGTGGTGTAGCTGAGGGCGGTGGCCGAAGGGGGTTTATATAGGGGGTTCGTCAGTGTCTAGATGGAAGGAATCCGAGGGGTTCCCGTGAGCTCCGGCGAGGGCTTCCAAACTTCGGCCATGCTTCCATAATCGCGAAACCGCGTCGCTTACAGATGGAAAAGGGGCGGTGGCGCTTGGGGAAAGCGATCTGGGGAAATCCGAGCCAAAACGGCGGCCGACGGCGAGGGAATCAGAAGGGGATCGTCGGGGAGAAGGAAGGGGGGATCCCCTTCCATGGAGAAGACGAACCTGACAGGTGGGTTCCACCTGTCAGTGGGTGGGCGGGAAAGAGAGCGCCGATAGGCGGGGCCGAGCGGTCAGCGGGCGAAGGCGGGCGCATGTGGCTGCCATGTGGGGCCGGGGCGAGCGCGGGCGGGAGAGAGAGGCGGGGGAACGCGCCAACAGGCGGGCCCCACAAGTCAGTGGCTGGCGGTTGGACTGGGTCGGGCTGAGGGTGATTTCAAGGTTGAGGCCCATTAAGGCTTTTAAATGTTTTTCTGATTTAAAATAATTCCAGTAATTCATATATTGGATTTAGGGTTGAATCACTGTTGATAAAAATTTGTAAAAATTCCTAAAATTATATTCTGGCCTCTAGTTTATCTCATAAAATTTTCAAGTCCAGATTTTGAATATCTCTCCCTGTTTGGCTTTATTAGGGCTATTTTAGGATTTTCTTTAATTATAAATTCCAGAAATGTATTTAATAATATTTTTCTTTTATTTTAATTCTTTTTTAAATTCTGGGGTGTTACAGCAAGGTCAGAAGAGGGATGACTTCGGAGAACTGCTACAACCCCGTCGATACTGCAAGAAGTCAAATTGGAAGTAAAAACTTCAGCACAGCCGCAAGGGCCTAGCTTCGAAGTTTAGCATGACAGGCGTAGGGGGCAAAAGTATCCTCGTTCAGAAGTTCTGAACATTGCACCCCCGCAGAAGTTTGCCCAAAGAGCTCCGCAACCATCAGGAAGCAAGACCAGCGGCTGGAGGCCGCCAGGGAAACCGGCCGGCAAAGGCCAGACCTTTTTCTGCTGTATTCATGGTGAAAACCAGAGACACGCAACTGATACGTGCAAGGCTATACTTGCTCTGAGAGGAGAGTATCTAGAAAGAACTTCGGGTCGAGGCACTACTGACCGAGTTCCGGCTGAAGTCCGTTCGGAGCCTGTCCAGGCTGTGGCGTGGATAGAGAACTTCGATTCGGCAAGACGCCCTCCAGTGGTCAATATTATGCCACCTCTGAAGCAAGAAGAGGGGCAAGATCAAGGAAAAAGAGTAGTCCTCCCCATCTCCAGAGGAGGGACCCTCAGAAGTATGTCAAAGAGGTAGAGAAGAGAATATGTCAGAGAAGTGGGCCATATTGGAACCTCTTCGTCTGCAGCTGCTATGCCCGAGTGGTCCCATGTGCCAATATCCTTTTCCGCAGATGATGCAGCTGGTGTTAAATTTCCACATGCAGACCCACTTGTTATCACTGCCGACATAGCAGGAACTGAGGTTCGGAGAGTGTTAGTTGACGGAGGGAGTTCGGTGGATATTATTTTTGTCCAAGCTTTTGATCAACTCTGCATCTCCAGAAAGCATCTTCTCCCAGCAGCCCGTCCTTTACAAGGATTTGCAGGACCCCCTCTTGATGCCCTCGGCCAAATTGGCCTGGAAGTTACTTTCGGAGAGGGGCTACTGGCCAGGACAGAGGAAGTGATCTTTGATGTTGTGGATGCTCCGTATGCATACAATGTCATCTTCGGAAGAGGCATGTTAAATCAATTCGGAGCTGTGGCGCATCATAATTACTTATGTATGAAGATGCCCACACAAGCAGGAGTACTTACTGTTTTCGGAGATCAGGCCATTGCGCGAAGAGTGGAGTATGGTCATGGCCCTCCTCTTGACCCGAGACAGGTGAACAGTGTGCAAGATGATCCGGACAATTTTTCTGCTCCTAGCGAATCTTCGAAGAAATCCTTCCCAAGACCAAGTCCCGAAGGAGAGATTGCAACGAAGGTTATTGTCAAAGATGACAAGGAATATTCATTTCAATTTGGTAAAGACTTGCCTCCAGAAGTTGCTGCCTCCTTAGAGAAAGTAGTTGAGGAAAATTTAGATGTCTTTGCTTGGTCTGATGAATACATTACCGGAGTCAGTCGGGACATTATTGAACACAGTCTACTTGTGAATCCGAAGGCTCGGCCTGTTCGGCAAGGACTCCGGAAGATGTCTGCGGAGAGAGCTGTCCTTGCTAAAGACGAAGTTGAAAAGTTGCTGAAGGTTGGGATTATCAGGGAAGTGGCTCATACGGAATGGTTAGCCAACCCAGTCTTCATTAAGAAGAAATCTTCCGGGAAGTGGCGCATGTGTATTGATTTTACATCCCTGAATAAAGCATGCCCCCGCGACCCCTACCCTATGCCTCGAATTGATCAATTGGTCGACTCCACTGCCGGTTCGGAGTTATTAAGCTTCCTCGACGCGTATTCCGGCTATCATCAAATCTGGTTAAAGCGTGAAGATGAAATCAAGACAAGCTTCGTAACTCCTTCAGGAGTCTTTTGTTATGTAAGAATGCCTTTTGGCTTAAGAAATGCTGGGGCTACCTTTTCAAGGTTAATTGCTAAGGCTCTAGGTCATCAACTAGGTCGTAATGTAGAGGCCTATATGGATGATATTGTAATAAAGAGTGCTTTAAAGCACCAACATAGCCTAGACTTAGCAGAAACATTCAATAGCCTTCGGGCATTCGGGATCCGTCTCAACCCCGAAAAATGTATCTTCAGGGCGCAGGCTGGAAAATTGTTAGGGTACTTAGTTTCAAGCAGAGGGATCGAAGCTAGCCCTACTCAAATAACTGCGTTGCAGAAGATGGCTCCCCTAGAGAATTTAAAGCAAGTGCAAAAGCTAACCGGTCGTCTTGCAGCACTTAGCAGATTTCTGGCAAGGTCTGCGGCGAGAAGTTTGCCTATTTTCAAAGCATTGAAAGGGTCCGAAGATTTTGCATGGACACCGGAGTGTCAGAAGAGCTTCGAAGATATTAAAAATTATCTCTGTAACCTTGCTACACTCACGGTGCCTGTTGCGGATGAAACCCTACTCCTCTACCTTGCAGCTACTGGCTCTGCTGTTAGTGCAGTCCTTGTCAGAGAGGTTGATTTCAACGAGAAGTTGGTACAAAATCCAGTTTATTTTGTGTCCGAAGCATTGTCCGGAGCAAAAACAAGATATTCCGAGCTTGAGAAATTCGTTTATGCTCTGATAATGGCTTCGAGGAAGCTAAGGCATTATTTTTTGGCACATAATGTCATTGTACCAACTTCGTATCCTTTGGGAGATATGCTCCGAAGTAAGGATTCCACTGGAAGAATTGGGAAGTGGGCTGTTGAGCTAGCACCCTTTGGCATATCCTTTCTGGCAAGAACAACAATTAAGTCGCAAGTATTGGCAGACTTCGTGGCAGAGTGGACTCCCCCTGCAGCATGGGCTCCGGAGAAGCCAAGTGAAGAAATTTGGACTATTTACTCTGATGGAGCTTTCCAAGCATCTGGAGCAGGCGTCGGAGCTGTGATAATTTCGCATTCAGGGCAAAAGGCAATGTACTCCGCAAGACTCAACTTTAAGTCTACTAATAATACAGCGTAGTATGAGGGAATTTTATTGGGACTTCGAAAGTGATGAGGACATCACTTCACATGATACACACATGGAGCCTCCACCTACAATTCAATTACAAGGACCAATCACACGCGCCCGTCCCCGTCGCTTGAACCATGAGGTTAATTCTTTCCTTAGCAACTATGTTAATATTTGTTTGGACGGGATGCTACTGAATACTAGTGATATTTTGTTTCTTAGGAACATGGGAGATGGAATAGGAGAGTTGGAGATGAAGACGGAGTCACACGGATGATTTGAAGTCAAGGATTCGCTGGTTCGGACTACATCAACCACCATGCACCAAAATGGGCATAACTTCCGCATACGAAGTCCGATTGGCGCGTTCTTGGACTTTTTGGAGAGCTAAGGAGAAGACGGATCTTTTGGCGTTGGTTTCGCCTCATTTGGAGTCTTGAGTCGTCCTGTGTGACTGAAACAGTCCTGCATGATAGAACTGGGCCGAGTTGGACCTTGTACTGAGTTGGAGGCCGTGTAGCCCATAGTCCAGGTCATGCGCACCTCCTACAGGCTGCCCACGCCCTATATATTCACGCCAGCCGCCTTTAGGGTTAGGTTTTGCTTTGTTTGCATCTACACTTGTGTGTTTAGATCCCGCCCCTTGCACCGGACCGATTGGCTGATGCATAGGCATTTGTGAAACCTCACCTTTTCATCGTTTGTCTGTGATTTGGCATTCGACTTGTATCCTTCCTATTCTTGCTTGTGTTCTTGGGTTCGCTTGCAGGAATTAGCCCTCGTGGCGAGGTCAATCGCACCCTGCGTGGTTGATAACCAACGGAGACGGTGGTGTAGCAATTGCAAGGTTTTGATCCGCCGGACCGGAGCCTTGAATCGTCAACGTCGAGATTCTCCACCAACCCAAGTTATCCTTTACCTAGCGGAAGATCGGGACCAATCCCCCATCAGTTGGTATCAGAGCATAGATTTCCCATTAGGTAATCTCGATCTCCGTTTATTTCTACCTAGAGTCCAGAAAACCCTCAAAAAAATCCCCACCGAGAACCCCTTTGTGCCTTGCGATTTTAATTTCAGTTTTTAACCTTGTTGAGTTTGTGTTCTTAGTCGATTCTTGTTGCTGGTTTAGTAATCCCTTTGTGTCGTTTGAGTAGTAGTTGGTCTTGTGTCTCACAAAAATTCCCCACTCGAAAACAACCCCCCTACAACCCTATTCATTTCCCACATCGAGTCTTTGTGACCCCCCTTCGGTAAAACAGGCATAACGTTTCGCTCGTATGGCAGAAAAATCTGAAACTTTTTGGGCGTCTTCCTGACCCAATTTGGGGGGGGGGTACCTCCCTGTTAGCCCTCACCAGAATTGCCAAAAAAAATCAGGAAGATAAAGAAAAAAAATTGGTCAAAGTTTTTGCTCGCCGTTCAGCGAACTTGTTGAATTTCTGTGAACCACATTCCACCTCAGTTGCAGGTGCCAATTTTTGTGGTTGCATCTCTTGTCATCCTTGTTCAAAAAAAATAGAGTGAAAAAAAGAGAAGCGGTCCTGTCTATTGCTTGTCCGATCCCTTGTCCGATCTCTTGTCCGATCCCTTGTCCGATCAGCGGCAGTGGCAGATTCTGCTTGTCTGATCTCTTGTCCGATCTCTTGTCCGATCCCTTGTCCGATCAGCAGCAGAGAAAAAATAATAAAAAAAATTTGGGCACATAGTTTCCCTCTATTGCTTGAATTTTCACATTGGGATCACTAAGGTCAGCAGCTTTGACGAGTACTAGGGAATACTTATTGAACTTGGTTTAACTGTTATTACTATCGCTAATCCTTGCTACTCACTTTGCCTTCCAAGCTACACCTTTGTCTTGGTCAGGACAGGTTCATTTCTTGCAATTGCACACCACCCTCCACTTGGTTCATCACCTGTAGGCCGGTGACCTCACTGCGGCGTGGTAAGAACACTTGCAAGCGTGGGTAAGGTGCTTGACGGATTGCTTCCACCACACACCCACCACCCCACCTAGTTGTGTTCCATAAGGATTATTCTTTGTTGTTTTGTCTTTTCACTAACATGGCAGATAACAGCGGTACCCCTCCATCTGATTTTAATGACTGTGTCTCACGACGTGCTCTACTAGAGTCTCAACGGCAGACCCAACATTCCATCGAACGTCTCACGCGTACTGTGGCTGACCTAGTGGACCGAATGACTGCCTTGGAAACACGATTGCCTGCTGCACGAGCCAACGATGACCATGTTGAAGAGGAAGACGACCATATTGAAGAGGAATACGACCTATCCGATGCCGGGAACAATGGCATTGACCCTGACGAGGCTGCACGTCATCCCTTTCAGTTCAATCATCAAGGTATGGGCGGCCACTCCAACCGCCATCCACGAGGTAACAATGGCAACCGCGGGAACAATGATCCCTACTCCAAGGTAAAAATTTCAGTACCTCAATTTGCTGGCACCTATGATCCAGATGCATATTTAGATTGGGAGATGTCAGTCGAACAAAAATTTAATGCCCACATGGTTCCTGCTATCCACCGCGTGCGTTTAGCTACTAGTGACTTCACTGGATATGCTCTTCTTTGGTGGACTGAAATAGTTCAGGTTGGCAATGAACCACAAAATTTGGGTATGTTAAACGGCAAATGCGTGGTAGATGGGTTCCCCCTTCATATAAACGTGATTTGAGAAAAAAATTGCAGCGCCTAAACCAAGGAAATAAATAGGTTGCATGCGTGCTGAAATTGAGGAGGACAATGAGGATAAAATGGCCCGTTTTTATGGTGGTTTAAGACGTGAAATTCAGGATATCATCGATTATAAAGAATACAACACTATCACTCGTCTTTTCCACCTTGCTATACTTGCAGAAAAAGAATTTGCTCAAGATCACAAAGAGGCCATCAAAGAGGAAGTCACCCACCTTTTAGTAGTAGTGTTGATGCCAAGATTTGGTAGAAACCCAGGCCCACAGAAGATGTCACGTGGTCAAGAGAAGTCAAAGAGATCTGGTCAAATATGGTCAAAGAATCCCGTCCATGCTGTTACAAAATGACCGGATGCAAAGGAGCCAATGGAGATAAAAGTGAGAAGATAAAGGTGATCCAGAATCAGTTAAGAAAGATTGCTTATATGGCAAGTTTCTGGACTATAAATATGTATCCTTTAGTTAGATTAAAAACACACAACTCTGTCAAACAACTTTTCGGTGCATTGCTACCCTTGGCTTCCTAAGGTTAATCCCAGCGGGATTCGGCACTTGGAGCTGGGTTGCATCGTTTCGATCTCTGGCGAAGAGGTGAGTCCCGCCACCCCAATGATCGTATCGACTAGGTTAGTGTCCTCACAGGGTCATCTAGTTGATCTCTTGAGGTATCGGCTGAGACAATACGATCGCTAGTTTATCTCGCTATATTGAGTAGGTCTAAGGCTGCATCAGTTTGATCTCATAGATTGATATGATTTGGGTGTGGTAGTCTGAGACTTCATTGGTAAAGTCTGACATCTCTCTCTTTTGTATCTTCTTCACGATGTATACCATTCATCTAAATAAAGCGTGCTCGATACTTTGAAGTATTGTTAAGTTCATCTTGACTAGCTACTATCTTTGTTAAGTCCAATCTTGTTATTGTTATGATTTTGATGACACCAACATGTTATCTAGCATGTTTTATTTATTTCTATCGGAGTACCAGCCGATAGGTTATCTTCAATTCAACATCATATCTTATCCACTATCGGGGAATGCTCATCGGCCCATATGCATGAACTTCCTATCTCATCGGCTGATGGCGCATTTGTCCCGATTGATATTATCCGCTCACGATTATTATATCCTCAGCGCAGTCATTGGCTTGGCAGCTGATCGATCTTGCTACTAATGATATTTTCTATGTTTCCTTATCAGTTGCAGGGTCAAACTGATTGGCACGCCTTGAACCCTTTCTCTAATATTATAGGACCTACACTAGAGTTAAACAGATCTCTCAGGCCACGCGTGTGTCAATGTGTAACCAAAAAAGACACCAACACGCTTTTTGGCATGTCCGGTGGGACCTTTTCAGCAACTCATCCATGGCGAGCGAGATCAATGACGACAACATCATCCCGATCACTCTGGACACTGAATAAAGATCAAAGAGTAGAGGTGCAGAAGCATGTCAATGATTTCTAGAAGTTGTGCCTACAAGCCTTCGGCATGGCTCGGTCGGGTCCTATCCAGAGGGACCCGTTGCCAAGACCGGCTCCAGCTGTAGGGATTGGTCAGCTGGTAGAAAGCCCTCACATCAGTTTTCAAGAGATCATTGACAGCGCCCTTCATCAAGAACTCATTAATCAATCGGGAACACTGGTCAACACTCTCCATGGTTTGATCAAGAATACTGTTGATGGCACTGTAGCCCACTAGCCACCACAAGGGAAGATGTACCTCCCTCACGGCCAGACAAGATTAGGGATGGCAATTGTGCCCGATTACCCGTTTACCCGCGGGTAAAAACCCTAACAGGATTGGGTTTGTTCTTATATTTGTACCCAATGGGTAAATGTGTACGGGTATGGGTATTGACTACCCGTACCCGTTTACCCGATTATTTGAGACATAAAAAACTAATGCTAAATATTTGATTGCCAAGTTCTGTAATCAGGTGACAAAAACATGCATTATTATTTGATGTAACTATGAACCTAGATAGGAAATGTATCAATAAATAATACAATGAGATCTGTCTAGGACACAAATAGAAATTTAAAAAAGCGTAATTCCTAGCCGGTTTTTGGAAATCTAACAACCCCATAAACAAGTTGTTTTTGGTTTATATAACTTGATTTCTAATTGTTAAGTTGTTATGATGAATCCAATTATGCATTAACTAGGTGATGCATGGTATAATTCCTTCAATTTTTTAACCCTCCTCACTCCTTCCCGCTTCACGGGTAAACGGGTATACCCGCGGGTATATGGCACCTGCGGGTAATGTGTATGGGCACGGGTTTTTACCCGTCGGGTAAACGGGTACGTGTATGGGTATGCACTACCCGTACTTGCCATACCCGACTGCCATCCCTAGACAAGATTAATGTAAAATCCATAACATACTCGGCCGGCATCACAGCCGCAAGGGCCGATGAGGCTAGAGAAGCTAGGCATCTCGTTTGGATATGAAGGAAACAAAACGACCAAGTTGCTTGCGCCCACACAGGGTCTACTACAGGGCACGCCATACGGCCTCGAAAGGGGTGCACCGACGCCAATTCCGTCATCTGACCCAAGACTACCAAGACAAGAGGTACCTCAAGTGACATACGACATCACAAGGAATGTACTACCGGACCTTGTGCCACCAAGGGGGGCACCCGATGGTATTCCTCCAAGGTATCGTCGGACTTCATACTATGGAGCATCGCCATACGATAATGAGGGATAATACAAGCATAATGCTTCTCGGCCGGACCAATTCCAGCAAGTCCCAATACCTGATCGACACCCTACATTGGGATAGCAAGAAGATGACTGGGTGAATCGGATAACATAGGTTATTCGAGACCAATTCAGGTTGAAGCCTGAAGAACAAATGTACATTTATCGGTGGCCGTACCTAGAATGGTTTCATCGAGTACCACTACCAGGGCGATACAAGGTCCCCGACTTCATCAAGTTCTCGGGATAGGACTCGGTCTCCACGAATGAGCACATCGGTCATTTTCTCACCCAGTGTGGGGAGGCATCGGCCGATGAAGTTCTAAGGGTCCGGTTTTTCCCGCTTTCTCTATTGGGATCAACCTTCACGTGGTTTTCTTCACTGCTGGAGGATTCCATCAGAGAATGGGCCGACCTAGAGAAAAAGTTTCACAAATATTTTTTTATCGACATTCATGATATGAAGCTCACCGACTTGACAACTGTGAGGCAGAGGATGGATGAGTTGGTAAAACATTATGTCTAGAGGTTCCAAGACGTATGGAGCAAATGCTATATCTTTAACATCAGTGACACCCAGTTGGTAGAATTGGCATTTCAAGGACTCATGAACCCAATTAAGGAGAGATTTTCATCACATGTGTTCAAAAGCCTCTCACAACTTGTGCAAAGGGTATCAGCACACGAGAGCCGATTCCAAGAAGCAAGGAATGATAGGCATCAGAAAAAAGTTGGCATATAATAAGGCCTATTATTCGGACTCTAACGACGGTACTAACTCTGATGCAGAGGCCAGTTTGGCTGAATGGTCCAAGAACAAGTAACTGGTTGTATGCCATTGGGTGAAGCCGGCCGATAAGGAAGAAAAATATGAATTCGACATCAACAAGGCTGATAAGATATTTGATATGTTGCTCAATGAGAAGCAGATCCACTTGTCACCTAACCACGTGATACTGTCTGCCGATGAGCTGAAGAAGAGGAAATACTATAAGTGGCACAACTCCCCATCACACCACACCAATGAATGCAAGGTGTTCAGGCAGTAGATCCAATCAGTCATAGAGCAAGGCCAAATCAAGTTTGATGATGAGAAGAAGCCGATGAACATCGACGAACATCTATTCCTAGTCAACATGGTGCACGCACACCATGCTAACGATCGACATGCGAAGAAGAATGAGCGAGCCAATAGTAACATCACTTCCTCAGACCTCATCGGGAAGTATCAAACGAGGTTGAAGATGAGTATGGATAAAGAAGACAACCACAACTATTCAAGTTTTAACCCCTATTGGAATTGTGAGTTCTTCAGGCTTTGCTAGAATAAGGGGCTACGTCTACCATCAATGGATGACTGCCTGAGGTGTGGTGCCAAGGCAGGACACGAGGTGATCATCGGCCACAGAACATCTAGCTAAGGCTGCATGGTCAAGAATGCATTCACCAAAGGTTGTCACCACCAAGGGTATCAACGCTCGAGAGGCTCGGCACCGCCAATTCTGAAGAAATCAGCAAGACAGACGACGATGAAAAAACCACACTAGAGAACCCGCGATAGTGCCCCAACTAGATTTTCACAAAGAACCAAAAGAGAAGGGTGCAACGCCTATGGTTAGAGATGTTAATGGGGAATTCCCCACCAGGTATTAACTCCCCAGACCCGTACCCATGAGCATAGACCCGCCCCCATCCCCAACCCGAATACGACCTCGGTTACGAAAATCTTCCCATACCCAACCCCGACCGGGTACCAAATACCCATGGGGACCCATACCCGACCCAACTATTCAGCATTTCAGAATTTCAGCATATGTTTTTTTTCTTTTTTGTTTCTTCGCTTTGGGCTTCACCGTTAGCATTCTTTGGCCCACAGGAGGACAGACCACAAGCCCACAACGTAGATAGTTGAATTCCCCTAGAAGCCTTGATGTTGTATTAAATCTGGTAAAACAGCCCCATGGGTAATCGGGTTCGGGTTTAGCCCTCCCAAACCCGTACCCGCCATACCCGATGGGAAAAGCATTTCTCCCAAATCTATACCCATGGGGATCAATTTTAACCCATACCATAACCCTAATAGAGGAATTCCCCACAGGTAATTGGGTTTCAGGGCCCCATTGACATCTCTACCTATGGTAGAGAGAAATGAAGGCACAAAGGTGCAACGAGAAAGCTGATTGGCCCCGCAGGATCAAAAGTGAATGGCGAGTGAAAGATGAGGCTGATCACAAGGATAAGAAAGACGCGGGGGTAAACATTGTTTTCTTCCTTCCCGTAGAGTATCGAGCCATCTCAGAAGATGACATAGAACACGCCGATACAATAGCTCAACTAATGTTGGCTCCACAGCCAGTAGTGTTTGACAAGCTAGAAGACACAAGGCATTGGCACCTTAGGCCTATTTATATCAAAGGTCTGATCAACGGAAAGCCGATGTCCAAAATGATGATAGATGGAGGGGCGACTGTCAACTTGATGCCTTACACCACCTTTTGTAAGCCGGGGAAATGCCGGAAGACCTCATCAGAACTAATATGGTATTAAGGGACTTCGGTGGCAACTCATCAGATACAATGGGAGTGCTAAACGTAAAGTTGACAGTTGGAAGCAAGACCGTGCCGACTACTTTCTTAGTCATAGAGGGAAATGATGTTATAGTCTGTTGTTGGGGCATGATTGGATACATGCGAATTGCTACGTCCCCTTGACAATGCACCAGATCCTAGTTCAATGGGTTGGCAATTAGGTGGAAATTATTCCCGCCGATAGATCGGTTAACATAGCAACAACCGATATGTCAGTATGGGAGATGGAAGGAGTCGTCTATCTATCGGGGAAGGCTTGGGATGGTAATTTTATTTAAGTATCAGATGATGGAGTCAGCTCGATCAATGAAGAGCTACATAGGCTCACCTTGTAAAGACGGTGTCTACAAAATGAAGGACGGACTCGATCAAGGCTTCGTCGTAACCAACTACAAGAGTAAAGCATTGGCTTGGTGATAGACCGAGGCTAACCTTCATGAGTGCCCAAATTCTGCGATGAAACAAAATAGATTGAAGACGACTACGTCGGAGATATGGGAAGAGGCCAAATGAGAAACACTTAAGGAAATATTTTTCGATTTTTCGGACGAAGCTTAAAAGATCTACACGCGAAACAACCGATGTCAATGGTATCGCCTCAAGATGGCTGATGCAAAGGCATCGCCCTTAGACAAAACACAAAAACTCAACATCAAGCTGGATCACATCGACGCTTTGGAGAATAGCGCGGTCTTCGACATCGGAGACGGGGACATCTCGGAGGGCACGACGTCGACGCTGAGTAAGGCAGATGGCACAAGTGTGTTGTCATCTTTGGGACTCAATCTAGTCCGAAAGGGAGGTCAGGGTGTTCTCCTTTGCGGTGATCCTCTCCCGAACTCCGTCCAACTTTGAGGCTAGTTAGGCTTCCTCCATCCGAAGTCGATCTAGGTCCTGTAGTATGACCGAAAACTCACCTTCGAGCCGATCTAGAAGGGTGCCCTCGGTCGCTGCCACCATTGGAACATGGGCTTCAATTGCCTCCTGTTGCGATGCATAATTGGCTCGATCAACCATCTATTTCAACACCCAACACACGTTTGGCTGATGGAACTCCAGGTACGTGGCTGGTGTAAGGACATCATCCAACTCCGGGGGAAGCATGTTCAGGATGTCATTGAGATGTCCCCTTATCGGCCCCGAGTCATTGACCAAGACATCTATCGGGTTCTCAAGGTGACGGAGCAGGTCTGATAGCACCTCCTTCACCCCCGAGGGAAGTTAGGCCATGACCGATGTAGGGGCATTCGTGAACTCCTCATCGGCCAAAAGAAAAGGACCGACATCAAAGGGTAATCTCTGGACGAAGGAATGAAAGAAGGAAAGAAGGTTAAATAAGAGGCAACAGTGTCATAACAAAAAGCATATAATGCTTATGTCAGTAGGCCCCACGAAATCGGCCGATTGTGAAACACCATTGACAAGAGAACTAGCGGCATCATCCTCCTCAACAATGTCCTAGGGGGCAGACGAGCCCATGGGATCCAGCATCATTGGCTACATTCAAAGACAATGTAAGTTACAAGGAAAGCGATAAGAAGACGAAACAAAAAGAGTACATGATGGGAGCCATCAGTAGGAGGAACCTTCGGAGTTGTCTCAACATCCACAATGATAGAAACCACCAGACCACCTTCCGGTACACCGGCCTCAACTGGAGTGACTACAACAGTAGTATCGGATGATACGCCAGGGTCAACAATGACAACCCCTGATTATCGACCCTGACGACAAACTCCATGGCGACATCTCCGATAGTCGGAGCCGGCTGAGCGCCAACTAGGTCATCCGCTAACTAGACGAATGATGCACGAAGGGACGCGACGACAAGAGGAGAAGAAGGCTAAAAGGAAAAATGTCAAGTATTAGGGGCACAAAGTAAGTGCATAAAGCACAAGACATATACACACCCATGCTGATGAAATTACATCGGTAGGAATGAGAGCTTGTATAACTGAAGAAGCAGATGGCGTCGGTTGAAGTTGAAAGGGAAAAGCATCAAATAAGGTCCGGAAATTCCACTAAGAGAAGATGAGAATTCACTAGATATGACAAAACAAGAGTCAGGAAGAATACCTAGGCGGTCCAAGCTTTGGTGGGGCAGCATGTCGCTACGTTTGACGCTTTGCGCTTACGCGCCAAAACCTTGACTTGCCTCTTGGCAAGCCACTCTGATGGAGTAGGAGCAGCATTACCTAAGTTAGTAGTGGCCAATACTAGCCTATATTGTATTGTCCTTCCACTACGGCTCATCGACGGGGCGTCGATATCATCCTCCTACAAAGGAAAGGGAATCATAATGCGATAAATAAAAACAAAAACAAAAGAATAAGCTAAGGCGTGAGAATCAAGACGAACCTTAGGATAGATGTCGGTGAAGGTCGGGTCTAGTGAAAGACAGAAGTGCTTGGAATGGCGGTTGAAAATGTGTTGTCTCGCCTCTGACCACCATTTCTTGTAAAGGATCGACGCCACCTTGCAAACGGCCCAGGAAGAAAATTCTCCAAGGGAGATTGAACCGGTCATAGAAAAGAGCCAATTGAACTCCAATGAGTTCTCTACATCACCACGAACCTAGATCTGGCTGATGAAGAAGAGATCGATTGGTAACTGGCCAAAGCCGAGCAACTGAGAGTAGACGATCAGATGATAGAATTCATAAGACGGCTTACATGTGAGGCCGACCGTAAAATTGATCGAAAGAAGACAAGGAAATATACAAGAAAGGAAGATGGCTTTGCTCTCTGGATTCACCAAGACATCGGCCAACAACATCTGAGGTGGGTATGCATAATCAGCCAAGGACACGTAGGCATACCACACAATGTAGTCACTCACAAAGCCATAGTAGAATGCTTTGAACCACCGGGCTAAAAGATCGGCATACATTCTCACACATGCCAACAAGTGGCCGCCTCATCTAGGGATAGGCATCGGTGAGTGGTCGATGAGGCGGACTCGTGATAATTAGAAGGGAAACGGAGGAGGTCAAAAGAAGGACTAGAAAAAATTTTGGCTATAGATACATTAAGACAGAGTTGGAGGAACCACTAGGGACCGCCAAGGTGACCTACAACATCACTAGCCGATAAGCGTGCCGATACTTGGTGGAGGACATAGTATAGTGATGTGCACGGGTGCCCGATATTCCGTCAAAGTGGGTAAAATCGATTGGTGGAGGACTCGACATTGACGATCCCGCTTCCGATCAGCACTGATCTGAATCCTGCAATCGCTACACCATGACTCTGTTGGTTATCAACCACACACGAACACGATTGACCTCGCCAAGAAGCACTACTACAAAGCGACACTATAGCGGAGGGCAAAAATGACCTATAGTGGCGGGCATCCAGTCCGCCACTGCTCTAACGCCACTCTATCACTGGTTAGCAGTGGCGGTCAGAGCGCCCGCCACCGCTGTGTCAACAGTGGTGGCGGGCGAGCTAACCTCATCTGCCCGCCACTACTATTGATAACAGCAGTGGCGGGCAGCTGATGTCAGCGCGCCCGCCACCACTATGTCAACAGCAGTAACGGGCGCGCTGACCTCATCTGCCCGCCACTACTGTTATCAATAGCACTACTACAATAGTGACCTCATTCTTTGGTAACTATTGTCTCGTATGATTTTCCTGCCTTTAGTTCCTTTACCGGTGAGTCTTCCATGGTGCCGCGACACGGGAACTCCTATTGGTCTTCCATCTCTTATGTAATCTGCGTAGCACTCAATGACTTCCTCAGTCGTGTAGCCCTCTATCATGGAACCCTCTGGATAAGCATGATTTCGTACGTAACCCTTGAAGATAACCATTAGACGCTCGTACGCATACATATTGTGCAGGTACGTTGGACCGAGAACAAAGATTTGGTTTGCTATATGTATCATATAGTGCTCCATAATATCAAAATATGAAGGAGGAAAGCACATCTCAAGCTGACACATAGTCTCCCTCATTTGTTTACGTAATTCATTTAACTCTTCAGTGTCGATCACCTTCTTTGATATGACATTGAAGAAGTGACACATGCGTGTTATCACCATCTTCAGAAATGAATGTTTGACTCCTCTTACTGCGATGGTGAGGAATAGCCCAAGCATAACATGACAATCATGAGTGTTGTAGCCGCTCATCCTCAAATCTGCTACGGAGACAATATTCTTTATATTCGTTGAGAATCCTGTTGGAACTCTAATTCCATGAAGACACCTGCAGATTGATCTTTTCTCGTCAATTGTGAGGTTATAGCTAGCAGCCGGAAGGAAAAATTTTCCATTGCCCCTTTCCTGTGGGTGAAGCTCGGGTCTAATTCCGAGAGTTTGAAGGTCCCTTCGTACTTTGAGTCCATCTTTTGATTTGCCCGGTATGTCTAACAAAATACCGATAGTGCTTTCGAAGACATTCTTCTCAACGTGCATTGTATCGATAGCATGACCAATCTCCAACTCCTTCCAATAGGGCAAATATCTAAAGAAGATCGACTGCTTTTTAAATGGAGCGTCCTTTGAAATTTTTTCAGATTTCTTCATCTTCTTTCCGAAAACAACTTTGATATTCTTTACCATTTCGAATAGAAATTTGCCATCTCGATTTCGTGGAGGCTGTCCAAGCTCGATTTTACCGTCGAAATGGTTCCTATTTCTTCGATATTTGTGTTTTTTGGTAAAAATCTGCGGTGTCGCATATATATCGTCTTAACGAATGATGGAAGATGCATAGATTCTGTCTGGTCCACACACACTACACATGCTGTCTTTCCTTTAACCTGTCCTGTTAGGGACATGCGTCCTGGGTTGTCAGCTATGGTGCAAAAGATTATGGCTCTTAGATTGAAGTGCTCTTTCTTGTGCTCATCCCACACACAGACACCATGTTCCCATAGACGTTTCATATCCTCCATCAAAGGTTCTAGAAAGATATCAATGTCATTGCCAGGTTGTTTTGGACCAGAAATTAGAGTAGTGAGCATAAGGTATTTTCTTTTATGGCACAACCATGATGGAATGTTGAACAAGCATAGAAAGACTGGCCACGTACTATGTGATTCCTCATCTCACCGAAGGGATTCATTCCATCCGTGCTAAGCCCCATCCTGATATTTCTAGGATCGTCCGAGAAATCTGGATGGGCCAGGTCAAATGATTTCCACTGCCTAGCATCCACATGGTGCCGAAGTTTTCCGTCCTTCTTTCGCCCAACGAAATGCCAGATTAATAGTTCAGCATCTCTAGGATTAGAGAACATACGTTTCAAGCGATCAATCACTGGTAGGTACCACATTACTAAGGCTGGAACTTTCCTCTCCATCTTCTTTCCAAGATGGTCTTCAATAACATTTTTATTCCTCTTCTGCAACCTCTTATTATTCTTCTTCTGGTGGTCATTGTAGTCCTCCACACGGTCATTTGGATGTTTGTATCGACTCGCATTGCACTGCGGACATCTCTCTAACAATCCATACTCTTTTCGATATAGGATACAGTGGTTCGGGCATGCATGAATCTTCTGAACGCCCAAAGTCAACGGACAAATCATCTTCTTTGCTTGGTACGTATCAGATGGTAAACCATTGGGTTTTGGCAAAACCTTTTTTAGGAGTTGTAAAAGATCTGAAAAACTAGTGTCAGACCATCCATTGCTGGCCTTCAGTTTCATAAGCTCAAGAATTGTGTACAACACAGTATACTGCTTATCGCATCCGTGGCGTTCCTCGTAAAGAAGGTTTTTTGATGCTTTGTCAAGTGCTTCAAAGTTATCGTATCCTTTGGTTGTAGTTCTCTGCAACAACACCTCAGGCGCAACATTTCGCATCAGTTCCTCCACATCAAAGGCGTCATCATCATCATGTTGATCAACATCATCATGTGTTATGTCGGATGTATGATCACAACCTCTTCTATGTTGATGAGCATCTTGCGGCACATCAGAATCTTCAGGAGGATTTTGGCCCATCTCACCGTGTTTCGTCCATATATAATAGTTCTTCACGAAACCATTTTTCAACAAGTGAAATCGTATGGTTTCACGATCAGAACACGGATACATCGCTTCGTTTTTACAAACTTTACAAGGACAATATATTGCCTCTTCACTCTGACGGGAAGCATATTGTGCGGCAGCTTCAGTAAATTCAGTTACTCTGTTAAAATATGCCACCACATCTCCGTCGTTGGACGAGTACATCCAGGACCTGTGCTCCATCTAAAACATATATTATTTGAAAAAATATTAATAAAATCATTATTGTTAATTTTAGTAATTTACAATTTGAAAATATATTGATTTATTATCGCTCATAACAACATTAATTAAAAATCCTCAATGCTTTAATTAAAACTACTTATTAAGCAGAAAAAATTATTAAATAAATTAACTATAATTGTTTCTCTCTCTCTCCAAACAACATAACTCTAGATCTATAATCATAAATCAAATTAAAAAAGAGATTAAAATGACGTAAATCAATATACAAGTGATGAATAATTGTGAGGAGGGTCATATTTGTTCATTTGGGAGAAGGTAACACTGTAAATGGAAGATTATTTGAAAATTTCTATTCACAAACCCTAAATTAGAAAAACGCTAATAACTCATTGTATACATGATTAAATACAAATAAATGTGAGATTCGGCATGGATTTACCTCCTAGAATGAAATCCTTCAAAAGAAACGAAAACAAAGCCTCCCCCCTCTTTATCTAGATTTTTGTAGCCATTGTACGGACAAAATTAAATGTGAACTCCAGTAGAGCTCGGGGAGGAAGAAGCTGCGCATTTATAGCTAGAATAGTAGTGGCGGTCGCAAGTGATGTCATCAATACTTTAGTGGCGGCCATATTAGCAGCGGCGGGCAGCACCAGCGACCGCCACTGCTATTGGTACAATAGTGGCGGTCCGGGATGACGTCAGCACCGACCGCCACTACTTTACCAACAATAGTGGCGGGCGCTGGTGCTGCCGTCAGCAACAGCAACTATAGTGGCGGGCATCTAATGGCCCGCCACTACAGTGGTTTTGCCCAACGCCACTACAGTGACGGTTTGTAGTAGTGAAGTCTTATCCCTGCATGCGAATCGATAACACAAGCATGAACACGGAAACACAATCTCGCAAACAGATGAAAGATCGATTTCTCGAGCGGGGTTCCACAATCTGACGAACGTCAGAGTTCAATCTGCAAGGCAGTTCAAAACTAAGCAAAACCCAACCCTAATTCATGACGGCTATAGAGTATTAATACCTAGGGTTTGTGTAAAGTCTTCCCTAATGTTGGGCATAAGGCCCCAAACGGATACAAGTCCCAAAGTGGCCCAATATGGTGATGCAGCACCTGATGACTTGTTTGGACAACACAAAATGTTTCATAATGAACCAGAACTTGGTAATAGATTCATTGGAAATATATTTTCGTTATCTTTCCAACTCCTTAAAGAACGCCTCAATCCACCTCCGTACGAGAAAGTTACGTCCATTTTAATGAAGGGTGTTCTGCTGAAACCGAAACAAAATCGAAGTTTTAAGTGGAATCCGAATTGGATTGTTGCGCCGCCTCTCCCTCTTGTGTTTGATCCAGAAGTGCTTCTCCCAAGTTCCTTAGAGTCAAAATATCAACCATAAGTAGCATCCCATCCATATCCATATCATTATGTAAAGTAAGAAACTAACGCACCTCATAATTAAGCTTGCAGGCACAAGAGCAAGTGATTGGTCTAGGAATGATAAAGTGTTGGATGTCTTTATCATTGTTATTGATGTCCTCATAATCCTCCCCTTATTGAATTGGAGTCGTCCTCAACTCAAACTCGTCTTCTTCTCCCAAATATGGCTTCAAATCTGAAATGTTAAATGTGGGGCTAACCCCAAAATCTGCAGACAACTCAAGCTGGTATGCATTGTCATTAATTTTCTTAACTATCTTGAAATGACCATCAACTCGAGGCATCAATTTAGACTTTCTCTAATGTGGAAATCTATCTTTACGCAAGTGTAACCAAACAAGATCACATATTTCAAAGTTTAAATGTCTCCTACCCTTACTACCTGCATTTTTATACTTTTTGGTCATCTTCTCAATGTGTTCTTTTGTTGTGGTATGTAATTTCAGAATAAAATCAGCACGTGTCTTAGCATCTAAATGCACATGTTCAAAAGTAGGCAATGGCAAAAGATCAATGGGAGCACAGGGATTAAAGCCATACACAACCTAGAAAGGGTTCACCTTGGTGGTAGAATGTATCGCTCGATTATATGCAAACTCCACATGAGGTAAATATTCTTCCCACATCTTAAAATTCTTCTTCAAAACAGCCCGCAACATGGTGGATAAGGTACGATTATCTACCTCTGTTTGCCCATCTGTTTGAGGGTGGCATGTGGTGGAGAATAGCAGTTTGGTTCCCATCTTGCACCATAAACTTCTCCAAAAGTGGCTCAAGAACTTCGTATCGTGATCTGAGACAATGGTGGTGGGTACTCCATGTAGGCGAATGATATCCCTGAAAAACAAATCAGCAATGTTTGTAGCATCATCGCTCTTATGATAAGGTATAAAATGTGCCATTTTTGAGAATCAATTGACCACCACAAATATACTATCCCTCTCCCTCTTTGTTGTAGGTAAACCTAAGACAAAGTGCATTGATATATGCTTCCAAGGGACACTAGGAACAGGAAGGGGCATATAAAGTCCAAAGGGATTCAAGTGTGACTTAGCTTTGTTACATGTAGTGCAGCGTAAGACGTAGCGCACGACATCCCACTGCATCCTTGGCCAAAATAAGTGTGTGGACAGCACGTCCTCAGTTTTCTTCACTCCGAAGTGTCCCATCAATCCTCCCCCGTGAGCTTCCTGTAAACACATATTTATTCTAAGTTTGGCACTCTCTACAATTTTGAAAAGCATCCTTGAAGTCTAGATCAGTAGCATATAACTCTTTTATTGTTTCTAGACCAAATATCTTATGATCAAGCTGAGATAACATAGTAAAACACCTAGATAAAGCATTTGCAATGATATTGTCTTTACCACGTTTATGTTTAATGATGTATGGAAATGACTCTATGAATTCAACCCATTTTGCATGTTGCTTATTTAGTATTGCCTGGCTTCTAATATGTTTCAAGGATTCATGGTCAAAATGAATGACAAACTCCTTAGGCCAAAGGTAATGTTGCCAAGTCTCTAACACCCGAACTAAACCATACAACTCCTTATCATAAGTAGAATAATTCAGATTAGGTCCATGCAATTTTTCACTAAAGTAAGCAACATGTTTACCTTCTTGTATGAGAACTCCTATCCCAATCCCACTAGGATCACATTCAAGCTCAAATGTCTTACCAAAGTCAGGAAATTGGAGTATAGGGGCACGTGTAAGTTTCTCCTTAAGCATGTTAAAAGCTTGTTCTTATGCTGGGCCCCATGTGAATGAAGCTCCCTTCTTTGTCAACTCATTGAGTGGAGCAGCAATGGTGCTGAAATTCTTCACAAACCGTCGATAAAAACCAACAAGTCCATGAAAACTTCTCATTTGCGTGACGGTTTTAGGTGTTGTCCAGCTCTTGGTGGCTTCAATTTTCGCTTCATCTACCTCAATACCCTGTGGAGTAACAACATAACCAAGAAAAGAGACGTGATCGATGCAAAAAGTACACTTTTCAAGATTACCGAACAAGCGTGCATCTCTCAAAGAATTAAAACAACACACAAATAATTCAAATGGTCATCAATAGACCTGCTATATATCAAGATATCATCAAAGTAAACCACCACAAATTTGCCAATAAATACTCTCAATACTTCATTCATTAAACGCATGAAAGTGCTAGGTGCATTAGTTAACCCAAAAAGCATGACTAACCACTCATATAAACCGAACTTAGTTTTGAAAGTTGTTTTTCATTCATTTCCTAATTTCATTTTAATTTGGTGGTATCCACTATGCAAGTCAATCTTTAAGAAAATGATAGACCCACTCAATTCATCAAGCATATCATCTAACCTAGGAATAGGATGACGATACCTTATTGTAATATTATTGTGGCTCTACAATCAACACACATATGCCCACTACCATCTTTCTTATGGACTAAAAGAAGAGGCACAACACATGGGCTAAGGCTCTCTCATACGTACCCACGGTCCAGAAGTTCTTGGACTTGTCGCTGAATTTCTTTAGTCTCCTCCGGATTTGTTCTATATGCAGCACGGTTTGGCAATGTCGCTCCTGTGATCAAGTGAATTTGATGCTCAATACCTCGAATAGGTGGCAGCCCCAGAGGCATCTCCACTGGAAACACATCCTTATACTCCTGTAAAAGGCTAGTGACAACAGGAGACAAAGAAGTGGAAGAATCCTCAAATGAAAACAAAACTTCTTTTCATATCAATGCATAACAAGGAGAATCAAACTCATTAACATCAACCAAATCAGATTTAATAGCAAGCATAACACCCCACTTCAATTTAATTCTGTCTGACTTAGATCTATTGTCTTTCTTATCTTTCTTAGGTGGGAAAATAGTGTTAGCTATTTGCTGATTTTCAGATTGTGGTGCAATCTCCTTATTGCTATTCTCAATACTCTCTTTCTCACATTGCATAATTTCAGTGGGAGTAATAGGAAGCAAAGTAATTTTCTTTCCCTTGTGCACAAGTGTATATTTATTACTCCTACCATGATGTGTGGCATCCATATCAAATTCCCATGGCCTACGCAATAAAAGTGAACATGCTTGCATGGGTACAACATCAAAATCAGCAAAGGCATGATACATACCAATGAAAAAGTGCAATGTCGCAGAGTGTGTTACCTTGACCTTACCACTATTGTTGAACCACTGAATATAGTATGGGTGAGGATGTGGACGTGTGGTGAATCCAAGCTTATTAACCAGATCTAAGCTCACCAAATTGTTGTTGCTCCCTCCGTCAATTATGACATGAACACGACGATCATTGACAATGAGGAACATTTGAAATAAGTTATGTCGTTGTAGTGTGTACGTTTGCTCCACTTGAGTGTTTAAAACACATTGTACAATCAACGCCTGATACTTCTCTGTGACGGCAGTACCGAAAATCTCCTCGCCGTCACTTTCAGTCTCCTCATCATCACCTGCATGGTTAGTACCACAATCATCAATATCACTAGCACTAACATACCCACAATTCTCAGTAGCAATGAATGTTCGTCTTTGGCTTGGGCAATCTATCATGAAATGGCCCTTCCCTTTGCAATTGTGGCAAATGACTCCACTGGTTCGGCTTGTAGAAGCAACCGATGAGGAACTATTTGCTGGTAGGGTTGTTTTACTCTTCTCCTCTGGTGGTAGTTAAGACGACGGTGCTGCTGAACGTGCCCTGGGTATGAAGGGGGCAGTAGACCGTGCAAGAGAAGGTAGTGTTGATTTTTCCGGTGTAGACGCCGCTCTTGTGTTAGTGAAGTTGCTCTTCAACTTCGGCTGTTGTCCCTGCAATTCTTTTTCCACCTTCATAGAAAGGTGAAACAATCTATTGAGAGAATTATATTCCTTATAATCAACTATATCATGTATTTCTCTTCTTAAGCCACCAAAAAATCTAGCCATTTACCCTCCTCATCCTCAACTACCTCACAACGCAACATTCCTATTTGCAGTTTTTGGTAGTACTCCTCTACAGATTTATTTCCCTGGTTTAAATGCTGTAATTTTTGACGCAAATCACGTTTAAGTAGTGGGGACAAATCTACCACGCATATCTCTCTTTAGCCCATCCCATGTGTCAGGTGCTAAGCCTATATTTGATAGCTCATTCCACAAAATAATAGCAAAATTGGTAAACTCACTAGTGGCTTGTCTAACTCTATGAATTTCTGGAACAAGATGAGAGTTAAATTTGTGTTCTACTGTCATCTCCCAATTTAGATATGTCTTAGCATCATAAGAGCCAGAAAAAGGTGGTATGCTGAACTTAAGCTTAGCAAACGAATTATCAGCACGATGGTTGTTTTCATTATTACCTCCCATACCTTGACGACGTGGATTTTATTGACGGGGAGGAGGGTCTCGAGCAAGGGGGTGGATATACTCTTCTTGATTTATGCCATCTGTGTTGAGATCCTCAGCTCTATCATTAGGTGGCGCTTGTTGTGTTTCTATGTTCTCCATCCTGGTGACGAGAGTGGCAATACTCCTCTCTATCCTCTCCAATCTATTCTCATTGTCCTGGTTACTCTTAACGATGTTTACATTGAGTTCTTGCAGCAACTTCCCAAGCTCAAACTTGTACACACATTCATCTCCATCACCTTGGTGTGATCCTGCCATGGTTAGTGGAAACACAAAACACAAACAAGCTTACAAGTGCATTAGTTTTCTATGAACTACTAGGATGTGGAGTCTCTCACACTCAAGCGTTTCACCAAGTTCTTACAAGGTTCTTACCAATCATAGCAGGTGGCACAACCAGTTGGCTTGGGGATGATACCATTGAAGTAATGAGTGTAGCGATTGCCAGCTAGAAACCGTACTGATTACAAGGAGGGTGGAGCTCGGAAGGCTGATCTTTGGTAGCAAGGATTAGCACAGATCGACAATAGTTAGTAAATATTAATAATAATCCACAATACTTGTCTTGGTTGCTAGTCTAACTTGTGTTCCTAGAAACGAGAAGAGAAGTCAACTCTAATAACAAGAACACCAAAACACAGTACTTAGAGATATAGGTAACAACGTTGAACTTAAACCAGAACAACTTCATCCTCTTATGCCTCACAAATTTTTTTCTTCTTTTTTTCTCTTTTTTTGGCCTCTTTTTTTGGGCCTCTCTTTCTTTTTTTCCCCTTTTTTGGACCTTTTTTTAACAGACTGCTCAAACAATAAGTACTCATGAGGTACCCGAAACGGAAGAAGTTACGCTGGCTGCAAACAAAAAACCCCTCTAGAACTCTATCTTCCCGGCTGAATTTGGCACCATTAAAACAATCGAAAGTGACTTTGTGGCTCATGGTTGGATGCGTTTTTTCATCCCAATCATTTTGACGGGTGGTAGAGCTCAAATGTAGTCCGTAGGCAAGGTCAAACTGACTCTGAACCGACTCCGACTAGGATTTAGGGTTTGATTCGGATATCCTGGGGCTAAGAAAGGTTATGGCTTTGACTCGAAATCAAGAACACAACCCTAATCCAGCAACCCGACATCGACCATGGATCAAAACTCAGCAATACGACACCGTGACGAAATTGCAAAGGCTGAAAACACTAGGACGATAAGGATAATTTGCCCTAGATGTCTACGACTCTTTTTTGTGGCTTTTTTCTGGAGTTCTAGGACAAGGCGAAGAATAATATAAGGGATACAGTGATACCTGATGGGAAACTTGGGCTCTGATACCACTTGATGCACACGGGTGCCCAATCTTCCATCAGAGGGGGTAAAATCGATTGGTGGAGGACTCGACGTTGATGATCCGGCTTCCGATCAGCACTGATCTGAATCCCGAAATCGCTACACCACGGCTCCATTGGTTATCAACCACGCACGAATGCAATTGACCTCACCAAGAAGGCTTATCCCTGAATGCAAATCGAGAACACAAGAAGGAACACGGAAACACAATCTCGCAAACAAATGAAAGATCGATTTCTCGAGCGGGGTTCCACAATATGATGAACGTTAGAGTTCAATATGCAAGGAAGTTCAAAACTAAGCAAAACCCAACCCTAATTTATGAAGGTTACATAGTATTAATAGCTAGGGTTTGTGTAAAGTCTTCCCTAATGTTGATCTTAAGGCCCCAAACGGATACAAGTCCCAAAGTGGCCCAATACGGTGACGTAGCACCAGATGACTTGCTCGGATGACACAGAATGTTTTGTAACGAACTAGGACTTAGAACTAGACTCATTGGAAATATATTTTCGTTATCTTTCCAATGCCTTAAAGAACGCCTCAATCCGCCTCCGTACGAGAAAGTTATGCCCGTTTTAATGAAGGGTGTTCTGCTGAAACCGAAACAAAATCAGAGTTTGAAGTGGAATCCGAATTGGATTGTTGCACCACCTCTCCCTCTTGTGTTTGATCAAAAAGTTCTTCTCCAAAGTTCCTTAGAGTCAAAATATCAGCCATAAGTAATATCCCATACATATCCATATCATTATGTAAAGTAAGAAACGAACGCACCTCATAATTAAGCTTGCGGGCACGAGAGCGAGTGATTGGTCCAGGAATGATAAAATGTTGGATGTCTTTATCATTGTTATCGATGTCCTCATCATAGTTGGAGCCAAAGAGGTATCATCCAAGGGGAATCGCACCTCCGCAAAGAATTGAAGGTGGCAAGTAGACCCAAGGATGGACCAACAGAAGAGGAATCACTCGAGCAAAAGGTTAAGAAAAGAAATTGTTGATAGCAAAAAATGGCATCAATGGTTAAGATTGTCAAAATATCAATTTTGGTAATTTGGGCCAAAAATACACAAGTCCTGGGTCAGGCCGAAGCCCTATAGGGCTGAAGGACCATTGGTCTATGGGCTCCAGAAGCTTCCAGCCAGCCCACGGCCTTCAGCCAGGAGGCCTTCGGAGGCCCACCCCGCCGAAGCTTTGACCCAAGGAGCAAGCTTCGGCAGTCTTGGCCGAAGGCCCACTTTGGGCAGAGATAGAGTTGGACCCGATTATGGCTAAGTGTTTATCTCTATTCAGCCGAATTATAGCAGATTAGAATAGATTTCTAGCCCCTATAAGTATAGAGGTGAAGCTAGTTCAGAGGCCCCCCAACAAAATCAACCACAAATCCTAGCTTTGAATCGCATTTACTTTATCTTTACTTTTTTGAACTCTTCGTGGGTTTGCCTGGAAGCCCTCCGATGGCCACTTCGGAACAGTGGTAATCCTTGTTACTTCGCTTGTGAAGTATCCATTAATATACGTAATAGATTGATATCGCCTTGTTACTTCGCCTGTGAAGTATCCGTTAATCTACGTAATAGATTGTTATCGCCTTGTTACTTCGCCTGTGAAGTATCCGCTAATCTACGTAACAGATTGCTACCTTCGCCACTAGAGCAACACTTAGCAGAATTCGGTCCTCAGGCCGAATTGGTACTTAGAATTCACTCTGTTGCAGGTTTTCACGATCAGAGCTACCACATCGGAGGTGTCCGGAGTTGAGAGATTGGTTTCGGAGGTTGCCAGAACACCCTTCGGTGAGACTGTTGCTTCGACCGCACGCTTCGTCAGTAGACTTCGTCATGACAGGCTTCGCCACACTCGTACTCCACTCCCGACAAAGTCACGTTCGCGTGTTGCGTTTGAGTAATAATTCTGTATCTTACTGTATCATAGACTTCGCGCCGAACCCCGCTGTTCGGAGGTGATTGCCGCGTCCAGATCTGTTCATAGTTCATCTTCGGGTAGATCATTCCGAACGCCGAAGGTACCCTTCGGCGGGACACTTCACACCATACGCCGAAGGTACACTTCGGCCACCCCCTTCGCACCATACTTCAAAGCAGACTGGCTCCGACCGGTTTGCTGATTTATTCTGTTTAATATATTTCTTTCGGCTAATTAGATTATTTTGTGTGATCTGATTGCTTGGCGACTCCACCCCCTTACCATGGCTAAGGGTAGTCGGAACACGACGTCAGTGCTGTGTTACGCTTAGGCTTGTCCCTAAGTATCCACACACTTTTGGATCATCGAACTAACCCAAGTGCGGGGGCATGTTTTCGTGTCAACACACTTTTTGGCGACTCCGCTGGGGAAAGCTACGCCAACATGACGGGTACATCTACATTGGCCACCGATACATCTACAACGACTACATCTACACCGCCGATGGACACCATAGGAGCCGCGGATATCGACAACCGCAACATCCTAACACCTACTCTTGAAAATATTTCCGCATAAGACCGAGTAGAGGTCGAGGCAAAATTGAAGGCGCTCCAAGACATGATGCTTGGGGGCTACGTCAAGACACGCGTAGGCTTCATCAAGCGTGACATCATCGCCCCCGACCTTGCTCGGATCTAGGTAACACCCGTATCACCTCGTTTATCTTCTTTATAGATTGAGCAAAAAATAGCTGCATCAGTAGATAAGGCCGTTAGCACTTCGCTAGCCAACCGTTTTGATTCGGCAGTTAGCTCCCAAGTAGAGGCGACTCTTAGAAGATTCAACTTTACTGAGGCCGTACCACCAGTCCCTATTGCTAGTGTACCTGCGGTAAATCATGTGTACAGCAGAACTGACGGTAGCACTGGCAAGACCGTTACGTCTCCGGCCTCAACACCCATGTCCGAGACCAGTCATTATGCTTACGGCCAAACTAGCACCGTGTACCACGCACCACCACCACCTGCGCTGGTACCAGCCCTGCGCACGCTGCCCGCGCCACATGCACAGGCACCTGGGCTCAAGCACGTCGTACAACTAGCGCGTAGGGAAGAGGCCCATGGCCGACACACCGATATCCCGACGCGTGTCGCGCCCCCGCACGAGAGACGTGCGTAGGCAGCAGGCCAAGATGACCTAGAGGAGTGAATCCATGCACTATTTAGGGAATGCGCCAGCTTCATACCTAGGGGTCAGGTTAGGGTTTACCGTAAGCCATATCCCGATCATTTCGATACAGTACCCTACCCTCGCGGCTATAGAATCCCCGAATTCACTAAGTTCGACGGCGAGGGTAGCAAAACCACACTAGAGCATGTTAGTCAAGTTTTAGCAAAGTGCGGAGAAGCTAGCGGGACAGACGCTCTAAAAATTAGACTATTTTCTCTCTCGCTATCCGGCACCACTTTCACTTGGTTTCGGCGCTCCCGCTGAAATCTGTTCAGGCGTGGGATGAATTAGAAGAAAAATGCCATGACTACTTTTACACGGCTGAGAAATAACTTAGGCTTTCACATTTGACATCAGTTAGGTATAAATCTAACAAGAATGTCTCCGAGTACATCAAGCGTTTTAGGGATACTAGAAACTGATGTTTCAGCCTTAGTATTTCAGAAAGGGATTTGGCGGAACTAGCTTTTAATGGGTTGCATTCTGAGATTAAAGAAAGATTAGACAACGAAAACTTTTTAGAGGTTAGCCAAGTCTTGCAGCAGGCTCTGGTACAGGAAGGCCGAGCCAAAGATAAAAAGTTCTTTAAGACATTTAACAAGCCTAGGGCTGAAATCCACATCATGGAACACTCTGATGAGGAGGAGTCAGAAGAGGAGGATTCGGCCGACATGTACGCGGCCGAATGGGTTTGGAACGCTAAGAGTCAACCCATCATGTGCTCCAAGTTACAACCGTCTCCCACAAAGAATTGACATAACTAAGTGTGATAAAATATTTGATTTTATCTTAAAGAACCAGCTTCTCAGGTTGCCTAAAGTCCAAGTCATTCCATTTGCCGACGAATTGAACAAACATCCATACTGTAAGTGGCATGATTCACATTCACATAATACTAATGTTGGGGGAAAATATCTCATCTTCGGGGTTATTACCGAAGCAACATAAAGGCAAACAGCGGATTCGAAGGTTCCCAGACGATCATCTTCGAAGATACCCGGAACCAAGTTCGAAGTACGAAGATAGGCATTGGTTCGGAGTACATCTTCGAACTAAGGCTTTTCAAGATCTTTTCTGCCAGCTAAGATGGAAGACTTATCTTCTTTCTCATTAGATTAGTCTTTTACCATTTTAGCCCTATTAAGGGAACCGAATAGTTTCCACTATGTCGGTTGTAATAGAGGGGTAAATAGGTCTTTTCCTTAATGTTTGGGCCTATAAATATCCCCCATTTCACCTTGTAATAGGGACCGAATACAAGTTATTCAATACACACATTCGAACTATTCTAAGTTATTATCCTTTCGGAGACTTAGAACAGTTCTCTTCGCAAACACTTCGTTTGTTAGTTTCTCTTTTACAGAAACCTGTTAGCGTAATCTTTTACGCCAACAGTTGGCGCCATCCGTGGGGAACCTAGTCCGAAAAACTTCGTTCTCTACCAACTTCTTACATCATGCCTCCTAAGCGGAGCGCACCCCGCAATCCCACTCGGAGGTCCTCTCGGATCTCCGGAGAGATACCCTTCGACACAGTTGAAGTCGGAGGGCCTTCGACATTCCCTCCGCAAACTCCGGAAGGGGCTTCCATCCCTCGAACATACGAAGCTTCTCCGCCAACCCCTTCCATACTCCGACCGCCCGGAGTCCCTTCTCCACCCTCCATCCCGATTCGAACTGATCCTACTAGTTCTCAAGACCCGGAAGATCCTTCCGGAGGAAATGAAAATAATCTTGGAGATATGGCCACTCAAATGGCCAACCTTCAAGCTGAAGTGGCAAGGTGGCGACAGGAAGCTGCGAGTAGGCTTCGCTCTCAAGCCACCCCAACCATCCCAGAAGTGCCCGAAGACGATGATATCGATTATCCCGAAGCCCCAGAGAACGCCTCCTTCGACAATGAATCTCCGCTGCATCCTGAGCTGCAGAAGGTTCGCTTTGATCCAAAGTTTAAAACTTCGAAGCTCTGCAAGTATGCCGGAGATGAAGATCCCGGAGAGTTCGTTCATTCTTATGCCCTAGCAATTGAGGCTAGCGGAGGAGTTCGAGACACCATGGCGAAGTGCTTCCCTTTAGCTCTTCAAGGAGTGGCATTGAGATGGTTCTGGTCCTTGAAGCCAGGATCAATCAATTCATGGTCGCAGCTGAAGAAGAAATTTAGAAGCAACTTTCAGGGCACCTTCGTGCCTCCTATGTCAACAGGAAGCCTTTTCCAGGTGAAACAGCTCCCCGGAGAAACATTGAGGCAGTACTTTAAGCGCTTCGCTCATACGAAGTCGCAAATTCGGGGGCTGTCCGCATCTTCAGTGGTTGATGCAGCTCGGGAAGGCGTCAGTCATCAAGGCCTTCTGGATAAGCTTCATCGGAAAAGCATCTCCTCGGTCTCTCAGTTGATGTCATACTTCGAGGAGTATGCGAGGTCAGAAGAGGGTTGGCTTCGGAGGACTGCTGCTACTTCATCCATATTGCAAGAAGTCAAAGTAGAAGTGAAAACTTCGGCACAGCCGTAGGAACCAGTCTTCGAAGTGCAACATGATCAGAGAAGAGGGCAAAAGCACCCTCGTTCTGAAAGTCATGAATATTGCACCCCCACAGAAGTTTGCAGAAAATAATAAGAGAATTATGCGAAGTTTACCTTCGACATTCTGGGGGCGATCGAGCACCGGACTGCTCGGAGGATCAAAGGTGAGGTCTTCGTCTGAATCCACAGTTAAAACTTCAACTGCCGGAGTATCTCCGTGAGCAGTCCTCCCTTCATCCACAACTGAAGTTGTAGTAACTTCAACTTCATCTTCGCCCACAGGGGCTTCAATTTGCTTTTCTTCTTGAGCATCCGGAGCTCTCACTTCTTCAATGTTAGCATGAGACTCCGGCATACCTACAGTATCTTCAACGTGAATATCTTTCTGAGCCCCATCTTCATCAATCAACCTCACTAATAGTTTACCTTCATCTTCTTTAGAACCGGAGGTTGAGGTTCTTGGGCTCGGAAATGCAGGTTTTCTAGGCTTCCGAGCCACCTTCTTCACTGGAGTCTTGGCGGAGCTCGAAGCTCCGGCTTCGGCTGTCCTCTTCTTGGGCCCTTTCTCCGAAGGCACCCAATCCATCAGAGGGGGCGAAGTCATCTCCAACATTCCCCATACTCTGTTAAACCTCTCCCAACTCCCGACCAATTTAACTCTCCATTCTTTTTCAGTCGGAGTTGGGGCACCCAAAATCTTCTCCGAAACCCTTATAATTTGCTCTGAAGTAATAGGGGCTGAAGAAGCTAAAAAATAAATAATTCAAGTTAGTCTTTCTTCGAAGTAAATATGTATAGTACATGTTGGTTTCGAAGTTACCTGCAGGGCTCGAAGTCAAGTTAATTTTGCGGAGACCGCCTTCCGAGTCATCCTCGAAGACGATAGGCCAGTTGGCCATCAGCGGAGAAATTTGCAGGCCGAGGTATTCTTCGGCCAAGTCTCGCATACTTAACCTTCGGCTAATCTTTTGAAGCAGGTTAAGACGGGCTTCGAGTTGACCTTCGTTGGGCTGCACTAAAGCTTCCTTCCGGAATTGAATTTCTTTAAGGGGCCCGGCCAAAGGACTGCTTGCCCCAACTTCGGCATAGAACCATCTCAGAATCCAATCAGTATACCATATTGCATTGATGGCCTTGGCAGGAAACTGAAGGGCATACTCATCTCAAAGCCTAAAGTTGATACTGCCGAAGGATACCACTACTTTTTCACCTCCGGGGCCTACGAAGGTCTTTGGTTGGCATGTAGCCCTATGTAATGCAGCGAAGATCTCTGCCCTTCCTTCGCACCCTTCGGCTCTCAAGGCCCATTCAAAGATAGCCAGTCTAGCTACCGCATTCGGAGATAATTGGGGGAGGGTTACATGGAACAGATCAAGTACCTCCGCCAGGAAGTCTACTGCAGGAAGGCCCAAGCCAGCTTCAAAGAAGGCTTCGAATACAACTACTTCTCCGGGTCTTGGCGATGGAATCATTTCTTTGCCTGGCTTCCGAATCATAACTCCATTACTGATTTTTCCTCCCGCTGCGATTGCTAGTGACTCTCTTTTGCAGGTAGAAGGTCCCAACTGGAAAGATTGATCCAAATATTTTGTTGATGGCGGGCACAGACCTTGGTCATCGACGATTTGGGGATTTCTCCCTCCTGCCGCCATGGATGTCACCGCTGGTATCGAAGGTGCCGCCGCCAACGTTGCCGCCGCTGCTGCTGCAGCCGCCTGCTGCCGGGCCAAGGCCGACAGAGGTGCAGATCCCTTGGTCTTCACCATTGCGGTCGATGGATTGCTTTGGGGAAAATGGAGGCTAGGGCTCAAGAACTCAAAGGGCTCGAAAGGTTTTTGGTTGCGAGAAGACGGTGAAAAGGTAACCGGGTAAGTTCTAGGCCTTCTATTTATAGCCTAGATCTTACTTTTTTACCGTTAGTTTATGTCGTTTCGCATTCTTGCCGTTACTTTTCCCTGAGATTAATGCTTACTACAGTTTCCGTTGAAGACAGAAACTTAACGGCTATTTTCTCTAAGTCTAAAAGACTTTCGAACTTCTTGAGTCGGTTCTAAGATAGTTCGAAAAGCAATTACCTTAAGACTGATTCGGAGTTTATATCTTCATGCATTTCGGAGATGAACTAAAAACCAATAACCCCTATGTTTGGTTATCTTTTCCTTCCGTATACTGCTCTCCTAACGTTACAGGTCAAACGGAGAAGCGTATTCGAGGGGCTACTGTTGGGGGAAAATATCTCATCTTCGGGGTTATTACCGAAGCAACATAAAGGCAGACAACGGATTCGAAGGTTCCCAGACGATCATCTTCGAAGATACCCGGAACCAAGTTCGAAGTACGAAGATAGGCATTGGTTCGGAGTACATCTTCGAACTAAGGCTTTTCAAGATTTTTTCTGCCAGCTAAGATGGAAGACTTATCTTCTTTCTCATTAGATTAGTCTTTTACCATTTTAGCCCTATTAAGGGAACCAAATAGTTTCCACTATGTCGGTTGTAATAGAGGGGTAAATAGGTCTTTTCCTTAATGTTTGGGCCTATAAATACCCCCCATTTCACCATGTAATAGGGACCGAATACAAGTTATTCAATACACACATTCGAACTATTCTAAGTTATTATCCTTTCGGAGACTTAGAACAGTTCTCTTCGCAAACACTTCGTTTGTTAGTTTCTCTTTTACAGAAACCTGTTAGCGTAATCTTTTACGCCAACAACTAACGACTGCAATGTTTTTCGACGGCAGGTTCAATCAGCCATAGAAGAAGGACGATTGAAAATAGACCATAATCCAAAGATGAAGCTAGACAAAGATCCTTTCCCCATCAACGCATTCGACCTCGGCGAGAAGAAGGTGTTGATTCGGCCAGAACAGGCCAAGTCGATTAGAGGGAAGGCCATAATTGTCAGAGAACCACGCACGCGCACACTCATACCTAAGAACCCCGAGGTGGGAGTGTGGAAACAAAACATCACCATCCCTTCGGATAAGGCTCGCAAGAAGCCAAAGGTAACATACAAGATGTTGTTGAACAAGTATAAAAGAAAAGCCAAGGGAGCAGGCCCCCGCGCTAAAAAACTAAGTCAGTCGAAGGGCCCAAGGCGTTCGGAGGGTGGCTTCGGACCACAGTGGCCGAGACCTCCTCGTGATGGTTTTGGACCCCAATGGCCGGACCCTTCGCATGGGGACTTCGGGCCACAGTGGCCTAACACTCCGTACGGTGGCTTCGGACCTCAATGGTCAAATCCCCCGTACAATAGCTTCGAACCCCAGTGGCCGAGCCCCATGCGGAGCGAGTTCAGCCCCCAATGTCCTAACCCCGCACCACTTTGGACGAACCCTTTGACAGGAGGCTTCAGCCCACACTGGTCGAACGTACCTCTGGCCTGGCAGGACCCCTCACTGATATGGTCCGAGTAACAATCGACTCTGTCGAACCCCCCTTTGGGTATCGGGTTCGACTTACAATGGGCGAAGCCACTTGAGCCACCGATGCCTCCACCGTACAACTGGGCAGGGACTCCGTGGGCTCCGTACGTATCACAGCCAGGGTACCCTCCGCAACTTAACGCTATGCCTTGTTTTCCTTCAGAGTATTATGAATGGCAGGGACAAACATACACAGCGGAGGGAGGCATCATCCACAGGTTGTCCATGGTACCTCTGAATCGGCCCGTGCAGAGCAAAGCTGAAGAACACAGGCGCGGGGAGGCTGAGGATAGGGAGTCTGAAGCTATCACAGTCAGAATAGGGTATTAGAAAGTCCCAATCCCGTAGGACCTTTCGTCGAAGTCTGATGGAGCTAAGTCCCATACTTCGTCCGAAGTCCGCTCCGGGGCCTGGTCCGATTGGCCGAACGAGGCCGGTTTGACTGCTGGGGTCCGCAGCGAAGGCCCCTCCGAATACAGAGTGCACGAGGCCGGAGTGAGCAGTACCACTTCGGCTAAAGTTGACAGGAAACAGGCAGTGGCACCCGGCACCAAGCCACAACCATCTTGGGCACCCCTAGGCATGTCCAAATCACAAAAGAGGCGTCTGCAATGACTACGGGCACAAGAGATACGCGAGAAGAAGGCCGAGGACGAGCGCGAAGCTATTTTTGAAGAAATCCGCTCTCGACAGACTACAAGACATATATGGAGGATGAAGCCGGTTGAGATGACCAACCCGGCTCCTAGTCCGAGCGACGACGATGACGACATGCTTGACGATGACTACTCGCCTGTCTCTGAGGGGCCTGCACCCCAGGCGAGGGACATCATCGTCGTCACGCTACCCACCGAGTTTTCCCTGTCACAAGACGAGGCCGAGGTTGCTCAGTTGAACCTCAACCCGCGCAACGCTATTTTTTAGAAGCCCGAGGACTCGGCTCACTATCTGAAGCCTCTCTATGTCAGAGGTCACATTGACGGAAAGCCGATTTCCCGGATGCTTGTTGATGGTGGCGCCACTGTTAACCTAATTCCCTACTCGCTGTTAAAGAAACTTGGCAGGGATGAGGATGATCTGAAGAAGACTAACTTGATGCTCAACGGTTTCAACGGTGAGAGTTCCAAGGCCAAGGGCGTGCTCTCCATAGAGTTGACAGTGGGCAACAAGACGTTGCCAGCAGCATTTTTCGTCATCGATGTACAAGGTAATTATAGCATGTTGCTTGGGCGCGACTGGATTCACGCGAATTGCTGCATTCCTTCTACTATGCACCAGTGCCTAATTCTGTGGGACGACGATGAAGTAGAAGTCATACCCGCAGACACTTCAGCCCAAGTTGCATTGGCCGATGTGTCAGTTGACGCTGTTCACAACAAAGTAGAGTGTCTGTCAGGTAGAGATCTTTTGGATTACAATTTTGTTAGCGTGTCCGGAGGATGTTTTGTTCCAGTGTCTGTAAAGTCGGTGGTGTAGCACGACTGTTTTTGTATTAGTAGTCATGTCCAGCAAGAGTAATCTAGATTGGCTAAAGTCTCGTGTAGAGTAGTGTCAGTCTAATAAAGACGGTATTGCAAAGGCCATCGAGGACTTTAGAAAAGTAGTGAAATTAGGACAAGGTTTTGCGTCGGCCGATCCCTTAGAAGAAGTTGACATAGGTGATAGTAGCATCTTGAGGCAGACTTTTGTAAACCAACATTTACAGCCTGATTAAAATGCCAAAGTAATAAAGTTGCTTTGGTCGTATATCGATTGTTTCGCATGGGAGTATAGTGAGATGCCGGGACTAAGCCACGAGCTCGTGGAGCATCGGCTACCTATCAAGTCCAGATTTAGGCCTTATAAATAGCCTCCTTGTCGCTTTAACTCGGCCGTCTATGACCGAGTTAAAGAAGAAGTAGAACGACTGCTCAAAGCTGAATTTATTAGGCCATGCAGGTACGTAGAATGGGTCGCTAACATTGTGACGGTAGAGAAGAAAGGGAGTGGCAAGATACGAGTATGTATTGATTTCAGGGATCAGAATAAGGCCACTCCGAAGGATGAATATCCGATATCGATAGCCGACATGCTAATCAACGATGCTTCAAGACACAAGGTACTAAGTTTTCTTGATGGAAATGCTGGTTACAATCAAATCTTTATGGCCAAAGAGGATGTCTACAAGACAACCTTTCGATGCCTTGGTTTTGTCGGTTTATTCGAGTGGGTCGTTATGACTTTTTGTTTGAAGAATGCAGGCGCCACATATCAGCGTGCTATGAACTTAATGTTTCATGACTTGCTAGGAGTTATGTTAGAAGTTTACATTGATGACGTTGTAGTCAAATCGGACGCTATGGGAAACCATTTAGCCGATTTGAAGGTTGCTTTTGATAGGATGCGACAATATGGCTTAAAAATGAACCCACTCAAATGTGCTTTCACTACTAGAAAACTCCCCCTGTAGCTACGCCAGAATTAGGGTGTAGATATGCTTTATTTCATCTCTATGTCAATATAGACACGCGTTCATAAAGCGTGTTAGAAGCGTCTTCGTACGTACCGCGTCAGACCTTGTAGAGATGAATTATTTATGCGTTGCTATGAAAGAAAGAGACAGTCTATAAACACGTTATTTGCATATCTATAAAGTTAGATAAAATTTAGTAGACACATGTATAAAACATCTGTAGTTGTGTAGTTACGTAGTATTGTGACATTTCATTCACGTTAATAAATGTAGATACAATTTATAGATACGAAGGCGACGCGCGGGGATGGCGGGCGCTCTCCTCCGGCTCGCGACTCCCCTAGCGGTGGTTCTGGATGGCCGCTCCTCGTCCTTCGTCACCGGCTTCCCCCGGCTGGCCTCCTGCTAGGTTCCGCTCCGGGTGCGTCTTCTTTCTCGCCTCTCCCTCCCCCTCTGCCCCGTTCCCGTTCTCGCCCCGATGGGGCCTCGGCTGGAGTTGGTTGAACTCGATTCCGATCTAGACCTCCGTTCGCTCGTGGCCTCTTGGGATTTCTCCCCCGGCAGGGACTTCCAGCATTTCGTTCTGGATTCCTTCGCCTCCCCGGTTCATCACCCCTCTTCCTCCCCGGTTGGGTCCTTCCTTCTGTTGGCGGTCTTTCGTCGTTTCACCTTCCGCCTCTCGGAGTCCTCGGTCAGCATGGCCCTGCATGCTTGTCTGGGTGGTTCTCCGGCAGGTTTTCACGTTGCTTTTCTTCAGGATAGGCACTTCCGGTTTTCTGTCTCCTCTCGCCGAGTTGGCTTTGAGGTCTGTCGGCGGCGTCGGGTCGTCACGGATCAGTTTGACGTCTACTTCCACCTTTGGCATGATGTTGGCCCACGCTGGTCTTTGGACCATCGACGGTGGTCGGAGGAGGAGCGTGCGAGCTGGATCCCGGTCTCGCGCCGGCGTCCTTTGCCCTCTGCCGCCCTGGGCCTCCCGCGGCTGCATCGGCGTCCGTCGTCCACTCCACGTCGTCGGCCCGGGGGAGCACTCGCTCCCCCCTGTCCCGATACTAGTCTGCCCCCGCCCCTCGCTTCCTCCCTCCTCTTCGTCCCGCCCTGCTCTCCTCGGTTCGTCGCCGCTCCTTTCCCGCCAAAAAGGTTTCGTTCAACAACATTCTTTCGTTCTTTCCTCCTCCTTCTTCTCCTCCTTCTCCTTCCTCGCCTCCTCCTGCCCTTAGGGTTGGCTCCCTTCTGTGCCCTCTCCCTCCTCTGGCTTCGGCCAGCTCTCCTTCTGCTGCTAGCTTCCTGCCCCCCTCTCCTCGTTCCGGCGCCCGTCCCAATAGGGTCCCTCTCGGTCCGCGTGCCATTTTCAAACTCAACTGTGCCCTCCCTTCACTCCTGGGTCTGCCGCCCCCTCCCCGCTCTCCCCCGTCCTTGGGTTCCCGGTCCCAGCGGATCCCCGCTCGGTCGGGTGGGCACGGTGCTATTCCGGCTGCGCATATCTTCTCGCGCCTGAAATCGGATCTCTTGCTTGGCGCTTCGTCGCAGTCGCGGCCGTCGGTTTCCTGTGGCTTGCACCTTTCGCCGCCTTGCATTAATTGCCCACGTCAGCCGTCGGGCTCTAGGCCTCGCCCCTCCTGTCCCACCGGTTCCGCTTCTGTCTCCATGCCTCGCTTGGAGTGCACCCCTGCCTCCTCGCTCCCGCCTGGCACGGTTTCTGAGGCGCCCGGACTCACCCTCCCTCTTGTCCCTTTTGTTCCCTCCCCCGAGAGTCCTCCTCCTCTCTCCCCGCCAGTTTCCCCTATTGCTTTCAGTCCTCCTTCTCCTCGCTCTCTCCGCCCCATGGCTAACTTCCCTTTGAACCCGCTCCCCTTCCTCCCCTATGGCGGAGTGATCCGGGATGGTGGGGCCCTCTTCGTCGGCAACGGAACCTGGTATCCCTCGCCGGGGTGATCGTCAAGCGCCATGAGTGCTTTGCCATTGCGGAGCACGACGGCCCGCTCTCCCATGCGGCCAAGATGGGGCTCTTGATCGACATCCGGCACCACCTCGGCGTGGAACTTCATCTCCAAGTGGACCGATACTCCCTCTACCCCCTGGGAGTTGGTATCTACAAGTTGGGGACGGAGTTTGAGCGGGACTCACTGGTTAACTCGCCGCCCTTCTTTGTCAATGGGCGCCTGGTTCGCTTCGTCAAGCACGACGAGGCGGCAAACTGCAGGCTTTCGCCATTCGCTCGCGTCGGATGGGTGATGTTCCTGGGATACCCGCTGGATTGTCGTTCTCAGAACTTCATCCAGCAGGCCGTCGCCTCCTTCGGTCAATTGCTTTTCTGGCATGAGCCGGATCCTTGCCTCGGCCGCGTCCTCGTGAAGGTGCTTTACGAGGACGACCTGGACGTCCCAAGAAGCATCACCCTGAAGCACGGCAGCGACCGGGATGGCGGGGGTCGTTCCTGGACCTTCCCGGTGTACCTGCTGCAATCGGATCTTGCCGACCAATGGCCTGGAGATGAGGACCCGCCGCCGCCGGACAATGGGAACCCCCACCCTTTCCTGGGCTCCGTCCAGCCCGGGGAACCGGAGTGGATCCAACAATGGGCAAATGCTCAGAGGTTTGGCCCTCTGGCCAACCAGTGGGCTCCTCCGAACCAGCCTCACGTGGACGATCAGGCGGGGCATGACGTGGCTGCCCCTATGGATGAAGGCGAACCCTTCTTGGACGAGGTCCTGGAAGGGTTTGAGGAGTTGCCAGACATCCCGATGGTGGATCACCCGGCGGTCCCAGAGCCCCAGGAAAGCGTGGAGCTCTCGGGCGTGTCATCCGCGCCCTCGATGGAGTCCGCAGTGGAGCAGCCCCCCCTTCCCCTGTTCTCCCTCTTCGGCTGGTCTCGGTGGGATCCCCTGGGCGGGCCTCGGCCTCCTGCTCCTCTGGTCCTCCGTCGGACTTGGCCCCGGCCTCCCCTGGGCGCCCCCCGGTCCGGCTCGTCTACTCCAGGCGTGGGCGGGGAGGGGCACCTCGTGCTCCCCCTCCCGCGACCTCGCCGGTGCGGCCCCCCCCGCTCTCGGCTCAGGGTCTGCGTAGGAGCGCCAGGATCAGAGCCCGGCTCAGGGGGTTCAAGCCTTCCTCTCGCCGTTCTCGGGGTCGCTTCTCGCCGCTTCCTACCATCGACATTCTGCTACCAGCCTTTGTGGCCTTTGCGCTAACACTGTGTCCAACACCGTCCTCTCCAGTGACTCTGACACCGCCTCGGCCTCCTCCGCGCCCGCTGCTGTCGGCTTCTCCAGGGCGCCCCGGGTGGAGGTCCCTCCTGCTTCTCAAGCTTCTCACAATGACATTCCCACTAGCTCTATCTAAGCGGCCTACGTGCCTTTTGCTGCCCTGGGAGGGCTGTAAGTTCTCAGTCTACCGTACTCTTGTTATCAGGCCTGCGTGTCGTGTTTGGTCCTGGGAGGACTGTACGAACCTTTTGTGCCATGTTTCCTGCTCTGGTGGGCTTACCCACTTTTGTTTGTCCCGCCTCTCTCGTTTCCTCGTTGGACCCCTTGTCCTTCCTGCTTCGGTTTTTGCCCTGCCTGCTTCGGTTGGTGGTCCCTTGCCCACGGCCGACATTCTCCCTTTGCTTAAAATTTTCTCGGATGGGTCGCGATAGAATTTGGCAGGTGGTCAGTTGGAACGTGCGGGGACTCAACTCCTGTTCTAAGAGGCTTGCGGTCCGCAACCTCATCTCTTCGGCCCAGGCGGATATTGTGTGTCTTCAGGAGACCAAGATGCCCTCCTTCACGCCCTCCTTGGTGCGGTCCTTCTGTCCCAGGCGCCTTGACCAGTTTTCCTTTGTCCCGGCCCTGGGCTCGGCTGGGGGCCTCTTCATTGGCTGGAATAGTGCTTTATTTTCTGGGGTCACCCTCTCCTCCTCTCCCTTCCAGCTTACCGTCTCCCTCACCTCTGTGCTTAACGGGGCTTCCTGGTCCCTTTCTAACATTTACGGCCCGTGTCGGAACGCTGAGCGTGCCCCTTTCATCTCTTGGTTTCTCTCTTTGGATATTCCCCCGAGGTCCAACTGGTTGTTTGTTGGCGATTTCAATCTCTATCGTTTCCCTCATAACAAGAATGGGGGACGTCTTAACAGCAACCTCATGGACACCTTCAACAACATCATTAGTACCCATGGCCTTCAGGACATCCACCTTCAAAACAGAAGGTATACCTGGAGCAACAGGCAAAACAACCCCATCCTTGTCCTTCTTGACTGGTGTCTTTCGTCCCCCCACTGGACTTCCTCCTACCCCAATACCTCTTTCTCTGCTCTTCCTAACTCCAGCTCTGATCATTGCCCCTGCTTAATCAAGATTGGTTCTTCCATCCCCCGCTCCCCCATCTTCCGGTTTGAAAATTTCTGGCTTAAGCTCCCTGGCTTCTTGGATCTTGTCCATTCTTGTTGGAACTCTAGGCCTTTCCCCCTTGATCCCGCTCTTCGTATCGCCTCTAAGCTGAAGTCCCTTCAGAAGGCTCTCTCTCTTTGGCATCGGCGATGGGGTTGTTTCGAGCGTTGGATTCATAATTCTTCTATCATCCTGGGATATCTGGACAAAAGTGAGGAGCTCCGCCATCTTTCTGGGCCAGAATCCGTGTTCAGGTCCATTCTCCGGAACCATCTGGCTTTTCTTTTCTCCCTGCGCCATAAGTACTGGAAGCAGCGCTTCACCCTCCGTTGGACCAAGCTCGGCGATGCTAACACTAAATTCTTTCATTCTGCTGCCACCATCAGGCACCGCCGAAATGCGATCCCCGCCATCCAGCTTGGGGACGGTTCTTGGGCCACCTCCGCCCAGGACAAGGCTGAGGCCTTCCTTGATTTCTTCCTGACTAAAATGGGCTCCTCCTCGGCCCCCCCTATGCTCTTCGACCTGGCCAGCCTTGTTCCAAGGGTCCCAGGCCTTGATTTCCTGGGGGCCGGCTTTGAGGCCTCCGAACTTGATTCAGTGGTCCTCTCCGCTCTCCCGGACAAGGCCCCGGGCCCAGACGGTTTCAATGGGGCCTTTTTCAAAGCCTGCTGGCACATTGTGCGCCAGGACTTCCTGGACTTAGCCTCTGTCCTCTCTAATCACTCTGCCCAAGTCCACCCCATCAACGGGTCCTTTATCGCTCTCATCCCCAAAACTGCCTCTGCTTCCTCCGTTCTGGACTTTCGGCCCATTTCCCTCATGAATTTCAATGTCAAGATCTTCACTAAAGCCCTTGCTAATCGACTTCAGGCCATTTTCTCCACTCTTATCCACAAAAATCAATATGGGTTCATCAAGGGTCGTACTATCCAGGACTGCATCGCCTGGGCCTTGGAGCTTACGCATAGGTGCAAGCGGTCTAGACAGGAGGCTATCATTCTAAAGCTTGACTTCGAGAAAGCTTTTGACACCATTGAACATTCGGCCATCCTCCTCATGATGACGCATCTTGGCTTCCCCAGCTCCTGGATTTCTTGGATCAAACTTTTCCTCTCCTCTGGCTTCTCCTCGGTCCTTCTCAATGGCTGCCCCGGGAAGTTCTTTCAGTGCCGGCGTGGGGTGCGCCAGGGGGACCCCCTCTCTCCCCTTTTGTTTGTCCTTGCTGCGGACCTCCTCCAACACATCATTAACAAGGCCGCCCGTCTTGGGATCATCCATGGCCCTCCGTGCCACCCTGATCACCTGGATTTCCCTATCGCCCAGTATGCTGATGATACCATTATCTTTCTACGGGCTGACCAGCGCAACCTTTTCTTCCTCCGGGGCCTCCTGCACTCCTTCTCCCAATCCACTGGTCTTTCGGTTAACCTTTCTAAATCCTCCCTCATCCCCATCAACTTATCCGAGCACCGGACGGATCTCCTGGCCGCCACCTTCGGTTGCCCGGTGGGCTCCCTCCCTTTTCAGTACCTTGGCCTCCCCCTGGGGGCCCTCAAGCCCAAAGCCTCTGACTTCAGATTCCTCCTCCTCAATATTTCCAATCGTCTCTCCTCCCTTTCTCTGTGGCTCAACATGGCCGGGAGACTCCAAATTGTCAACTCGGTTCTCTCGGCCCTCCCTACCTATACCATGTGCTCCCTCAAAATCCCTGCCAAGGTTATCCAACGGATTGATCAGGCTCGCCGCAACTTCCTCTGGCAGGGTAACTCTGTTAATGCTGGATCCTCTTCCAGGGTTGCCTGGCACTTAGTTTGCAGGCCCAAGCTCAAAGGTGGGTTGGGGGTGATTGACCTCCGCTCCCAGAAATCTGCCCTGCTTCTCAAACACTTCTGGAAATTCTTATCGCACCATGACACCCCCTGGGTCAACCTGATCCGCATGGACCTTGCTTCTTCCCCTCTTCCCCCTCACCTCCCCTACCCCAGGGCTTCTTTCTGGTGGCGGGATGTTGTTAGCCTGGCTTCCCTTCTGCGGGCCGTCGCATCCCCCTCTGTCTCCTATGGTCGGTCGATTTCCTTCTGGGAGGATAGCTGGTGCGGCCTTCCCTTTCGCCTTGTTTTCCCTCGTCTTTTCTCCTTCGCCAGAGCCCCCGGCTGCTCCGTCCACTTCTTCTTCTCCTCCTCGGGCTCGGCTGACAATTTCTTCCTCCCTCTCTCCTCGGAAGCCCCGCTTGAGTTCAACCTCCTTCATCAGGTGTTGTCTTCGATCAACCTGGATGATGATGACCCTGACAAGTGGACCTTCATTTGGCATTCTTCCACTTATCATCCTAAAGATCTCTACGGATACCAATTCAAGTTCATGCATTCCCATTCCGCCTTTAAATGGCTCTGGAGGTCCAAGTGCTCCAGCAAGATCAAGGTCTTTTTTTGGCTTCTCTTGGTTGACCGCCTTAACACTAGGAATATCCTCCGTCGCAAACACGTGCTGCCCTGGATGAGGATACTTCTTGCTGCCTCTGCCATTCGGGGGTGGAGGAAACAGGGTCCCATCTTTTTTTCGAGTGCCCCTTCAGCCTCCAATGCTGGTATCTGCTGGGCATTCAATGGCATCCCTCGACCACGATTCAAGATAACCTCTCGACAGCTAGAAGGAGATTTGACAAACCTTTCTTTATGGAGATTGTGATGATTTCTGCTTGGGCCATTTGGATTACTAGGAATAGTAGCATCTTCAGATCCACCCCCTCGACGGTCGGAGGTTGGTTACGTCTTTTTCTCACAGTATTTTCTGCTCAGTCTCAGCGGTTCCCACCTCGGCTCAAGGAGGAGGCAAGGAATTGGCTGGGCACTTGTACCCTCCCCCTGTAATCTCCCCCCAGGCTTCCTCGCCCTGCTCTCTGTTGTATCTCTTTTTAACTTTTTAATCAAATCTAGGTAGGAGCCTCTCCTACTGATTTGCCTCAAAAAAAATTTATAGATACATATACAAATCATGTCTAATAATATAGATGCGTTTTATAAGGATGCCTTATTGCGGAGTAATAAGTATAGAGACGAATTTGTAGAGCGCGGAACGTGACGTGGCAGATGATGTGGCACGTGACGTGGCTAGGGATGAAAATGAATCAGATAGTTTCTGTCCGAATCCGAAAAAATGGTTTCGGATCTGGATTTTTTTAATTCGAATATAAATCTTATCTATATATGAATTCAGTTAATCTGGAAAAATATTATCCGGATATCCGAAATCAACATGGTTATCTATAGAAAATAACCATAAAATAAATCATTACTTAATATGTGTATCAAACTTCAAACATAATTTTATTTATTGACATAATACTAATGCAAAACGCATTAGATTTGTGCTGCTAAGGTGTGCCCCTCACCTTGGTTTTATAGGCAGCCCACCACTCATACTGCTTCAAACTAGCGAGGTGGGACTAAAGAGTGAGGCGAGATTACAAACAATTGTTTGATATGCTTTAAAATGTGTCAAGAGGATAATGACACTTCAAAGCGTGTTTAAGTCTGTGTCATTTTCTTTTGATGGTTATTTGATACGATTTACGACTAATCTACATGCTATTCGTGGAATGACAACATGTTAAACTTTGTATCAATTCAATACGCTTTTCTAATCAAGTTAGAAAGCATCTATACCTAGCTATAAACAAATGTTTGATACACTTTACAACGTCTCTGTGTGATAATGACGCTTTAAATCATGTCTAACGTCGTGTCATTTTGAGATGACATCAATAGCGTGTCAAAAAATGTCTTCGTATGATTCGTAACAGTATAAGCGTGTCTATTATCGTAACAATCTGACATGCTTTGAAAATCGTGTCAACAAGCATCTTTATATGTGGATGTAGAGATGCTTTTACATGGTGTTACTACTATGGCGTAGCTACAGGGGGGTTTTCTAGTACTGTTTTGGCATGTCGGTGGGTAAGTTCTTAGGTTTCATGATTCATGAAAGAGGCATAGAGATTGATCCTAAGAGTCCTGAGAAAATTAGAAACATTACGACACCAACATGCAAAAAAGATGTGCAAAAGTTGCTTGGCAAGATGAATTATTTGCGTCACTTTATATCTAACTTGTCTGGAAAGATTGATGCCTTTGTCCCCATACTCCGGCTAAAGAATGAGGCCGAGTTCACTTGGGGGGGGGCAAGCCAGCAAAGCGCCTTTGAGAAAATCAAGGAGTGCTTGTCATCACCGCCAGTGGTGAGAGCACCCAAAGCCGGGATTCCGTTTGGGTTGTACATCGCTGTAGAAGATAGCGTGATCGGGGCCGGGCTAACCCAGGAGGTAGAAGAAAAGGAGTGCATCATTACGTTCTTGAGCAGCCACCTGCTGGACGCCGAGACCAGGTACGCGTTTGTGTAATGTTTGTGTTTGTCACTTTACTACGCGTGTACCAAGTTGCGCCACTATCTTCTCCCCACTACATGTGTTGTCGTTTGCCAAACCGATGTTATAAAACACATGTTGCAAAAGCCGATTCTAAGTGGAAGAATCGGAAAGTGGGCTTACACTTTGATTGAATATGATTTGGCCTATGACCCCCTAAGAGCTATGAAAGTCTAGATCGTAGCCAACTTTATAGTTGACCACCACATAGACGTCAGTTGGAGCGACAATGTTGCTTTGATTGAGGTAATGCCGTGGAAACTTTACTTTGATGGCTCAGCTTGCAAGAATGGCAATGCATTGGAGTGGTTCTCATATCACCTAGCGGAGCACACTTTGAGACCTCGACTCGTTTAGAGTTTCCTTCTACTAATAACCAAGCTGAATACAAGGCTTTACTGCTAGGGCTTGAATTATTAGAATCCATGGGTATTAAACATGTTCATGCACATGGTGATTCCCTGCTAGTGGTGCAACAAGTGGCTAAGAGTGCTCAATATTTTAATGGCTTGCTAAACAGCTACTTGGATAAGTGCCTAGACATAGTTGCTACTTTTGATGACTTCAAAATGTCTCATGTGTCATGAGAGGCCAATTCGATTGCAAATGATTTGGCTCAGAAAGCATCTGGTTACCAAGTCAGGAGAGGAAAATTTTCTATACAGGAGAAGTTGATGTTTGGTCTCGCTACTAAAGCCAGTGACTTCGGACGGGCACACCCTCCGAGTCAGACCCCTCCAGCAACCAGAGGCTACCGCGCGCCAAGATCCTAGGACCGGAGTGCTCCGCCCACCAAAGAGTCTGGCACACCGGAGCCCATGAGCCAGAGTCCCCCGGACAGCGAGGGCTTCCGGGAGACCGGACCCTCTAGCAGGAGGATTTGGCCTGGTGCGCTCCGCACGGCCAGTCCAGCCAGGCTTCAGCAGAAGCAGGAAGGGCTCGGGGGGCACCCCAAAATCAGTAACCTAGATACTTTTTTAGGGAACGAGCTAGCGAAACCCTCCGAATCCCATAAGGGCGATTGGAGAATTCCAATCGTCTAGTATTTGAGAGACCCTAGCCAAAGGGTTGATCGGAAGGTTCGGTGACAAGCGTTTAAATTTATGTTAATAGACGACACACTGTATCGCCGAACCATCGACGGAGTACTGTTAAAGTGTCTAGACCACGAACGATCCCAGGTGGCTACGGGAGAAGTCCATGAAGGACTTTGTGGCACTCATTAGTCGGCCCAGAAAATGAGTTGGATGCTCAAAAGAGCGGGTTTCTACTGGCCGACTATGACCGAGGATTGTTTTAAGTATTATAGAGGGTGTGAAGCGTGTCAGAAGTTTGGCAATATTCAATTAGCTCCTGCTTCATTAATTAACCCTATTGTCAAGCCATGGCCATTTCGAGGTTGGGGTTTAGACTTCATCGGCCAAATTCACTCTCCTTCCTCAAAGGGGCATCGATTCGTGCTGATGGCAATGGATTACTTCACCAAGTGGACCGAGGCCGTACCTCTCAAGAACATGACTCACGCCGAGGTACTTGACTTTATCTTGAAACACATTATCCATAGATTTGGTATTCCTCAAACTCTCACTACAGATCAAGGTAGTTCATTTGTTTCTAAGGAAGTGAGGGGTTTAGCCGAATATTATGATATTAAGTTGATAAACTCTTCGCCCTACTATGTTCAGGACAATGGTCAGGCCGAGTCTAGTAATAAAACCGTGATTAAGCTCATTAGGAAGAAAATTTAAGAATTCCCTAAAAGGTGGCATGAGGTGCTCTTCGAGGCGCTATGGGCTTGTAGAGTTGCAAAGCACGGTGCTACCAAAGTTAGTACATATGAGTTGGTGTATGGGAAAGAAGATGTTCTACTTGTGGAAGTAGATCTTGGCTCTTTAAGAGTGTTATAGCAAGATGGCTTATCGGTCGATGAGTATGAAACTCTTTTGAAAGACAATCTAGAAGAAGTGACCGATAAGATATTGAGGGCTTTAGAAGCTATAGAAATAGACAAGAGGAGAGTAGCTAAAGCCTACAATAAGAAGTTTAAACCAAAATAATTTCAAGTGGGTGACTTGGTTTGGAAGACAATTTTACCATTAGGCACTAAGAGTGCCAAATTTGGTAAATGGTCGCCTAGTTAGGAAGGCCCTTTCAAAATAGCCGAAATCGCTCCTAGCAATGCATATGTGTTAGAATCTCTGTAGGGAGAGCGGTTTCGAAGAGCTCTGAATGGTAGATACTTGAAAAGGTATTTCCCAAGTGTGTGGCAAACAGATTAGAAGATGTCAAAAGGCCGATATGGAAGGTATCTTCTTTAGCCCATTGTGCTTTTAGTTCACTTAGTTCACTAAAAGGCAGGGGGCATGTGTTGATAGCAAAAAATTGCTTCAATGGTTAAGATTGTGAAAATATCAATTTTGGTAATTTGGGCCAAAAATACACATGTCCCGGGTCAGGTCGAAGCCCTACAGGGCCGAAGGACCATTGGGATATGGGCTCCGGAATCTTCCAGCCAGCCCACGGCTTTCGCCCAGGAGGCCTTTAGAGGCCCACCCCACCGAAGCTTCGGCCCAAGAAGTAGGCTTCGGCAGGCTTGGCCGAAGGCCCACTTCGGGCACAGATAGAGTTGGACTCAATTCTAGCTAAGTGTTTAACTCTATTCAGCCGAATTATAGCAGATTAGATTAGAGGTCTAGCCCCTATAAGTATAGAGGCGAAGCTAGTTCAGAGGCCCCCCCAACAAAATCAACCACAAAGCCTTGTTTTGAATCACATTTACTTTATCTTTACTTTTCTATACTATTCGTGGGTTTGCCTGGAAGCACTCCGATGGCCACTTCAGAATAGTTGTAATCCTTGTTACTTCGCTTGTGAAGTATTCATTAATCTACGTAATAGATTGCTATCGCCTTGTTACTTCTCCTATGAAGTATCCGTTAATCTACGTAATAGATTATTATCGCCTTGTTTCTTCGCCTGTGAAGTATCCGCTAATCTGCGTAACAGATTGCTACCTTCGCCACTATTGCAACACTTAGCAGAATTCGGTCCTCAGGCCGAATTGGTACTTCGAATCCGCTCTGTTGCAATTTTCCACGTTCGGAGCTACTTCGTCGGAGGTATCTGGAGCTGAGAGATCGGTTTCGGAGGTTGCCAGAACACCCTTCGGTGAGACTGTTTCTTCGACCGCACGCTCCATCAGCAGACTTCATCACGACAAGCTTCGCCATGCTCGTACTCCGCTCTGGACGAAGTCACGTTCGTCTGTTGCGTTTGAGTCATTATTCTGTATCTTACTGCATCAGAGACTTCACACCGAACCCCGCTGTTCAGAGGTGATTCTCACGGCCAGATCCGTTCGGAGTTCATCTTTGGCCAGATCAGTCCGAACGCCGAAGGTACCCTTCGGCGGGACACTTCGCACCAGACGCCGAAGGTACACTTCGGTGACCCCCTTCGCACCATACTTCGAAGCAGATAGGCTCCGACCGGTTTGCTGATTTATTCTGTTTAATATATTTCTTTCGACTAATTGGATTATTTTGTGTGATCTGATTGCCTGGTGACTCCACCCCCTTACCATGGCTAAGGGTAGTCGGAACGCGATGTTAGTGTTGTGTTACACTTAGCCTTGTCCCTAAGTATCCGCACACTTTTGGATCATCGAACTGACCGGTGGATTGTACATGAAAATGTGGGAGGGTTTGGAACAGAAGAAAAAGGGATCAGTTGTGGCAACAATATCGAGAGAGGTCAAGACGACGACATCAAGGAGGTTGGGGCTCATCGGCTCATGGCCGAAAAGAAATGCTTTTAACGCATCGGACTAGAAATAGAAAGAAGATGCTAGGATTGGTTCGTTTATAAAGGGGAGAGCAAGGGAAAGGCCGATGCAGTGCGTTATGCTAGTTTGCTCCCAAGAGCCATGGTCCGACGCGACAAGCTGAAGGTACCATTTACGCCAACCGGGGAGTGGAGAAGGAAAGGCTTTAAAACTCTGTGTCCAATCAGAGAGAAGCATTTTTGAAATTTTAATGGGAATATGATAGGTCTCGGCACTAATGAAATCGGTGGGGTCAGGATTACCCATCGGGCCCACGAAAAAGCAAGACTGATGATGCACCATCAGGATAAAAACTTGGTTCTGCAAGTTCTAAAAGAAAGTAGAAGAAACAATAAGAAAATGAGTAGTAGAGAAAAGCGACAGAAGAACCAAGAAAGAACAAAAAACGACTAAGATACCGAGGACTTATTTCTGGGATCACATCATTGGTGGCCATGGTGATGAAACCGAAGTTTGGGACCGATGAAAACGAAGAAGATGATGAGCAGCAGTCTTGAGTAGTACTAGTAGCAGGCGATGACAAGCTCGGAGGGCTCGTGGGATGAGTAAGCACTATGTGCATAAAGCATATAGAGAAAAAGAGAGTTCCCGATGTGTACTTATAGATTTTGACACCCAAATTTGGCACCAATTTGGAGTAGAACAAGTGCTAGCCAAGTTTAGAAAAAATTGGAAATTCTGCGCATAGGCCGGTCTGACCTGTCCTACATGGCCGGTCCGACCTTAGTGGTGTCATCAATCTGACTGGCATTACATGGCAGGTCCGACCTCCCATGTAACACCGGTCTGACCAGCCATGTATGTTTGGTCCGAAATTTCAGGATTTTCCAGCACTCTAAGTCCGAGTTGGTTACATCTATATCTTTTGTTTTTCAAAAAAAAACGAGGTATTTCATATATTAATCAATCTCTAAACACTTTAGGACATGGATAAATTCCAACTCTTGCAAGACCAACCCCTATATAAAGGGCCAAGGGCAATTCAAGTCAACCCCCCGGCGGCACTACATTGAATCGTTCTTTTCGTTTTCAATCGAATATTTCCTCCCTACTTTTGCCCTAGTTTTATTCTTTACTCTAGAAGTATCCCTTTGTCAATTTGATCAGTAAATTGTCCGTACTTCGCCATGTTATTGTGAGTTCTTTTTGGGTTTGATCCGAAAACCTTCCGTTTCACGGTTTCACCCCCGTGCGGGTTTTTATCATTTTTATCAGTTTTTACCAGTGTTTCGATCCCAAGGACGAATTACCATTATTTTCTTGTGTTTTGCAGGTGTTGAAGTATCGATATTCATCATCATAAGAATCCACATCAAGTCGTTGCCACCAAGACGGTCGTTGGAATCCGGGAGATCCAACTGTCGGAGTCGTTGGTCTAACCGGAGGCTACCTCACGGTCGGACCACCATGTATCGGACCTGTCACATCATTGCCAGCATGATTCAGTCAGACCAACGGTGCCTTGTTGGTCCAACCGGCCGCGTGCGCCGGAGCCCTCGCACTGGAGTACTTCGCACCGGAACCCCACACGCCGAAGACCCCTTCGTGCTTCACTCTCCAAGACTCCCTCGCGAGGCCCTCAGTCCGACCGGAGATCTACACTCGGTCTGACCGACCAGGGCACCATAGGCCCCGTTCAAAGCACCCTCCGCATAAGATGATGAAGGCCCCTTCGGCAAACCCCTTAGCAATGCCGGTCCGGCTGGCAGTGTGCCTTCGGTTTGACCGGACCGCCATGGCCGATTTGACCGCTAGTTACTTCGGTCCAACCGGCCTTATTTTAGCCAGTTTGTTTTTTTTCACCCACGAATCGGTTATTCGAATAATTTTATTCTAATATTATTTGAGTGTCACGCTTAAGGTTATTCCTAAGTATCCACGTGCTTTTGGATCATCGAACTGGCGTTGATGTGTTTGGCGCTTCGTCGTCGTATTTTAGCATCAGCACACTTTTTGGCGACTCCGCTGGGAACATACATGCCAAGTGCGACTACATCGATGGCAGATATGACTACTACGACTACATGGACAATACCTTCTACGCCAACAAGCATAGCGGGGAACACGGAGGAGGACGAAGACTCTGGTACCCTTGCCCTAAAGGATCTCTTGGAGGAGGACCGTGCAGAACTTGAAGCCAAGGTGAAGGAACTTCACGATCGCATACTTGGAAGATACGTCAAGGTAGGCGACACGCTCATCAAGCATGACGCGAGATCCGTCACCATCACCACACCGACTAAGGTAAACTCCCATCCTCCCATATTTCGCCCGAACCTCGAACAAGAGATAGTTTCCAAGGTAAACCAAGCGGTTAACGCTGCATTGGATAGACACATCTAACACATAGCTCCAAAAGTAGACTCTAGGATTGATGAAGTGTTTAGAAGATTCGGTTTTCTCGAAGCTAATTCCCCTATTACGATTGCTAGCGCTCCCCCATTCATCGCATTCGCAGTAGAATGGATGGAAGTATAGGGAGAGATGTCACATCTGTGGCCTCAGCTTTCATGGCCGAGGCCCCTCTAGCTCCTGTCAGTCTGACCAGACCAGGTTTGTCAGTCCAACCGAGGGAATATGGTCGGTCCGACTAGCCATACCAGGCCGGTCCGATCGTCACGTGCCAGCCCACAACACTCAACGCTAGTGCCACCACTCCACCAACAACGGTCGGTCCGACCGCCTTCTGGGATAGTCTAACCGACTCACGCTCGACGATGATGATCGGCCACCACGCCGGTGCGACCACACCTCCGGCATACGTTGGTCTGACCGGACCCAATTGGCCGGTCCTACCGGACGAGTATAGTTGGTCAAACTAGCCACAACAGGTTGATCTGACCGACTCCTACCCCGCTATGGTTTTCACATCACCACTTGCACCAATGTGTCCATTGCTCGCACCTGTTGTACCCCTAGCTACCCCGCATGTGCATAGGTCTCGGCACGCACCCTATTATGCTACATTAGCTAAGAATTACTTGTCTCACCCTACCAATAATGTTTCAGCACCCCTTGCTAGCCCTCCACGATCGGTCTATCTGCATGCACCAGCAGCAGATGATGATACGCATTATACGTCGGTCAATGATAACAATCCTACTGCCAGTCCTCATGGCCAGCGGGATAGCCCTGCTCACACTTCCGTTGTACCCTCTCCCTTTAGGACAATAGCACAACAAGATAGCAATACAAGGCCTAAAAGTTTGAGGAAGAAAGTGTAAACCACGCTCAAGAAGTATTTAGAAGTCAAGTCAGAGGATCAGATCAATCAAAAGTCATATCCTATATATTTTGAGTATTGCAAGCTTCCTGATGGTTTCGAAATGCCAGAATTTACAAAATTTAATGGCAATGATGCTGAGACCACAAGCGACCATATAACACGATTCTTAGCACAATGTGGTGAAGCGAGTAGTTTCAATGAGCATAAGGTTAGTTTGTTCTCTTTATCTTTATACACAACTGCTTATGAATGGTTTATGTCTTTACCCACTCATTCTATTTTTAATTGGAAAGATTTAGTCCAAAAGTTTCACATGCAGTTCTCTCCTAGTGGAATAGAGTGTCAGTTAGATACTTTGAGATCGGTTAAACAACATACCAGTGAGACCATTGACTCCTACATTCATAGGTTCCTAGAAACCAAAAGTCGTTACTCTAACTTGACTACTAGCGACTAAGACTTAGCTGATCTTGCACTTGATGGTTTGCTTGTCCACATTAGAGAAGCTATGCATGGTCAGACTTTCATGGATATTGGTCAAGTATTACGAAGCATTCTGGCTATTGAAAGTCGAGTCGTGGACATGGGAAAATCCAAGGACAACTTAGAAGAGAATGTCGGTGAGTGATCTGATAGGCAAAAGTAAGAAATTTGATGTCTATACAACCGAATGGACTTGGACTAATGAGGAAGATCCATTCGTATGCGTTATTTTGAAGCCAACACCTCGAAAGAGTTCAGGAGGTAAGTTTACCTTTGATCTAACCAACTGCGATAAGATATTCGACTATCTTTTTAAGAAGGGACAGATCAAGGTGCGTGAAGGCCAAGTCATCCTGTCGGCGGAAGAACTAGGAAGTCGTACATACTGTTAGTGGCATGACTCCTATACTCATACTCTTCATAAGTGTTATGTTTTCCGCCAACAAATTCAATCGGCCATCAATGAAGAATGATTGAAGTTTGAGAATGATCCTTTGCTCCTTAGTATTGATTGCAAAACCAAAGTGTTGATTCGGCCCGATCAAGCCGAATCAGCTAAAGGAAAGAATATTGTAGTTGGAGAGCCTCGGTCTGATACACATAATTCTATGGACAAAGAGAAGCCGCTTAGCAAGAAGACGGTTGGGCGGCCGAGAGTTACTTTTGATGTTCTATCAAAGAAGTATGAGCATATGGCTGAACAAAGAGCAAATAATGAGC